>JAWPHD010001035.1:0-320000 GCA_037043455.1 Cyrtodaria siliqua
ACAAAAGTATGAAAGTGGACCTTTGGAAACGGCCGAAAACGATAAATACGAAATATTGCAGTCTCGGTTTGATTGTGACTGTTCATAAACGGAAGTGAAATATGCTTGCTACCGTTCACGACCCCTAGCCCGGGTTGTGCAGAACTCAATATTCATAGACTTTTAACCATCCCGAAGATGGCATGCATATGCCGGTGGACATGCAATATTTACTTGTCTAGCGGCGTATGGCCCCAATATCTAATAAAATTATATGCCCCGAAGAGCGAAATAAACGAAATGGATTTTAGTTGGGAGCAGCGGGCGCATCACAAGTAGTGTCAAAATACTAAATTAAAAAGCAGACAACATATCCTCTGGGTTGTTAAACAATACCCAGAGCCTTTATCGACCGGAGTAGTGGAACCACCGAATCGAAATTTAAGTAAGAAAATACAAATATTTGAACATGAACCACCAATATTTAAATATAACTACCGGGCTCAGCGATCTCCAAAGATCGAATGAATAACAGTCCTGATTGCAAGCGCGGGGAGACGTTTTATTGCCGACACACTGCACAAGCAACGCCACTGTGCTATATAAAAGATTGTATGAAAGTGATTATGACCAATGATCTTATAAAGTTTGTAAATCACATCACAGACGTCAGGTTGCGCGATAGTCCTTGCCGTAGAAGAGTTCTTAAACTACGATTTAGTGCTCCCGAGTTCCAGAGATAAAACATGACGTAATGCAGGCGTCAAACAATAATTACATTAATAGCTGCTTTATCAGCAGGAACAAAAACAACTGTATTATGATTTTTTGATTCCCGAGTGAAATTACGAAACGAAATCCTAGGTCTCGGAGAAGTAAAGGGATAATCATCATAAACGTTAATACGGGTATCTATAATTGAAGAAAAGCAATCATTTTCGAAGTAGAAAGGGATTTCGGGTCCGCATGTTCTCTACGACACCATTGTATACTAAATTCCTCGAATGAATTGGGCGATCTGACCACGACATGCATTACAATCAATAATTGAAGGCAATCTGTTCTTTAGACCTTTAGAAAACAAAAGCCGAATTTGTTTATCTACGTTTATGAAAGTCATAATACAATTATATATATAAAAAAGCGAACAGGAAAAAGCAGCATTCAAGGACGACAGTCAAACACAAACACACACAGAAACAAAGAACACATTTAAGATGTAACTAACACAAGATGTTGGCAGATTGCAAGTTATGCAATTAAAATGAAACAATTATATTAATGATTAAACTACTCAGTTATTAATATCACAGTTTGGAAATACCCATCCCACATACCCCAAATAGACTTGTCAGCCAGTTATACAAAATTACATAGCTGTATATGATGATTTTGCTGGGGCCACCATACTTCAATCGGGATATGATCGGACCGATTTCAACGGATCTCGCTAGGTCATATCCCGATTGAAATTATGGTGGCCCAGGCAAAATCAACATTATAATGCTATGTTTAACTGCCTGAAAATGCCTATTTTGCCTATTTCGGGTATTATTTTGACAATTTCATGATGGCAGGATGGCATCGTTAAATAAAAATATACTATAAAAAAGTGAAAAAAATAAAAATGCCAAAAACAAAAGGCTCAATGGTGACAGGGTGACATCATTAATATCTGCAAGTATAAGGTCTGGAAGATACAGAATCATCCGAGAACAATTGTATGGCCCTGAAATCCAGGCTAAGTTGGATATCTGCCGGACTAAGGTCCTTTCAGAGATAATAGAGAAAATGGCTTTGAAAATTGCCCTTTATTTGGCAATCTGTTAATAAATGAACTTCATGAGTACATAATTGTGAATTTATTTCATATCTTATAATGTATTATATAAATCAAGCCCAATATGTGTGGCTTTAAAGTAGAATACTGCTTAAGCCGGTGATAGAGGGAATGACAGATGGTGCACCTTATCAGGGAGTACCCTGACCTTATATTATCTTACATGAAACAGACTCAACAAAACAGAGTCTACTAATTGTCTCTCTTGTTTGTTGTTTGTTGTTTGTGTTTGTTGCTTCCGAGGGATCCACTTTCAGTATTCATTTATGATATATTAACAAGATTGGACTCTGTTTATTACTTTAAAGTTCAAATTTAAAAATGTTTGTACTTTAATTATTATTATTTACTTATTTGCATTATTTATTTAAAGAGAAAACAAAACAAAGCGTTTAATATCCAAACACTGTTGACATCACTCTTATCAGATGTATATATAAATGAATTTCAAATGAATTTGTTCTTAAACATAATGTGATCATTTATATGTGTACATTGTAGCAATATAAAGGTACTGAAGAAAGAAAGAAATAGACAATATTGTCATGTCTACTAAGCAAACAAGCAAACTATTGCCTTAATGGTTTATTCTCTTGTTGCTCTGGCTTCTGCCAAGTCATTGAGTTACCTTCATTGTGGCTTTCTAGGCTATTGTTTTTTTGTATTATATTTACACTAGCATATATGTGTTTTACTATATTGCCCATTGATGCTGCCTTGTTGGTTAGAGATTAGATCATGGCGGGAATTTCTTTATTTACACTGTCCTGTTTTAATGGGATGACAGTAGGGTAAATGTGAAGTTGGTGCACCCTAGAACCGGTTTTAAACCCCAGTGTCCTTTGTTGCCACTGACCGTTACAAGGAGGTAGCCCTATTGTCAACCCTTTGTATTTGTGATGTCGTTTGCATTTTTTGTATTACATTTGCCTTCTCGTTTGTCTGTTTGCGTGTATGTTTTTTGTGTTTTGTGGTTGACTGTTCGTCCTTGGAATGCTGCTTTCCCTGTCGATATGTGTATCTTTCTTTACAGTTTCTTGTATTAGCCCTTTTATTATTTAAAATAAATCAGAGTATACAGATATCAATAAAAGCTTTATTGTTTGAGTGTTTTCTCATTTATTATGGATTTAAAATCGACCAAATAATTATGATTTTTCATTTTAAGATAATGAAATGAAAAAAAATCTCATTTTCTTAGCATAAAATGTAATTTTAATTATTTAAAGATGTTGATTAACCTGTAAATGGCTATGGCATTAAATAATTAAATTTACATTTTATATGTTTATTAGTAAATTTACATGTATAGTGTTTATTAAAGATTATCTGTGCTGTATTGACCCTTATCATGAAGGTGTTATGTCACATACTAATTAATCTCCTACTAATTACATGCTGGGCATGCGAGAATCATAGCTCTTATGGTGGGAACCATACTACCATAAGAGCCATGATTCTCACGTCTATGCTTTTGTGTGTGGGGGAGGGGGTGGGGGGGGGATGTTTGGGAGTGGGAGGGTGTGTGTATGGTGGGTGGTGTGGGAGTGGGTATGTGTGTGTGTGTGGGTGGGGGGGGGGGGGGTACAATTTCTACACTGAAAGACCTAGACATTACATCAGAGGAGAGGTTTGTTTCACTCCGGTAGTTGGTGCATCATCAAATGGCAGATTTTACAAATCGAAACAAGACATTTTATTCTGAAACAAAACTTATTTACGCATTTTTTATTGTTGTACTATAGAATGCAACAAAAGATTTATTTTGGAAAATGTAAATATGATGCTATAGTGAATAAAAAATTTAAAAAATGATAATGTATTGAAAATCTCGTTCCAACTGGCTTCAGCGAAAAGACACATTGAAACGTGACGTCACACAGAAACAATCCACATGCTGTTGCTCAACATTTAGAAAAAACTTGGTTCTGTACTGAAGTTATTGAACACAATGGCATCACAAAATGATCAGCATGGCGCCCCGGATTCATGGGATAACGATACCAACGATGAACTAAATGGGGATGATTTAAAGAAGCAATGAGTCTCTGAACATAAATGCAACGTCGTTTATCCCAGGCGTGAACCCATATGCGAACACATTTGTGCCTTCCGGTTTTACAGCAAATTCCGGTATTTTGGTGTCAAATTCCGGTATTTTGGTGTTTTATTTTCACTGTGTATGAAAGAAGAATTTAAAGAGTTATAAATTTACAAACTTCAACTATTTTAATATGTATATTAAATGTGTCCGCATGTTTGAAACGACGTAGAAGGGCATGTTGCCAAAAAATAATGTGATATTATTCGGATAGTACGATACCCGGATAAATGACGGAATAAAACGAAGTTGTTTATATTCTTGTCTGAACATAGTCTGCGTTTCTTAATTTGCAAACATCAATACATTTTGACTGAATACATTTGCAAATTACTCCCCCCTCCCCCACCCCTCCAGTACAAATCCAGCGATTTTTTTGCCTTTTTTTCAGTAGTATCTTGGAAAATTTAGTGGCATTTTTACAAAATTGGGATTTTTTTTGACATCATCAATATTATTTGACCAATGAGTGATCAGTAAAATAGAGGCCTCCACATTCTGGTAGGGGGTAAACTCGGTGTTTATCGTTGGTGTTAAGCTGACTTTAGCCTTTTATAAAACTAGTTTGTAGTGATAATTATATTAAAAGCTTCATTTTTTTTATGTACATCTACTGGTCGAGGGACACTTTCCGTCACTTAAGTTATGTTTTTTCAGACACATCTATGTATCTTGATAATGTGACACATCTATGTATCTTGATAATGTTTACTCTACTTTCTAATATTCTATTAGGTTACCTCTTCCTGCAAATTAGACACCAAAAACATTTGTTTGTTTATAAATTATCTAAGTGGCACGTGACCTTTGTATAAATAGACTAAAACTGAGAAATATTTTTGTTTACAAGCCCATTTCCGTCATGGTTTTTATCGAGTGATAGATTCAACTAGATCATGATACAGTAAAATTTTATGAATTAAAAACACGCTTCAGGGTTTCCCCCAGAAAATTGTGAAGGCATGTTGTTCTAACATTACATTTACCAAACTGGGCGTGAAAAAACAGTGCCTATTAATGGCAAAATGGCAAAATAACATACTTTTATGATTTTGGTGCAAAAGGAACAAGAATCGCCATAGAAATTCTATTTTTCTTCTTTTAAATCTGTTATTCATGTCAAATCTTAAGGCATGTTGCTCTGATGAAGGCATGTTGTTTTTCCTTTCTTTTCCAGGAAGGCATGTTGCATGCGACATGCCTTATGATCCTGGGGGGAAACCCTGCGTTTGCAAGTCTATTCAAAAAATTGTATGTTTACATTGCAGTGTTTTTTTTATGCCTAATTTGGGGCCTATTCGGCCCCATTCACAATGCCAAAAAGTATACTTTTTTCACAATTATATCCGAAAACTCACAATCTGAAATTATTTTTTTTGGGTAAATACAGACCAGTTAGTATACTAGTCTTAATATACGATGGTGTTAAAACTAGTCTGTATTTACCAAAAATAAAACTTAAAACCAAGGGATATTAAACTGTGAAATTAAAAGTGAAAAAAGTTTCTTTTTCTTTTGTTATAATATTTTACAATTTTCACAATTTCTAGAAAAATGCCGCTATTTTTCACAATGGCACAGGCTGCATTCACAAAACAAATAAATAAAACATTGCATTGTTCCACCATTCACCATGATCGCTATAACTGCGCCTGATAACGTTAATGTAAATATTTTTCACGACATCAATTTACGCTATAACAATGGGTAACTCTTTGTTAATCAAACAGATACAGGTTGTACGAGTTGCCTCTTTTTGACATATTACATTTGTTACTATGTGACAGGTCAATGCAATTTTTGTGTCGCCTTTTCGAAGAAAAATGCGATACCTAGGGATCACTTTGTCGTCCGTCAGTCGGTCCGTCACGAAAACTTAACGTTGGCGATAACTCTCATTTCTTGATATTTCTTCATCAAACTTCCAATATATACTCATCATGACAACACCGACATGACCATACTAAAATATGAAGGTCAAGGTCACACTGAAGTTCATTATATGGGTTAAATACTCTTTTTTTTTTTTACGAAAACTTAATGTTCGTTATAACTTTCTCGTTTCTAGATATTTCTTCATTAAACTTTCAATATGTACTCATCATGACAACATCGACATGACCATACTAAAATATAAAGGTCGAGGTCACACTGACGGTCAATATATGGGTTAAATATTCATTTTTTTTGTTCACGAAAACTTAACGTTGCCTATAACTTTCTCATTTCTTGATATTTATTGCATCAAACTTTCAATATATACTCATCATGACAACATCGACATGACCATACTAAAATATAAAGGTCAAGGTCACACTGAAGGTCATTATATGGGTTAAATACTAGTTTTTTCTTCACGAAAACAAAACTTTAACGTTGGTTATAACTTTCTCATTTCTTGATACTTCTTCATCAGACTTTCAATATATACTCATCATGACAACATTGACATGACCATACTAAAATATAAAGGTCAAGGTCACACTGAAGGTCATTATATGGGTTAAATACTTTTTTTTCCAAAACTTACCGTTGGCTATAACTTTCTCAATTCTTTTTATTTCTTCATCAATCTTTCAATATACACATTTATCTGGGTCCAAAAAAACCTTGTTATACTGACAAAGCGCTGATAGGCGACACAGGTGTTCCGGGGTACACCCATCTAGTTGCATTAAACAATGACAAAAGTACAAACACACAAATCATACATACTATACACTCATACAACTCACCCATTCACTCTGACGTCCAAAATGTCTCACGGTATATTTTAACTGCGTCTTTTGAAATGTGATAAATATATGACGTTATAACAATAATAATTTATTATGCGGCAGTATGCGCGTGCATTCCCAACTTCATGTAATGAAGTAAACTAATTTTCAGAGAAAGCCCTTTTCGTTTTTGTACCACTTATTTACATTTTGGTTGTTTCTTCTGTTTACAATCTCAGTGTTTTTTGTATGTGTTTTGTGAATGCAGCCTGTGCCCATGCCATTGTGAAAAATAGCGGCATTTTTCTAGACATTGTGAAAATTGTAAAATATTATAACAAAAGAGAAATAAACTTTTTTCACTTTTATTTTCAGTTTAATATCCCTTGGTTTTAGTTTTGTTTTTGGTAAATACATACTAGTTTTGACACCAGCTTATATTAAGAATAGTATCCTTACTGGTCTATTTACCCAATAAAAAAACAACAAAAAATCATTTTTTTTATTTCTTTTTATTTCTTCAGATTGTAAATTTTTGGGATATAATTGTGAAAAAAGGATACTTTTTGGAATTGTGAATGGGGCCGAATTTCGGCCCCAAATTAGGCATAAAAAACCCTGATATTATCTTCAGTACTAAACGACTGTCAATAAATAACGTCGTGTAAGTAATTTGCAGTGTAAAAACAGTTTGTAAATGAGAATGATGGAAACTGGGCTTGGACGGAAACTGGCCCCTAACCAGTATGTATCTTCTTTTTGTATTGTCTGATTTTAAAACACCAAAATGGATGCATTTAATTTAAACATGGTCTAATATTTCATTTTTCATATAGAGATTGAGGATAAAGTCCGAGTAAACCCCTTTATTTTGACCTACAGAATATCTCAACCTACCGGAAAAGTTTTGTTTTTTTGGCTGTTTTTATAGCCGTTATTGGGTCATGTTCCTAATGACATAACATATATTTTTTTCCCAATTTTGAGAAGAAAATTCCCAATTGAAAGAAGAAAAGAAAGAACACTGAAAAGTAGCAAAAATGTGACAAGTATTGAATATGAAATGCTTTTAAATGCCTCTGTTGATCTTGGTGTACTGTAAACAGTATGAAAGATACAATTATGAAATAAATGTTTGACTGTTTTGTTTCCCAATTTTTCATTTGCACTAAAATCCCAATTTTGAGGGTATGGGTTATGTTCCCAAAATGTAGAAAAAAAGCACTGCGGAAGTTGACCGGATGTAAAAGTTACGAATTACCTACATAAAAAAACAAAGAACTTTCAAGGCATTTATTGATCTCATATAGCAGATACGTGTAATGCAATCATTCACAAAGATAATCGTCTTTTGCCCTCTAAACATGTCCACCAGGGCTCAATCTAGGCAAGAATTTTAGAGATAAGCCAATTATCCCTCAAGTGATTATAGGGAGATGTGGAGAGAATTTAGGGAGACTTCATGAGATGTGTATTCAACGGTCGAATAGTCATCATATTTCAATTCAGTGTATACCGTATAATGCGAACAACTTCTATAATATGAACTTGAGAATTCGATGCAATTGATAATGAATTACAGTATTTTAAAATAAGAAAAAATAAAATTTGGAATTGCCAGCTGAACATTTCGGAAGATTCATTTTTTTTAGCATTACCCGACCCACCACTTTTATACAGTGATTTACGATCTCATCAAGTTTTCAAAGCCCAGTTGCCTCAGTTGGGCATTTTAATATGCTGACATTATTGAAAGGTAAATAAAACTGTTAACTGTCAGGCAAGTAGCTGCCTATACGCGAGTACGCGGCTGAATCCACATGATTTTGACAAAAGCACCTCAGAACGCCTAGAATGCACCAGATTGCACCATTGTTTTCAAAAAATTTCGGGGGGCATGCCCCCAGACCCCACAAGCACAAAATTAATATGAATCCACATGAATAGAGGGCTAGCTACGCCCCTGACTGTATATAAATATACTGTTTTCAGAATTTATTATCAAGGCAATTATTTTTTTCACATCTGCTTTATTTCCGTGTTGTTCAGATCACGAGAGTTCTTTCCCCCAAGCTAAAGATAATACTGTCTAAATATGCAAGCGTTTTTGTTTGTGACTTCAACAAGTAAAATGAAAACTGATCACAATAAAATAAATTTAAAGGAAAAATACACAAATTATAAGGTAACTACAAGTATTTCCAACATTGCTGTTAATTGGCGATCTAAAGTCATTTGGCTTCGAGATTAAGGCTTTCAGTTTCGATTTCACATCTTGGCTATTTTTAATTCTTAAAAACAATATTCCTCAGCAGCGTTTTTTTTCACCATTTTGGGAATGCGTGGCCGGTCAAATTGGGAAAAAACACGCGATTTTTCTCAAAATTGGGGAAAACATGCGTTTCTTCTCAGAATTAGGAAAAATGTTTTTGTATTTTGTGAAATATTACATATTTATTGATGATTTACATAGTAGAATATACAAGCGGTAAAGCCTTTCGATAACATACAAGCGGTAAAGCGTTTCTGCAACGCATTAACAACATGGCGTCGTCCTCGGGTGACAAGGCTGTGTTTTGCGTTTCAATTTACACAGAAAAGCAGAAGAAACATACAAGCCTGGTAAAAAACTTTATGAAGAAGATTAATCTAAAACAGAACTGGGAAGATCTATTACATCTGTGTATTGAGAATATCCCAGGAGAAAAATTGACGGAAAAACAACTTCGATTTGGGAATTTTTTAGTTGGAAATTGGGGAAAACTGACAATTTTTTCAGTTGGGAATGGGGCCGTTTATCGGACCCATTTATATAAGGTAATTCTAATGGGGGGGAAATGCATTTAAAGTCGTGAATTTTTTTCATGGGGAAAGTCTGAAACCGCCGATATTCGACAGTAAAAAGTCAAAACTACGAAAATGAATAAGGCCTTACAAAAAAATATGTGTGTTTCCGGTTTCCCGACCGACCCTACTTTTTCACCGCCGACCCGAAATATTTTTAGCAAAAAAAAAAAAGAAGAAATATTACAATCAAACAACAAATATTTTTTATTCATATGATAATTTTATTAGCCAGAGTTGTTAAGCATCTAATCTGGATCCAAACTGTTTGCAAAGGTTATCAATAAGTTGCCTTAGTACAAAAATGGCACAATATATGCGAACAGTATATATAAAAAAAAATATCTAAAAAACAAAACTTTTTCCTACCTACCTACCCTTACTTTTTGACAGGGTGAAACCAGAAACACACATATTTTTTTTTTTAGGCCTAATGACCTATTAAACCTGACTGATAATGAACTAAAGATCGTTTCCGGTCTAATTGTAACCTATGATGAGCTTTGTTCATTATTTCGAAGGAGCGAAACCCAGCAGAAAAAAAAGTAATGCAGGCGTTAGTGTGTAAAAAAAACAAGTTATGAAATAAACAGAATCCGTAATTTTCAGACCAAATGACTGAGAATAAAGTGTCAAAACAATAGAACTGTTCTTTATTTTATTTAATTATTTGTGATATTATTCCACAGAAAATAGAAGTTTCTGTAACAATATACATATTTGTCTAAAAATAACTCTCAAATTTCACTGTAAAAACTCGGGTCAGTAGAAATGTGTTCAAGCTAGTAAATTTTTGCAAGTCATATGCCCGATGGGCTAGTAGCTTAAAATGTTTTGCATGAAGACTGGAAAATGTCTCCAAAAGTTTTTTGTTTTTTTGTGGATTCGGAATTTTTTCTTTAAATTGGGAAATAATGTATTTTTTACCATTGGGTAGGGGCCGTTCGGCCCCATGGTATTTCTAGGAAAAGCCCTGTAACTGCAGGCAGGTTTTTCTTTTACTATATAACTGACGCCGGGTACCGGCGTCTTCCCCTATCTGGGGAACCTACATTTTTCCCCTATTTAAAGGTTAAAAATTCCCCTCTACAGAAAGTTCCCCTTTAATTTAAAGACTAATAAATCATGGACGAAAAAACGATAAATCGCCTTCGACGCTTCGCAATTGTTTATCGTAGAACACTTTACGGTTTACCTTTACGACAATGACTAATAACAAGGGAAGTAACTGTTGTGGTTTCCGGTATATTTTGTGAACTTTTATCAGCGATGTCGCACAACTGGCAAAATTACTGCAAGAAAATTAAAACAGATAAAAATGTCAACTCTATAACAAAATATAGTTTTTTATTCATGCTTTATTTGGTATTTTATAGTAATGACTACTTTTTAAAGTTAGTAACATATCATTGGATAAACATGATTATGGAAAAATTTAAATTAAAGATTAAAATGCCTTTTTAATCAATTTTAATTTCCCCCTCAAAACAACCAAATGCACGCAATTTTCAGAGAGAGGGGAAGGATACATAGGAATCCGGGAACCGTGCCCTACTCTTATTATCAAATAGATTCCTATATATGGTTCTTTAACGTGCTCGGAGGATAGACCGATACACGGGACTGCCGGGTTTACGTTCCCGTCCGACGGACGAGGCTTAGGTAAAGTGTCTTGCTCAAGAACACACCGACGAAACTCAATGGCACCACGGAGGATTGAACCCGGGGCCTCCGGTTACAAATCTGCCGTGCTACAGACTGCGCCACGCCGGCCCTCAAAAAAAAAAGGAGTGATTTAGTATTTAGGGGATTTTTTTTTTTCGGAGCCGAAATTAGGTCCTCACTTAAAGAAGTTACAAATATCCTGCTTTCTTAATTCAGCATTGGGCAGATTTGATTCCTTGCAATACTCTTTAATATTTAAAAGATTGAGAGTTCCTAATCCTTGTGTAATTTCCTTTACTTCTCATTCTCTGTGTAGTACCAGCTGTTGAACAGAATGAGGCAAAAGAACCAGAGAGTGAATCTAGTGTCCAGCAACAAGCAGAAACAGAAGTGAAAGTTGTGGAAGCAGATAAAGGTAAACTACCATATTTCCGCTAATAGTAGCGCAAATTGCAAAGGGGGCGCTCTTATTATGGTTCAAATTTTCAATATCTTTCCCCGTTTGTTTCCTTATAGAATTACTCTGCGGCGATCTTCTACTATGACACCTGATTAAACCCGACTGTATACTGAGTATATATCGCTGTCATCACTTTCTGTACGATACACATTTCCGTCGAACTTGGTGATTACAACACGGGTTGATTGCGTATCAATGAATTAAATAATAATAAAAGATAAACTAAATAGTAAATTGAAAGAAAAAAGATAAATAAAAGCGGTAATTTGAATTGATGATGTCAGCGCTATAAGGTTTATGTCATAGACCATACCAGTGTCATAATAAAAAACTCTCGTAATCAAATCCATTAGCAGTAAAGACGGAAAAAAAAATTTGGGGGGATTTTTTGGATTTTTAAAGAAAGTAAAGTAAAACAGGTTGGACGCTACTAATAGGGGGAATACGGTATATATCCCCGTCACATACATGACCATACTGTAATTCTATATGACCTGAATCAGATAATTCATTTTGAGATATTTGTATCCATAACAATTCCATAATTTTATAAGTAAACATTAATCAAGTTCATTAGGGTCTTCCACAGGAATACTTTAAGGAGTAGAGGCATTTTAAAAATACAGATGGTTGTGAGAGAGGGTATTCTTACGGTTACAAAAATAGACTAAAAAGGGATTTTTTTATGGAAATTCAAATATGTCATTCAACAAAGATTAAAGGGAATGTAGCGACACAGCTGAACCATCTTTATTTTTGAGAGTTTTGATAAACTTGAATAAGGGTGAAAGAATTATCCAAATCGGATAATAAACAAAAAAGATATGATCATTTGAAGTTTCAGTTGTTTCGGATATGGAAGCTTGGACATCACAGTTCTAAATGACCATATATCGAATATTTATAAATATGAAAATTTACTGATTTATAGAGAAAAAATGACAGCAACTGTATGAAAAATATGTAATACTTAATGGCAATAATGTTTTATATGACCAATAAAAAAAATGCATTCATTTGCAGAGATTTTCTTCGTTTTGAATGATATTTATCAATATTCCATATATGGTAATATAGAACTATGACGTCATAGTTCTAAAAATGACGGCTCCCATATTCATTTTAGAACAATCTTTAAATGGTCATATCTTTTTTATTTAACATCTGATTTTGATAATTCTTTCACTTTTTTCAATTTTTTCAGAACTCTCAATATTAATAGAGCTTGTTTTGGCTGTATCGCTACATTCCCTTTAACAGATTGTTACTGTTTAACAATCATTTTTTTCCACAAATGAACTGTTTGTAATTGGATCTGACATGATCAATTTTGAAAAGTTATGGGGTAGTGGCAAGAATTTAAGGAGCAGTGATTTCAGATAAGACACGTACATGCGTCATTATGCATATTTTTTAACCAAAAATTCATTAACAATTAATGAATCAAAAACGCATTACAAAATTCAAAAACATAAAAAAATCGCAGATAGAACCAGATTCCTGCGTACACACATTATAGTGGTGTCACTATGCCTTAATGGCCTTGGAAAGACCCTGTTCATAACAATGACCGAAAGGGAGGTAATTTTATCTGAAAATGTATGTTCCCCAATTATTGCGCAACATTCAAGATTATTGCGAAACAGGTTGATACTCTCATTTGACTACATAAGACATTGCACTGACACGACTGTTAAAGGTCGCGTCAATTTAGCTGAAGATAAAAACATGGGAGATATTTTAGTCGACTCGAACAAACATCTAGGTAAAATTTGATTAACTTTTAGATTTTAAAAGTATGTTTATTGCCATTATTTTCATTTGTTAACTACTAGCTTTTAGGTTTATGATAGTATATTACAAAATGTTGTTTAGCTAATTGTATATTTTTGCATATAACTGCGTGAGAGACATACATTTTGTTGGAACTTGCGTACATGTAACAAATCCATGTCTACATTGCTTTAATAGTTAATATTTTGTGATCTTTCAGGTGGGGGAATGGAAAAAGTTGGTAAGAATGATTTCCTATTCAAATTTATCCTCTAGTTTAAGGGGGTTGGTAGATATTAGTACTCTTCGAACAATTAAAATACATGGAGCACACTAGTGAGACCCTATATCATTCCAGACATGATTTTAGGTTGAAACCTGCAAAAATTTGGGACTAGTCGTTTGGATTTCCTAACAAAATAATTCCTACTTAACATAATTTTATGATAATTATTTTTCATAGTCACCAAGTGCCTAAGACAATGAGTGCCCTAGTTATTTGTATATTATAAATGAATGCATCTGTGAGAGACTAGAGTACTTATAATGATGTAATGCTGAGGGGCCACTGTGTCCCAATGGATAGCACGCTTGACTGAATCCGAATAACACTGGTTTGAGCCTCGCTGTCATCGCTGGGTTTCATCGGTCTGTCTTTGGGCAACATACTTCTCTTAGTCTCATCGTTGGATGGGGATGTAAACCAGTCGGGCCGACATCAGAGTCTATCCAAGCACGTTAATAAACCTATAAGGAATCCATTTGATAGTAAGAGTGGGCAAGGTTTCCGGAGTCCTATCTAACAAGAGTGGGCATGGTTTCTGGATTCCTATATAAGCCTTGCCCTCTAAGGGGCTTCTGGAAACCTTTAATGTGTTGATGAGGTCAAAGCCTTTAGACAGCAATTCCTGTTTACAGTTGATGATTGGGGGGAAGGTGAAGAGGATGAAGTTGAAGAAGGAGAGGAGGAAGACTCCGAGGAGGAGGAGGAGGAGGAGGAGGAGGAGCGCATCAAGGTTGTTGTCAAGAAACCCATCGTCATTGCACCGCAAGTGAAGAAGGCTCATATGAACATCATCTTCATCGGTCACGTTGGTATGTACTAACTGTTTTATAACGTTAAAATGCTGTCACAATTTACAGAATATTTTGATACATTCCGTCATGTTACGAAATACAGTATCTTAACTGTGATGACTGATATGCTTTGTTATGTTTTGTAGGCTAGGGAAACTACTGGAAGTGAATCTTTTCATCACCTGTCATAATTTGTTTGTGCAATAATCCAGTCCAAATGTGCGTTGCAATAAGTGTGGTAGGTTTCATGGAATTGTTAAATCCTGTCGAACATTTCAAACTGAATAAATTAATTACGTATTGTTGTTTGCAATATTTATACAAACAATTGATGCATATCCAGAGATGGGAGTCAGAATGCAGTTTTTGACTCGGCCTCTTTTAATAATTAATCGGAATACCAATATATAGTTTCTACCCTTGACTACACTATTTTCATAAACATTTTAGATGCAGGAAAGTCAACCATTGGAGGCCAGATCCTGTAAGTATCTCATGATCATTGTAACTATGTAGCATATAAAGTGTATTATATATCTATATTGCATATTTAATGTTCAGTTTTCAATATTTCTGTTTCTACAATATGAATAATTGATTAAAAAAATCTGTATTGAAATTATTTGAATTTTGCGACTGTAGATTTAAAGTCGTTTAATGGTCGTAAGCACAGTTATATGCAACTGGAATTCTCGATAATGTCGGGGCCAATTTTGCCTAATTTGTGGAAGGGCGTAAGCCTTTTATGGGGAAAAATAGTCTGATTTTCAGAAACAACAGAAATAGGTGGTGCTATTATTACACTATCACTGGAACGTTTCAGGTATTTGACGGGCATGGTAGACAAGCGAACTCTAGAAAAATATGAACGTGAAGCAAAAGAAAAGAACAGAGAAACCTGGTATGTTATTTTTTTAGCTCTACTGGCCATGGGCCAGCAGAGCTTATGGGATGGTGTGTTGTTCGTCGTCCTTCCGTCCGTTAACTTTTTTTTCAAACGACTTCTCCTCAGAAACCGCTTGGCTAATTTTGACCAAACTTCACATGGATGATCAGGGCTCTAAGAATAGGATGGCCCGACGCCCGGGGCTAGTCCAATCTGAATCCGGGCTAGTCTCTCTTTCAAAAATGGTTGCCCGTCGGGCTAGTCTAAAAAAATCTCGGGGCAATCAAAAATACAACCAGAAATTGTGTTTTATTGCGTGTAATTTGCAGCCGTATTTGTTTAAAATTATCTCCCTTCATTAAAGTTCATCAATTTGAAAGCGCGCATTTCATTGGTTGATTACATGATTTGAACAAATCGCATTACAGCTTTCATATTCACGCAAATTTGTCACGTTGGACAGAACAAGAAATATCATTCGAATATTATTAGTTTGAACGTAGATTTCGTTTTAATATACTTTTTTTCGATGAATTGCTGTATATTCTTTTTCTAAATAGCAAGTCTGTATCTTAAAAACGCTTAACAACGAACGCTTATTCACAAATGCAGGCTGCTAAATCAATCGGAACTCTTCGTCAATTTCCGTATTCCCGAGTGACGGAATCCGACGAGGCAGTTCCGATTGGCTGCTAAATAACACCGGGAACGCGCACCTGTTTTAGATGGTTTAATGTGCGGGACCCGGAACGGTTTTTGACGTGATTTACAGCGCGATCCTAAAACTGTAAAAAGAAAATAATATTGTTTTAGTTATGTGATGCAATGGATATAAAAGGAAAATAGAACCTTCTAGTTTGATTCTAATCATATGTGTATTATTAATTAATTAAATAAAACAAAGTAAAAAAGAAAAACATTTGATATCGACAAAATAATGTACCGGCAACTATTCATTGGTAATAATAATTTCGGGGCAAGTTAAAAAAAATCAGGGCAAGTTAAAAAAAATCAGGGCAAGTGGACTTTTGAAATCTACTTGCCCTGGGCTATTCCCCAATTTTAATTTTCTTGGAGCCCTGATGATCCTTAGATGAATGCTTTTTAGATTTGTTAAAATTAGGTCAGCGCTACATCCAAGATGGCTGCCATTACCATATATGGTCGAAACCTTAAAAAATCTCCAGAACCGCTGGACAGATTTCAACAGTTTTTCTTTTAAAATGATCGCCAACGTCTAGACTATCAAGTTTGTTCAAATAAAGTCCCCGGTCAAATTTTTACATAGACTTATATAGGATTTTTTTTTAAAAAATCTTCTCGGAAACTACAACAGCCAGAGGTTTGATATTTTGCATTTACTATAAGCTTATGGTCCTTTACCAAGTTTGTTCAAATGGTGACCCTCGGGTCACATTTGGCCCCGCCCCAAGGGTCACGTTTTACATAGACATGTATAGGGAAAAACTTAAAAAATCTTCTCTGAAACTGCAAGAGCCAGAGGTTGTATATTTTGCATTTGCTATAAGCTTGTAGTCCTCTACCAAGTTTGTTCAAATGGTGACCCAGGGTCACATTTGGCCCCACCCCGGGGGTCACAGTTTTACATAGACTGAAATAGGAAAAAAGTGAAAAAAATCTTCTTCTCTGGAACCACATGGCACAGAGCTCTCATGTATTACATGTAGCATCAGCTTATGGTCCTCTACTAATTTTGTTCAAATGGATTTGTCCCCGCCCCGAGGGTCATAGTTTTACATAGACTTATATAGGATTTTTTTTTTTAAAAATCTTCTCGGAAACTTCAAGAGCCAGAGGTTTGATATTTTACATTTATTATATGCTTATGATCCTTTACCAAGTTTGTTCAAATGGTAACCCTGGGGTCACATTTGGCCCCGCCCCAAGGGTCACATGTTTTACATAGACCTGTATAGGGAAAAACTTAAAAAACCTTCTTCTCTGAAACTGCAAGAGCCAGAGGTTTAATATTTTGCTGTTGCTATAAGCTTATGGTTCTTTACTAATTTTATTCAAATGGTGACCCTGGGGTCACATCTGGCCCCGCCCCGGGGGGTCACAGTTTTACACAGAGGTTTAATATTTTGCTGTTGCTATAAGCTTATGGTCCTTTACTAATTTTATTCAAATGGTGACCCTGGGGTCACATCTGGCCCCGCCCCGGGGGTCACAGTTTTACATAGATGCTTGTATAGGGATAAACTGAAAAAAATATTCTTCTCTGGAACTGCAAGAGCCAGAGGTTTAATATTTTGCATTTGCTATAAGCTTATGGTCTTCTACCAAGTTTGTTCAAATGGTGACCCATTGGTCACATTTGGCCCCACCCTGGGGGTCACAGTTTTACTAAAGCTTGTATAGGCAAAAACTGAAAAAAATCTTCTTCTCTGTAACCACATGGCACAGAGCTCTCAGCTTATGGTCCTCTACCAAGTTTGTTCAAATGGTGACCCTGGTGTCAAATTTTGACGCGCCCCAGGGGGAATTTTTTTTTTGTTGTTTTACAATTTTTTTTTTAATTGTTTGAATTTTTTCTTTTTAATAATTTTTTTTTTTAAATTTTTTAATAATTGTTTTTTTTGATGAATTTGAAATTTTTTATTACTTTACACTTTCTTAAAAATTTCTTGTCGGCGCTACTCATCCTAAATGCATAGTTGAATTTCGACGAAACTTGGCAGGAAGCATCGGTAAGATGTCTAGTTGTGCATATCACGCATTTGTTCCAGTTCGCTGATTTTTGGCGGAGTTATGGCCCTTTGACATTTTTATTTTAGATTTCTTGTCGGCGCTACTCCTCTTAAACGGCTTGTTGGATTTCTACGAAATTTGGCAGGAAGCCTCAGTATGATGTCTAGTTGTGCAAAGCGCGGTATATCAATGAAATCTTGGACAATTTCGAAAACCAGCTAGATCTTGTTAGTAATAACAGAGTTATGACCCTTGATTTGTTGAAAAATGCTATATTGTATTTTCCTTTGTTAAATCTATAGGAGAAGAGAGCTATATCTAGCTATATCTATCTAAATCTATAAGAGCTGTTTTAGCCAGTAGAGCGTCCACAGGCCCTCTTGGGCCTCTTGTTTAATATGAAATGGATGTACCACTTTGCCATATATGTTCAGACTGTCAGAACACCAACCCACCCACACATAACACGAAAGAAGAATTTTTTTTTTTAGTCTTTTAAAAAAGTGTGTTAAGCTACATGTACATGCACTGAAGTTGACATATTTGATGTAAGAAACGGATGTATCACTTCATTTAGTATGGGCAATCATTTAGACAACCAAAACACGTGAACATTTCAAAGACATTCAATCATCCCATGAAAGTCTTTGAAGACCGAAACTAATTGATCAATTACAGTGTTATTTTGGCTCTTTTTATAGCCCGTTATCTGTCATAGTCCAAATGCCAAAACATCTTTTTTTCACAATTTTGAAACCAAAAATCCCAAATGAAAGAGGAAAAAAAAGAAAAAGAAAAGAAGTAGCGAAATTGTGACAAGTATTGAGTATGAACGTTTTTAAATGCCTCTGTTGACCTAGATACAATTATAAAATGAATGTTTTACTTTATTCTTTCCCAATTTTATGAGAAATCGCGCTAAAATTCCCAGTTGTGACGGTATGGGTTAAAAAAAATCTCATCACCATTCGGCGTTGGTCGTGTGTCATACTACCTTTTATATTTATTAATTCCTTCAGTTAATTTACCAGGTATCTATCATGGGCATTAGACACGAATACTGAGGAGAGAGATAAAGGGAAGACAGTAGAGGTGGGAAGAGCATACTTCGAAACTGAGAAGAAACATTTTACAATCCTAGATGCTCCTGGCCATAAAAGTTTTGTACCTAACATGATTGGTGGTGCTTCACAGGCAGATATTGCAGTCTTGGTAAGAAATTGCCCTTGGTTATGATGTTCTTTTCTATTTTCAACATCAACGGAGATGATAGAGACTTTGTGTCCAGTCCAGTATTAGTGTATAAGTTTACTGTCATATTTGCATTAAATTAAATCACCCGATGTACTTGGGTGTCTGTGTGTTTTTTACTTTTGAGGGAAGGGGGTCGGCTTTAGAGGGGGAAAAATTTGATGTGAATTGGAAAAAGGGGAATTATGAAAATGTTAAAAAAAGAAGAAAGAGCATTTTTTGTATGTATTAAGTCTCAGTCTTTCATTTAATATTAAATTTACATCAAGAACATGTTTGATGGACATGTTATGGATGGTCAACCAAGAAACAACACTTCAAAGTATTATTTTGAGGGAATTTTTTTCTCAAAAAATGGGTAAAAAACACACTTTTTGAGGAGGCCCCAAATTACTCTTTAAAAAAACACTGGGTGTTAATTGAAACAAGCCCATGTTAACAATACCTGTGCTATAAATAAACCATTTTGTAAATAAACCAGTTTTTTCTTCATATTCCCATATAAAAACATCTTTTTTCCCAATTTTGAGAAGAAAATTCCCAATTGAAAGAAGAAAAAGAATGAACACTGAAAAGTAGCAAAAATGTGACAAGTATTGAATATGAAATGCTTTTAAATGCCTCTGTTGATCTTGTTGTACTGTAAACAGTATGAAAGATACAATTATGAAATAAATGTTTGACAGTTTTGTTTCCCAATTTTATGAAAAATTGCACTAAAATTCCCAATTTTGAGGGTATGGGTTATGTTCTCAAAATGTTGAAAAAAAGCACTGAACATAAGGGCTAAGGGCATTAAAACATACATGGGACCCCAGGAAGACACTTTTGAAATTGAACACCAACCCATAGATGCAAAATTAAGTTTAAAGAACCAAATTTCGGAAAATAGGGTTCACCCAT
Source organism: Cyrtodaria siliqua (assembly GCA_037043455.1). Taxonomy (NCBI): domain Eukaryota; kingdom Metazoa; phylum Mollusca; class Bivalvia; order Adapedonta; family Hiatellidae; genus Cyrtodaria; species Cyrtodaria siliqua. The sequence goes on from JAWPHD010001035.1 coordinate 20,209, forward strand.
AGATGTTTATTAAACTGCCTTCCTGGGGTCTCCGGTATATTTTAATGGAATAGCCCTGACTGACAGTGCCTATTTTTGACCTTGCCTTGGAAGCTTATTGTTCAGCAGTTGTGTAGCAATACATATTAAATAAAACACCTGATGTGAAGGTTGGTTATATATTCATGCAGGGTTCGACACTAATGGTAGTCCAGTAGCCCCGAGACCACCAGAAATTGCCTCGGACTACCTATACCTCTAAGCTGAGCCTACTTTTGACAATTTTTAGCTCTACTGATCAGAGATAAGCAGAGCTTATGCCGTGGTGCGATGTCTGTCCGTAAACTTTTTTTGTAGCGACTACTCCTCTAAAACTACTGAATGGATTTTCATGAAACTTTAAAGAAATGTTGCCCATGAAGTCTAGTTGATCCTAGCAAAAATTCATGTTGATGTGAAATCCAAGATGGCCGCCATATCTAAAAATGGATTTTTAAAAAAACAAGTTTGTAGCGACTACTTCTTGAAAACTCTAAGTGATATTGATATGGGACTTTTTCTAAAATGATCAGCAGACATGGTGTTGGTCCTTGTCGAAAATCGTTTTGATTCGACGTTAAACATGGCTGCCAGCGGCCATCTTTGTTTACATAGAGTTATCTAGTAAAAACTTGTAGCGACTACTCCTCTGTAACTACTCGATGGATTTTCATGAAACTTCACAGGAATGTTGCTCTTGATGTCTAATTAATCCTAGCAAAATTTCAGGTCGGCCGGAAATTCAAGATGGCCGCCATGACAATAAAAATAGTTTTCAAAATACAAGTTTGTAGCGACTACTATAAGTGATATTGATATGGGACTTTTTCTAAAATGATCAGTATGACATGATGTTCATCCTTGTCAAAAATTGTTTTGATTTGACGTTAAACATGGCCGCCAGCGGCCATCCTTGTTTACATAGAGTTATATAATGAAAACTTGTAGCGACTACTCCTCTGATACTACTTGACGGATTTTTCATGAAACTTCACAGGAATGCTGATCTACCTTTCAAAAACCTATCAGTAGAGCTTCAAGGTCATTGATGTAATTGTCAGCTTAGTAATAACACATAAAAATAAAACAACTTTATTGTAATTTTTCACCGAAGATTGGCCATTGTGTCGGCAAAATTCAAACTTTGTTAAGAAGGACTGTACTAGACATTTGTCTTGGAAACAATCAAGTGTTGCAGATGATCTAGACTAATGCCTGGAACAGTCCTCCCGAACACTGATTGTTGATGATACACTGATATCGTTTCTGGTTGGCTGAGACAGGAGCCCCGTGTGGTTCCCGGGGGCCCCCGTTTGGTCACGGGTCAAAGAATAGGGCCACTGCAGATCCCTTTGGAGGGGTAGGCAGAGGGGTAGAATCCCCCCAAATTCATGTTCATTTTATCATTTTTTGTTCATGTTCATTAAAGGTCTTCATCATGATCCCTGCATTGTTTCAGGTGCTATCTCGCTCGCATCAAAAGAGCAGTGGCAGAAAAACAATAACGTCGCTCCAGCGTAAATGGAGTTTCTACGATAGAATTGGCAGCAGCTCTGCAGTTCAGGGTGAGAAGGAAGATGAGCCTGGCATGTTCATGCCTGTTAGGGGCCATATAACCTTTTCATGTGTTGGTGCGCCTTAAAACCCCAATTCAATTCAACTGAGACAGAACACCAGCTATCCAAGATATACAGAGAGACAGAAAGACGATGAATTTATTAATAAAAAAAGATAAACAAAGATGGCAATTCATTATTATATTGACAAACTAAATGTGGATGGTCAGAATTACTTTAATAAATAAAACATAATTACGGTCATGTGTTTCCAGTTTCAAATTTGTTTCTGGCAATTGGTCTGGATGTTTATATTTACAATCAAATTAATATATAATACATATATAATACAATCAATTAAGTTGTTACGGGCTGTTTGGAATGACCAGGAAAATGTGGATCCTGATTTTATCTGACTTTAAAAGGCATCCATACCTTGCAGAATAAGGCAAACAGGCAGATGTGTGACTTACAGATGGAATCCGTCTTTTTGGAGTGTTTTTCATTAATGTCCACTGTTCCCTTCATTACGTATATGTTGTATAGTTTAAACGCCTTTATTCTGAGGGGAATTATATTTTAAAAAAATTAGCAAGACTACCAAAATCTGTGCAGGACTACTTGATTTTGAAAGTTGGTACTTGGGGGGGAAAAAGTTAGAATCAAACCCTGTTCATGTAAATTAAGTCAAAGGAATAAAATATTTTATATTGTAATAATTGAGCAGCAGTATATGGTCAGTGTTCATTTCAGGTGTGGGTAACTACAAGCATTATTACATTATACCACATGTTTACAGGTGATCTCAGCGAGACGGGGGGAGTTTGAGACTGGGTTTGAACGAGGCGGACAGACACGAGAACATGCCATGTTGGTGAAAACTGCTGGGGTGAAGAAGCTCATTGTTGTCATTAATAAAATGGACGACTCAACTGTGCTCTGGGATGAGGAAAGGTAAGGCTCCATTTATTATTCAACTGGTACAAACACATTGGGAAAGATGACAATTTTTAGCTCTACTGATCAGAGATCAGCAGAGCTTATGCCGTGGTGCGGCGTCCGTCGTCCGTCCGTCCGTCTGTCCGTTAACTTTTATTTGTAGCGACTACTCCTCTGAAACTACTGGATGGATATTCATAAAACTTTACAGAAATGTTGCCCATGAAGTCTAGTTGATCCTAGCAAAAATTCATGTTGATGTGAAATCCAAGATGGCCGCCAAAGCTAAAAATAGATTTTTTAAATTCAAGTTTGTAGCGACTACTTCTTGAAAACTATAAGTGATATTGATATGGGACTTTTTCTAAAATGATCAGCATGACATGATGTTGGTCCTTGTCGAAAATCGTTTTGATTTGAAGTTAAACATGGCTGCCAGCGGCCATCTTTGTTTACATAGAGTTATATAATGAAAACTTGTAGCGACTACTCCTCTGAAACTACTTGAAGGATTTTCATAAAACTTCACAGGAATGTTGCTCTTGATGTCTAAATGATCCTAGCAAAATTTCAGGTCGGCCGGAAATTCAAGATGGCCGCCACGGCTAAAAATAAATTTTCAAAGTACAAGTTTGTAGCGACTACTTCTTGAAAACTATAAGTGATATTGATATGGGACTTTTTCTAAAATGATCAGCATGACATGATGTTGGTCCTTATCAAAAATCGTTTTGATTCGACGTTAAACGTGGCTGCCAGCGGCCATCTTTGTTTACATAGAGTTATATAGTAAAAACTTGTAGCGACTACTCCTCTGAAACTACATGGCGGATTTTCATGAAACTTTACAGGAATGTTGCTCTTGATGTCTAATTGATCCTAGCAAAATTTCAGGTCGGCCGGAAATTCAAGATGGCCGCCATGGCTAAAAATAGATTTTCAAAATACAATTTTTGTAGCGACTACTTCTTGAAAACTATAAGTGATATTGATATGGGACTTTTTCTAAAATGATCAGCATGACATGATGGTTATTCAAGTCGAACATTATTTTGATTCGACGTTAAACATGGCTGCCAGTGGCAATGTTTGTTTACATAGAGTTATATAATGAAAACTTGTAGCGACTACTCCTCTGAAACTACTCGACAGATTTTCATAAAACTTCACAGGAATGTTGCTCTTGATGTCTAATTGATCCTAGCAAAATTTCAGGTCGGCCGAAAATTCAAGATGGCCGCCATGGCTAAAAATAGATTTTCAAAATACAACTTTGTAGCGACTACTTCTTGAAAACTATAAGTGATATTGATATGGGACTTTTTCTAAAATGATCAGCATGATATGATGGTTATTCAAGTCGAACATTATTTTGATTCGACGTTAAACATGGGTGCCAGTGGCCATGTTTGTTTACATAGAGTTATATAATGAAAACTTGTAGCGACTACTCCTCTGAAACTACTTGACGGATTTTCATAAAACTTCACAGGAATGTTGCTCTTGATGTCTAATTGATCCTAGCAAAATTTCAGGTCGGCCGGAAATTCAAGATGGCCGCCACGGCTAAAAATAAATTTTCAAAATACAAGTTTGTAGCGACTACTTCTTGAAAACTATAAGTGATATTGATATGGGACTTTTTCTAAAATGATCAGCATGACATGATGGTTATCCGAGTCGAACATTATTTTGATTCGACATTAAACATGGCTGCCAGTGGCCATCTTTGTTTACATAGAGTTATATAATGAAAACTTGTAGCGACTACTCCTCTGAAACTACTTGACGGATTTTCGTGAAACTTCACAGAAATGTTGCTCTTGATGTCTAATTGATCCTAGCAAAATTTCAGGTCGGCCGGAAATTCAAGATGGCCGCCATGGCTAAAAATAGATTTTCAAAATACAAGTTTGTAGCGACTACTTCTTGAAAACTATAAGTGATATTGATATGGGACTTTTTCTAAAGACATGATGTTGGTCCTTGTCGAAAATCGTTTTGATTCGACGTTAAACATGGCTGCCAGCGGCCATCTTTGTTTACATAGAGTTATATAATGAAAACTTTTAGCGACTACTCCTCTGAAACTACTTGACGGATTTTCATGAAACTTCACAGGAATGTTGCTCTTGATGTCTAATTGATCCTAGCAAAATTTCAGGTCGGCCGGAAATTCAAGATGGCCGCCACGGCTAAAAATAGATTTTTAAAAAATAAGTTTGTAGCGACTACTTCTTGAAAACTATAAGTGATATTGATATGGGACTTTTTCTAAAATGATCAGCATGACATGATGGTTATCCAAGTTGAACATTATTTTGATTCGACGTTAAACATGGCTGCCAGTGGCCATCTTTGTTTACATAGAGTTATATAATGAAAACTTGTAGCGACTACTCCTCTGAAAGTACTTGACGGATTTTCATGAAACTTCACAGAAATGTTGCTCTTGATGTCTAATTGATCCTAGCAAAATTTCAGGTCGGCCGGACATTCAAGATGGCCGCCACGGCTAAAAATAGATTTTCAAAAATCAAGTTTGTAGTCACTACTTCCTGAAATCAAAATCAATCAGTAGAGCTTCAAGGTCATTGACCTCTTGTTCATTTTTGGCTTGGCTATTCTAAGAACAAGAGGGCTTGTGTTGTACCTCGAGCGTCGGCATGCTTTAAATCTTATTAGGGTCATGCTGTTGGTTTGACCTTCATGAAGTTGTGCTTGCATAATTATGGTATTGGTGATAGTCATACAAGACTTTAGCAATTGTTCATTTAGTCAAAGTGAAGGTCATAGATTTTATAAATAATATATCCTTTTTATATATTTAAATTAATGCATTTAAACCAAAACTTTAAAAAATCGTCCTATAAACTCTCTTGCTTATAATGTATTGGCTGATTTTGATCTGTGCAGAGTGGCCTCGGTAGGGTTTTAAAGCTACAGTATAGACCTCTGCCCTGCTCGGGTTTTCTCCCTGGCAGAGGCCTGTCTAATTGGAAAATTCATCTCGTTTTCCTCTGAGGTTGCTGTCACAGTATCACATTAAAAGATTTTTAAGTCGGTCAAAACGCCACTTTATTTCATTAATTTTGATCTGTGCATCTCTGTATCATGTATGTAAAGAACCCACTACATCGAAGTGGTCAGTCAATCGAAAACATCTGAAGTTTTACTTTCGTCTCATCTTTTGCAGATATAATGAGTGCAAAGAGAAGTTGATACCTTATCTAAAAAAAGTTGGGTACAATCCAAAGACAGATTTAGTTTTTATGCCAGTGTCTGGATTTACTGGGTCATTTTTACGAGACGTTGCTGATGAAACAATATGTCCGTGGTACAGGTAAGTTGTAACGCATGATAACATATTTATATTATTTTAAAATGAAAACTTGTTGAAGCTGTGATTATGGGAAAATATGTCTGATGGTGTTCTCAGGGGTAACCTCTTTAAACCGTGACATTTTTAGCTTGACTATTGGAAGAATGAGCTATCCTACTGGCGTCAGCATCGGCGTCCCAAGCTTCACCTTAAATTTTTGTGCAATAGATTTATAACTTCAATACTACTGAAGCTATTGCATTAAAACTTAATACTAACGTTTCCCATCAAATTCTGCACCTTATCCAACAATCCCCATAACTTTTCCTTGCATTTTGACAAAGTTATGACTCTTTGATTGTCATGTCTTTACCTTCAAGTTTTTGTGCAAAAGATTTATAACTTCAAAATTACTCGAGCTATTGCATTAAAACTTTATACTAAGGTTTCCCCCCATCAAATTCTGCACCTTACCCAACAATCCCCATAACCCTTCCTTTCGTTTTGACAAAGTTGTGGCCCTTTGATTATCTTGTCTTTACCTTAAAGTTTTTGTGCAATAGATTTATAACTTCAAAACTACTCAAGTTATTGCATTAAAATTTTAAACTAAGTTATATAATGAAAACTTGTAGAGACTACTCCTCTAGCCTCGTCCGTCGGATGGGGACGTAAACCGGGCGGTCCCGTGTATCGGTCTATCCCCTGAGCACGTTAAAGAACCATAGGAATCTATTCGATAATAAGAGTAGGGCAGGTTCCCGGATTCCTATGTATCCTTCCCCTCTCTCTGGGGCGGCTCTAAATAACCTATACTGTGTTGATGAGCCGTTAAACAACATTCAATTCAATTCCTCTGAAACTACTTAATGGATTTTCATGAAACTTCACAGGAATGCTGATCTAGCTATCAAAAACCCATCAGTAAAGCTTCAAGGTCATTGACCTCTTGTTAGTTACTAAAATGTTTACAAACTTTCATTTAAGCATCATTGAACTTTTTATTTTTAAGTCCAGCCCCCGTTAGGCGAGACGTGAATCCGCGGACTTCTTGTTACATATAAGTATATAGGAAAAACACTTCAAAATCTTCTTCTCCGAAACAAAAAGGGCTGCAGCGTAGATATTTTGTATTGTATCATCTAGTAGTCCTCTACCAATTTTGCTCAAATGGTGACCCTGGGGTCATAATTGGACCCGCCCCAGGGGTCACAAGAGGTGAAACATAAGGGTGTGGGTGGGCCCCCTGAGTCATAACTTAGTAACCGTTGAGATCGCCACCCTATAAGTTATAACCATATATACACTTACTGAACTTGAACAGACAGATACAACCATCCAACCAGCATAGACACCGGGTTACTTCCCCACCCCTGGGGACATAGCCCCTCAGTTGTAACTTGGAAACCATTGACATCCCCACTCTATAACCATATATACACTTACTGGGCATGAACAAACGGATATAACCACCCAACCAGCATAGACCCCGTTCTCCTTCCCCACTTCTGGGGACATAGCCCCTAGGTCATAACTTGGAAACCATTGAGATCCCCACCCTATAACTGTATATACACTTACTTGGCATGGACAGACGGATAACCACCCGACCAGCATAGACCCCGAACACCTTCCCCACCCCTGGTGACATAGCCCCTGGGTCATAACTTGTAAACCGTTTAGATCCCCACCCTATAACCATATATACACTTACTGGGCATGAACAGATGGATAGAACCACCCAACCAGCATAGATCCCGGGCTCCTCCACCCCTGGGGACATAGCCCCTCGGTCATAACTTGGAAACCATTGAGATCCCCAATGTATAACCATATATACACTTACTGGGCATGAACAGATGGATACAACCATCCAGTCAGCATAGACCCCAGACTCCTTCCCCACCCCTGGCGTTGGGTATGCAGCAGCACACATTTTATGTCTGTTTCAAATTGTCTAATTTCGTCTGTTATATTCACAATGTTAGACCGAAGTAACCATAAATAATATGGATATGGCGTAAGAAAACTGATTCCTCCAAGCAGATTTCATGCATGTGTAAACTTTGGTAGGTTTTATTCAGTGAAATAATATTAAAAATGGATGGTTGGAATTACCAATTAATTCTCTGTACTTGATACATAATCATGACTATACTGTCCTTGTGAACTATCCACAGAGGTCCATCATTGATCCAGTATTTAGACAGTTTGCCACCTGTCAGTCGAGCATTAGACAAACCACTCCGTATGCCAGTGGTCGATCGTTACAGGGACATGGGTACAATTCTGATAGGAAAGATAGAATCTGGAACACTCAGTAAAAACCAGACTGTATACCTCATGCCAAACAGGGTAAGATTTTATTTCCACGTAAAATATGATTCAGCAGCTTAGTTTCAGAGGAACTTAAATAAGACAAGCTTTTTTTTGTCATGTGCAAGCTTACTTTTTTCGGAAATTGGTTAATTGAATTGAATTGGATTTTATAGTCGCACAAATGGCTAAGGTCATATTGCGACTTTCCAGCTTCAACTGGTGGAGGAAGACCCCAGGTGCCCCTCCGGGCAATTTTCGTGCACGGGCGGGTTCCAGGGTAGAACCACCGACGTTCCGCAAGCCAGCTGGATATGGAAATTGGTTAATAGAAAAGAGCAAAATTTCTCTGCATAAATATTTTAAACAAACTGGAATTTTTATCACAGAAGGGTTTTTATAACCTATAAGCTTTATTTAAGATGTGGAAGTTGTTGGAAGATTGTAAAAATGTCTGGTTCTACAGAAACAGTGATTTTGCATCTTGTTCCTAGACTGATTTGAAATATAAAAAAAAAATCTTAAGATGAACGTACATGTGTTTGTATTGGGTTTAACATCTCTTCAGCCCTGGCATGTTACATGTGTATGGTTGTATTTGTTACAGTGTTCTGTGAAGATAATGCAGTTGTGGTCGTATGATGAAGATGCAGAAGAGGCCCATCCTGGCGAGAATGTCAAAATGAAGGTTTCAGGGGTGGAGGAAGAGGTAATGGCATAGTTGTTACCATGATGCACTTACAGCAATCATATCTTTGTCTCCTTCACGTATACTGAACAAAAAAAGAAACATCTGCATTTTAAGCTGTGATTACACCATCCAGATAAAATTTCATAATTATATACTTATCACTCAATCATTCTGATCAATATTAATAATCATCAAAAACCAGAGTTAGTGTGTTGCTGCTAAAACATATTTTATTCAAATTGCGAAATCACTATATTGTATTATAAAGGGAGGTAATCTGAAAATATTCATTCTTGAAAGCTGTATGGCACAAAAGTGAGTGAACAGGTCAGCTTACTTTCTCCGTCTTTTTGGTGGTGGGGTTATCTTCTGTTTGTTTCAATAGAACAAAACTGTGTTAAGTTCAAACCACAAGACCTGGAAATGCTGTTTAAACCAAAACAAGGGGAATAACTTTGCGTACAAGTTTGATTCAAGGAAAATTGTTTTCATGACAGTTCTGGCCTTTTACCAAAGGTATTAACATATAAGACCAAACAAAATATATTTTCATTGTGTCTACATGTATACATGGGTAAATTTGCGGAAGTTTCTTTTTTTGTTGAGTATATTTACCCTCAGCTGAGTCTTTGAAATATCCTTTTTTTTTTTTTACTTTTTTATGTAGGTGGTATTTGTAAATCAAGATATACACAGAATACAGAGTGAAGTTTTATAGAACACCAAATGACTTGGAGGAAAACATTTTGGTTAAACAACTTACTACGAATTATTTCTTGCGTATCGGATAATGCTATCCACGTTTTACATGGGGGATTGAAGTCTGATCTTCATGGGTAAAGATAAAAGTCACGCGCGCACCAACATCCGCTATGCAGTAAAACATGCAAAACAGTAGTAGCTGGCGGCATCAATGCACAACATGTCTCTGATATGCAAGAAAAAGAATCTCATGGGTATTCGGTTCAGATAGGGAATTCCAACCCTCGGTGTAAATGTTTCCGGTAAAAACACATTCCTTGGGTTTGAATTCTCTATGTTCACCGGATACCCATGAAAGATTCTTATAATCTCCTTATGTGGAAATGACATTCATTTATCTCTCCTATACTGACAATATTGCCTAGTTTGCATCATTGCATACACCGTTTGAAATTCAACATGATGAGTAATTAAATATGCAAATTCACACTAGATACACAATATAAACATCAAAACAATCCAAGCATATTGTATTGTCAGTCTTTTTTTGCGTTATTTTATACGCCTGTGGTGGATAAGACTTGCTGTAATTTATAATTATTAATTATTGGACTGTATTATTGGAATCTGTTAATGCTTTGAACCCTTTAAAGATGTAAATTAAGTCATATCAAAGTGTTTTATGTTCGTATCGACTGTTCACTAAAATCAATCTTGTATTACCAGAGTTATGACCCTTTTTTCATCAAATTTATATTAAAATAGTTTGCGTCTATCTCCCCACATAGTTTTCAGTTGATATCATTGTTTCGAAACTTTACAGGATGCTTACTTGTGATGTCAAGATGTGCATATTGACTGCAACAAAATCAACCTTGTATTGTTTTCAGTAGGAGCAACTGTGTCCCATGGGCAAATTTCTAGTGTTTTTTTAGCAGGATTGCATAAAAAAACAGGCTTATAGTTTGGCGATTTCCGTCTGTGTGTCTGTTTGTCCTACGCGTTTTGACATTTTGGTTGAAGTTTTTGGTAAAAGTTATTGCTTTTCCTCTTTTCTCAAAAAGGAATTGTCGGAAAGCTTTGAAACTTGGCACACACATGTTCATTATCATTACACAATGTTCTGTAACAAGAATCATAACTCTGTCGTGTATTTTAATTGAATTATCGCCGATTTTTCAGTTAAAATGTTGAATATGAAATCCGGCATTCACACCACTGTTGGTGCTTGCTCACTTGTTTAAATATTATATGAGTGCCCCCTATGCATTTTACGTAGCGCCCGGGTGCTACTATCAGGGGATATAAGGTATAGGTCAGCAAGACTCGGCTTTACAATGATCTCTCTGCTTCAGGATGTGTCGCCAGGATTTGTGATATGTGCACCAAGTGCCCCGTGCAACACGGGCAGACTGTTTGATGCAAAGGTATGTCCAATATCATTCAGGTACTATTGTCTCGCATTCGAAGAAGGTTGCGAGACAGGAGACAGCTTCGCCGACATCAACATTTACATTAACTGCGCTGGCGTCAACATTTATATTAATGCTTTGCGTTCAAGTTTTTCATGTTCTGATATCTTAAAACACTGCGTATTTGAATTCGTTAAAACTTTGCATATTTCTTGATAATAATCAAAGCCACTCAAACATACAAGTTCCATAACTGCGTTTTGCATTTTTGCCAAATTATGGCTTTTTTGTTTATTTAGAAATTCATAAAGTCCAGTCCTTGTTTATAGGTGAAAAATGTAAAGTCCACACATGTATGTTTTCTATGTTCTTGATGCTTATGAAAAACAGTTTTTAATGTCACCTGTTCATTATACTATAACATACTAGCCTGAATAAGGGCTAGTCCTACTATTTAAACATACATGGAACCCCAGGAAGATCACTTTTGAAATTGAACACCCAACCATGGATGTAAAATTGAGTTTAAAGAACCAAATTTCAGAAAATAGGGTTCACCCATAGATGTTTAATAAGTTGCCTTCCTGGGGTCCCGGGTATGTTTTTATGGTATAGCCCTAATTAACTGTTAACCTGTATTGTTGTATGTTGACAGATTGTGATATTGGAACACAAATCCATCATCTGTGCAGGATACAGTGCTGTGCTACATCTCCATACTTGTGCTGAGGAAGTCACAATCAAAAACCTCATATGTTTAATAGACAAAAAAAGTGGAAAAAAGACTCCTACTAGGTTTATAATGCAAGATCAGGTTGGAATAGCACGGTTAGAAGTGAACGCAGGCATGATATGCATGGAAACATTCGCTGAATTCCCACAGATGGGCAGATTCACATTACGAGATGAAGGTAGGCATCAAATTTGTTCTTAATGAAGCCGGTGCAAGTTGTGTGTTTGAGGTTTAACTGTACACAACATGGGTAGGCACTTTTATTAGCTCTACTTGTCAAAAGATCAGTAACTGGCTGATTATCTGTATTGTGTCCATCCGTTAGGTTTTTGTGCCCGCCATCAGTTGATTACTCCCAGAAGTTATTAATTTCCGCACAGTTGGTGTAGAATATGACCACTGGAAATCCGGCTAGAGGCAGATGGGTACAACCCCGCTTCATGTTCATTTTGTAATTTTTTGTCGCACTCATTAAAGGTCATGTTACTGCGTGTGGAATTTTGCTCCAACAACAATGGAGTGTCTACTTAAGAATTTGCAGCAAGTATGCAGTTCTGCAGGAATTTGCAGCAAGTATGCAGTTCTGCAGGCTAGACGGTTCTAGGCCCATTCTCCATGTTTGGCACCATATAACCTTTCTTTTCTGGTACTGTGTGCTGACTTTATATACAAGATAATCACAGTTGATATTTTCTATTTCAGGTCGAACCATTGCCATTGGTCAAGTGCTGAAAATTATAGAATAAACAATACATAATCTCATAGTATATGGCGAAGTTAATACATCACCAGGTAGTGACAGCAGGGCAATATTCGAAGGAAATCAAGTCTTGTCATCTTTGTCTTCTCACAGTTCCATATAAGGTCCAAAAAGTAATATCGTGTTGGAAAAATGGAAGCTTAACATTTGAATATAATATGATATTGTACAGTTTCTGTAAATTAATCAAGTTTTATTGATAATTTATAAATTCTTTTGATGACATACGCACATATTCTGTTAATATAATTGTCACTTAAAAAAACATAAGCACCAGTCACATATATTTGGCAATTCATCCTCAAAATGAGGAAATGAAAATAAATTTAATAGACCTAACAAGAGGTTAGGCTCAGGCATATCAGAACATATTATAAATGCACTGTTCTATATTAAATTGACTGTCTGGGCTTGATGCCTAAACAAGTTATTAAGGATTACGCTGCTATTTGTGTTTAACGCTGTCTACTTTGGTGCTTACTTGGTAAAACAATGTACATATTATTTATATACACAGTGTTTGCTGGTTTGTAAATGTTTTTAAAGAAAAAATATATTGCATATTAGCAATTTCTTTTTCTTTCAAATTTTCAAGTTTTGCCCAAATGTTCTCGAGATGTATACCGGTATTTGTTTTGAGTGTAACGATATGCCCTCAAATAGTATAATATCTACTAAAACCGGTTTCGAGACCAAAGCACATGCATACATTTATTAGCGGAATTATTATAATCAATAAAATGGAGAACATACACAAAAACGTCCTTCATGAATTGTCTCCACTGTTCCTTTTCTTGCTCAACCGCTCCTGATGGTTGTGTGACTGTGCAACAAGTATATGTGTCCATATATTTTTTTGCTATTTTCCTCGACGAACAAAATACAATAGCTTGTTTGCCGTTTCCCTACTCACCCGTGAAAAAGGGTATGCCCACCAAAAGTATCATGGCAATTATATTCCATTATTTTATTTTGCTACATTCAAATAAATTTCACCTACTTGCCCACTTATAAATTCCTGTGTTGGAAAGCAAACATTCTTGTTTTAAAGATTGTCTTCTTGTTCTTTTATGGGTTCAAGATCTGCTTGTGTATCAGGCCCGCGCTCCATTACTAGAACAGTAGGTATACAAATTTTTTACTGAAGAGTGTAAATCAGTGCCCCGTTTTATTAAACATCTTACGATAAGTCTCAAATTTTAAAACCACATTTTTGCACCTAAGCATTCAATGTAGACAACTATATTATGTGCAGAAATATCAAATGTATAAGAAAATGAAATGAAATTGAGCTCATTTGTGAATTGTAAATCGACTTGCTATAAATAGTAACACATTTCAGTAGAAAAACAATGATTATTAGTCCTTTTTCGAAATCCATAATCGGCACATTCTGCCATTATGGATTATGGAAAATCGGCACAGTAGCAACAGACTGTCTGCACGCGATGACGTCGACGTCATCAAGCAACTACTTCAACGTCATCAAGCACCAAAAACGTTGTAGGGGAGAGCTATAGAGCGCAGGTGTGGACGTTGAAATCTCGACTGCAGTTTTCTCAGCCCAGTTCAGCTGAAATGTCGAAATAAATCGTTATAGATCTAGTGACGGACATTGTTTTTAAAAACAGGCAGGGCGGAAAACTGATTTTAAAGTTATTTGCAAAACAATTGTTTTCACCGTAAGACTACTTATATGCTTAAATCGTACCGTTTTGTTCTTGTTCTTCTTCTCCATTTATAGTAAGAAAGGCACACCACGGCCGTATATTAACCTCTAAGTAAAGAATTGAAGAAAAAAAAAACGTGATCGTCGCAAGTTGTTTCATAAAACCGGGCCCAGGCTTTTTGTGGGTGTCCAGGAGTCCAACTTAAAATTGACAAATGATGATACCTGTACTTACTATTCTAAAATGCAGAGACAATAATGTGCCCAAAACCTGCCCTATATATACAAGGAAATTCATTTTGTACAGTACTATGTGCTATCCTAGTTTCCGCAGCAGGATTAGCTTGACTCATTCAAAATCTATGGTGAATTAAAATTTAAAAATGTTACACCTGAAAAACACAGTGCTAATGCTGTGTGTTTTGATTGATATATTTTTATCCAGAATGGAACATTGGGAAAATTACAAATTCTTCTAGGAAAAGCCCTATGTACCCCCTTTAATTTATATGTACAACTTGCGTATATATACTGAACAAAAAAAGAAATGTTCGCTGATGTTGATGCTGATTGTCTAGACAGCACATAATATGTTTTAATAATATAGATAGACCGCCACAATAGTCGAAAGATGTTTTTGAAAAGTTCAGTACACAAGGGAGTTATCCCCGTTTTTCTTAAAACGCATTTTGGCCTCAAAAATTAAATCAAGAAAATTACCGAAATTTGTCCGAGACAATATTCTCTATATGTTCCTTACCAAAAAAGATCCCCAAACAAAGTTTAACACAGATTGTGTAGATAGCAGCTTTTGATTATCAACAATCATCAAATTACCTCCCTTTAACATTTCTATATCATCCATAAAAGATTACTGCTTGGCAAATTTGAAACTGTTTAATGGGATATTTAGTACTCAGTTAAGTGTGCTTACAAACATCAAACATTGTTTTGTTAAAAGGCTGTTTAAGCTTTTCTACGCCCTCAAAAACTGGCCTATGGAAATACCAGCAAAAACGTCTGGGACGTTTCTTTTTTTTGTTCAGTATACAATGACAGCATTGGAAAACAAGCATATTACTAGTGGGGTTCCTTTCCTGTAACAGTTCACTACAGCTACCAACAAAAAACGACCGTGTTGAATGAGCTGTTTCATTAAAATTATTGTAAAATGGTTGTAGTATATAAAATGTGCTGTATGGTGGAATCCAGTATTTAATAAGTTTTAGAAAGAATATAATTCCCGTATACATTATATACTGGGCACTGGTATATATGTAAATACTAATGGTTAGTGTTGAGACATTTGCCTACATACAGATGTTAACCTTTAACAAGCTACATATACTGAAAGGAAAAAGAAACGCAGAATGAGTATTTCCGCTATATATTGTATGTTTAGGTTAATCAAATGGTACAGGGCGACATTAGGCCTGTCCTTTCGAAAGAATGTTTAAAAAGCACCGAACACATCAATGGTTACCCCTTTAAAGTTTTGTTATCGACAGAATGCGCATTTGGCTCAAGCTCACCTGAGCGAACTTAAACTTTAAACGTTGCAATCTCTTAACATTAAACACAGTACTGAAATGGCTTGGCTTTTTCAAGTGAAACTTCAACATTTATGAATTTCGTGTAACAAAGTATACTTGGATTAAAAGGTCCACTACATGACAGATTTGTCTTTTCTGTAATTAGTTGTAGCCCCTTTTTGTACAAAGTACGTTGAGATATATCTGGAATATTACGTGAAATTAGGTGTATATCATAGTGTAGTATAGGCAATTTTTTGATTATGCCTTTCTTTTTCCTTTCAGTATATATATAATGGACTGTTCTTTCTTTGAATTAAGACCATTCCATTTATGTGACAAAAAAAGTGGGAGTTACTCCCAGGCTGATCTGAGTTTCTAATGGATGCAAAGGGTGTTATAGTCGTGCTTAGCGGGTTAGGGTTAATTGTGGTATAAAGTATATATCCGGGCACTAGTATGGGCAAGAAAATACTGTCAGAGATTACATGAGAATGCATGTATTCTCTGTATTAATGGATACACAATGTTTGAATACCAGGCCCCATGTTCACAAACTTGAGTGTCTACTATAGAATTTGCGGCAACTGCAGTTCTGCAGGTAAGAAGGTTCTAGGCCCATTGTCCATATTTATCTTTATGTAAATGGAGGATGAGCCTGGCACGTTCATTCGTGTTAGGCGCCATATAACCTTTCATGTGTTGGTGTGCCTTAAACCCCAATTCAATCACAAACTTAAGTCACATTTCAAGCTTTAGCTCAAAACTCAAAATATTTCTTTTAGCAAAAACCTTTTTTTAATTAATATTTTTCATGGGGGAAACTTTTAGGACAGTTGTAATTTTTGCTTGTGTCAAGTTGTAGGTAATTCCAAGTCCATAAAATTAAGTTTTGACCCTGAGCATGAAATATGGGCCAAGTTTGTGAACTTGGGGCCAGATAGTTAGATGGACACTATAATCTGTACAGCTGAATTATATATTTGAAGACGCGTTGTAATAAGAGAATAGAAATGGAATGGAGGTTTGTGAAATTCAGTATTGTGTCTTTAAATACCAGTTTATGCCTACATGAATGTTACTGAATTTGAATGTGTACTTGAAACTTTGAATGTTTGTTCGATACAATTATAAAAAAAAAAAGAGATCATTTTGACACTCGTGGAACATTTATTGACAGTTGTATGGATAGTGAATCTTAGAACTAACAAAGTCGGTATTAGATTAAAGCAGGAAAGATTGCACCATTCATTTCTATCTTGTATATCAATACCCGTATTCGACTGGCCTTTTTCATTATACTTTGTTTTGTTGTTGGGGAAGTACTTACTTCACACAGTAAAGACAGCATTTACCGTTGCCTCCGTTAAGCACTGGAAAACGACTGATCATTCCAATCAGTTCAAAGATGTGATCGAGATGTTGCGAATGAATTGTTTACTGAAGTGTAATTGGAAGATGAAAAAGAATTGAATGTTGTTTAACGGCTCATCAACACAGTATAGGATATGTAGAGCCGCTCCAGAGAGATGAAAAAGAGGGAGAGAATCAATAAACAAAAAAAACGGCAAGGTGATCGATGCAAAAATGCCAGTCGAATATTGAACGACTCCCAGTTTTTTGAAATCGAGGGGTCAGTGCAAAACTATTGTAACTACATATGCATAAAGAAGGAGATACAATAGTCTTGCACTGAACCCTCAATGTTTTGCCTCAAGCCATCCCTAGTGGTGCTGACACCTGCAGGTGTTTCCATACTTTTAAACGGATCGTAAAGCTGTTGACCACATAACTTACATTCTGGGAGTGGAATAGCACAATTCTATATTTCCGATAATCCACTAGTGATAGAATTTAGCACTGTTAACGACGTTACATAAAGGGACCCTTTCTGACATAATGTGATGATGTGAGTTTATATGTGATAATAAAATCTCACTGGCAAAGTTGATCTGAATTATGATACTAGGCAAGCCATCCCATCATATTTGCAAACTTGTTTAATAAATTCATTGGGAATTGAGCACTTGTGTAAGATCCTATACATGCATTAGTTTGAACAAGATGAATGCTTATACACCAGCATAATTGCACCAATATCTGATTTTCTGCAATCATTCAAATTGCCTGTCGCGGTTGGAGGATTTTGTTGCATTGTGTATGTGCAATTTAGCACATAACTTATGGTGTGGGAGTGGAGTAACACCATTCTATATTTTCGATATACCACTAGTTATATAAGTATGCAAAAAAATAAGCCTAGTATGTGCTGTTAATCGATAATGACTATGATCCAATTCCCACGGTTTATGTCGGTTTCAATGTTATAGCGACAGGCAAAATGCAACTCGTTTAATAAATTCAATAATGAATGAGTACTCCTGTAAGATCCTCTATACATTCAAAACTATCACAAATTTTGTATCTAAAGTTTTCATTTGCTGTCAAATCTGTGCTCATGTATGTTGACTCTTATTTAAGCAGATTTGTTTCTGTCGTAGGTGATGGCATTCATTGCATTGTGTATGGTGATGGAATTCATTGCATTGTGTTTGTGCAGTTCATTTTATTTAATAATAAAATTTAAATCTTGTCACAAATTTTCCTATCTACCAAATTTCGCTTGGCTGTCAAATCTGTGTATTAAAATCTCAGATTGTATTGTAAACTCCTATTTAAGCTGGATTTTTATGGATTTTTTTTATAAAGTCTGTTAATTTGTTGTTGCGGCATGTTGCTTTTGAATCTATTATAAAATCAAAGGAATATTTATTTTTATTTTATTTTTAGTATCCATTTATGGATTACCATACTGTTTGTGTTATAAACTGGTTGATGTATACATTTATTACAATATCTTAACTTTTTCAATTTTTCCAGAATCAGAAAATACATGTTAATATGTTGATCAGGTCAAGACAATGAGCAATTCTCTATTTTGTGTAGATGCTATTAAGAGAAATCTTCAACATTAAGAAACCGAAGGGAGGGAGCGTAGCAATCGATCGCGGTTTCTTAGTGGTAAAGATTTATCTTTATAGACTATCCGACTTGGTGTTTACAATAGTTTTTATTGATAGTCTCTATAGAGGTCACACTATTTAACCATGAAGACTGCTTCATGAAATTCTTCATGAATACACAGTGCAAGTTTTTAAAAATCTGAGGCAACTGATTGGTTGAAAAAGTAGGGTAAACACTAAAGGACTCACACCACTATTATCTCCCTTGAATACTCGTGCCCTACAGATGAAGGAGGTAGATAAAAAAAACAAGTTCGCTTTTCTACATTTTACAGGATACATTGATTTATCTTTACCAGGTTCTAAATCTTAGGAAGAGATCACAGTAAAATGCATGCTGATATAAGATTTCTGGCTTATTCTGCCTCATTTTACACATCATGGGTCTAATCACCATGGGGTTGTATTTTTGTATAAATTTTGATAGGTGTCGCGCAAACATGAAATTAAAAAAAGTTCAATCTGGTAAATATTTGTTAAATGTGTTTTAAATTGCAGATATTGGATCAATGAAGAATTTAAGCATAAATACATGTTGCAAAATCTGTTTTATCTCTATGCCACGAACAAAAACATTACAATGGGACCCTATGGAAAATTAATTGTGGTGTGAGACGTTAAGTTCCTCGAGTTAAGAAGCTATTAAGTTTGAGTACTATCTTCGCCAAGTTCTAACTATGCATTGCTTTTGTTGTGAAGGCTGCTTGTGTCTGCATGTTGGCCAGATGCGATTTATATTCTTAAATACTGTTCAGAGTAAAAGTTGAACCAAATGTTGGTTTCAGTTTTATGTGAACAAATGAAATACTGTATGGCATTGGAGTCGAACGGTCATATTTTGTTGTAACTAAAAGAATGCTGTTATGACCTTTTGGGGTTAATATCTTGAATGTTATGTCTAGATGTGTAAATAGCACAGTTAAATATTCCCAATGATTAACAGAGACATTCATGATAAATGTACACCACATGATATATGTATATACTTTATTTTTTGCTATTTTGTTGTATGAAAGATGGTTGAAGTATAAGATATTGGTGAATATTAGGGTAAATGATGACCATTGGCACCATATAAACTTTCTGTGTTGGTGCGCCGTAAAACCCCAATTCACCTCGATTCCCCCTGCATTGTTTCAGGTGCCATCTCGCTCATCACTAGAGCAGTGGCAGAAAAACTATAACGTGGCTCCAGCGTAAATGGAGTGTCTGCAATAGAAATTGCAGCAACTCTGCAGTTCAGGGTGAGAAGGTTCTAGGCCCGTACTCCATGTTATCTCGAAATCCATGGAGGATGAGCCTGGCATGTTTATTCCTGTTAGGCGCCATATAACCTTCCATGTGTTGGTGCGCCTTAAAACCCCAATTCAGTTCAATTCAAATGCTGAGCAATCTTTCTTTGAGGCCCATCTTTTTTTTTTTTGAGCTTTCAGTGACCTGGTTGTAAAATCTTGTTTTATTAATTTCATTGCAAGTTTTCGTAATTTCAAGAAAACAATGCAATAATACATTTTACATCTTTTTGGTGTGTTTCTTGACAGGAGGCTCTACATATCTGTCACAATCGTGTGTGAGTTAGTTCATCTTGAAATGTAATGTTTCCATTCAATGAACACAGATTTTAAGTTCTCAAACTTTGCATAAAGATAATTTTTGGCGACCACTAACGTCCGTATCAGCTGCAGGTCAAACATACCAACTTCGACAGATAAGACTCTTTTTTTTTTCAAATCAGGCCTAAATTAAAAATTGTTTGTTTGCTCTTTACAGAATCGGCATTTGAGACATGGGTAGTTAAGAAGCTAAATTATTTAAGCTTTTCTTACATTTATGTAGAACAGAATGTTGGGCAGTTGGTTGAAATTTCCATTACAGTACTAAGTCATATATTGATGAATGTTACATGCGGTAAATGTGGCATGGATGCAAAAACATGTTTTGGCAATATTAATCAATATAATTGAATTGTTTTAAATGTTAATACCATTACCACTTGTAAAAGTTGGATCTGCTTTGATCTTGCAAAGTTTAAAAAAGAAACCGTTTTTGGTAGGGTGAAAAAAAGAGACTAGATGAGTAGGTCAAGAACACGTATTTAGGCCTTATAGTTTAAAATAAACTTGTTCAAATGTGTGAGTAATTGGAAAAAGGTTTAAAGGGACACATGGCAATCTTGATTTTTTTTAAAAGCTCGAGGCGTCCCGTCCCGTTAGTTTTTCTACATAAATTGCATGTTTGCAATCATTAATATTAATTGTTAGAATAGGTCAAAGCAAATTGTTTTTGCCTATTATTAACTGTTGATTATATTGGACCAGTAATATATAAATTCCATGGCAGAACAATGGCAAACAAAAATTAAAAGCAGGTTTAAAGTCAAACTGATACTCAATTATTGAACTGGGTGCTAATTTTAATGCTTGATAAAAACTTCAAGATTGCCATGTGTCCCTTTAAGACAATACATGTACATATAAAAACAAGGGTTGTAAAATGTACTGTCAGTAAATGATAATATTTATGGACAGTTTACATAACTCACAAATTTAATAACATTGCTACATTTTTTTCTAAATACCTCATGGAATGTTTTTAGTCTTTTATAGTTATGGTACAAAATGTGGTAGGATAAACTGCCAAAATATTGGGTATAGAAGCTATTACGTTACATTGGTATGGCCATCGGTGCTTATAAATGGTCTGGCTTGTATTCATAATTGTGTTTTGTTGTTGATTTCTATTGAAAGCAAAGCTTTATAGGAATCGTTTTGCTTTTCCAAGCTAGATACCATGTAACTGACCAAGTGCTCAAAGTTATGTTAGAAAGTAAACAATCAAACCATGAGCCCATTATCAGCAGGCATGGAACAGCAAGTACCTATTTCATGACTATAGTGGAAACAGGCAAAACTATACCCGAGACCGAGAGCAATAAATTCCTAATGTTAGTGAACTGTAAAACCCAATTCAACTCAGTCCTGAGACCGAGGACAATAACTTCCTAAAGTTGGTGCACTGTAAAACCCAATTCAACTCATTCCTGAGACCGAGGACAATAAATTCCTGATGTTAGTGCACTGTAAAATCCAATTCAACTCGGTCCTGAGACCGAGGACAATAACTTCCTGATGTTAGTGCACTGTAAAACCCAATTCAACTCAGTCCTGAGACCGAGGACAATAAGTTCCTGATGTTAGTGCACTGTAAAACCCAATTCAACTCAGTCCTGAGACCGAGGGCAATAACTTCATGATGTTATTGCACTGTAAACCCCAATTCAACTCAGTCCAGTCCGAGGGCAATAACGTCCCGATGCACTATTTCCTGAGACCGAGGGCAATAACTTCATGATGTTAGTGCACTGTAAACCCCAATTCAACTCAGTCCCAAGAACGAGGGCAATAGCGTCCTGATGCACTATTGCCTGAGACCGAGGGCAATAATGCCCCTATTGAATGCACTACTTCCTGAGACCTAGGGATCACTCTATCGTCTACCCTTTAGGACAGAGAAGAACTTTATTCACCCTAGGGAATGATTATTAACTGATGTTGTACTATTAACCAATGCGGGTTCAATAGTTACGCCGAAGGATAGCTAAATGTTACCTCATGTCAAACGAGAAGTATATGTAGAAGGAATGCATTTCACCAAACTATTGACCGTCACAATGTTACTTTTGTTTTGTGTTCCCGACTTCTATAATGGTGTTGCGTAACATCAAATTACTTGTGACCGGTAAATGTCTGCAAATCAAGATTGAAACTTTTTAAATTCAGTAGTTCATACTGTTGACTTGCAGATGGTTTTCAGCTGGTACAAGCCCCGTGTTGTTCCGGCGGCCCCGTTTGATTCCGGGGCAAAGAATAGGGCCACTGCAGACCCCGTTGCAGGGGTAGGCAGAGGGGAAGAACCCTCCACCCCCACAAATTCATTTTATCATTTTTTGTTCATGCTCATTAAAGGTCTTCATCATGACCACTGCATTGTTTCAGGTGCCATCTCGCTCAAATCACTACAGCAGGGCAGAAAAGCAATAAAATGTGGCTCCAGCTTAAATGGAGCGTCTACAATAGAATTTGCAGCAACTCTGCAGTTCTGCAGGTGGAAGGTTCTAGGCCCATTCTCCATATTTTATCTAGATGTACATGAAGGATGAGCCTGGCATGTTCATTCCTGTTAGGCGCCATATAACCTTTCATGTGTTGGTGCGCCTTAAAACCCAATTCAGTTCAATTCAGCCGGTACAAACTATGTATTTTAAATGATACATAATAATTTTGACTGTTTCCTAAATAGTTCATTAAAGAGATGTTTTAGTAAGCAATAAACTTATTTTCCTAAATGTATTCATTCTTTCCCAAATTTAGTTTACATTTTTCATTACTTTGTGCTGATTTTTGTGACAAATTTCAAACCAAACTACTTGCACCATGCACGAATATTTAGCAGGATATTACTGGAACGGCATTTCATTGTAAATTGGTAAGAGACGCAAAATTCACATGCCAGGTAACAGTTTACCTTGTGACTATTGCCCATTTCACAGTAAAGCAGAAATTGTAGGCAATAGCAAAACTTATATCAGTACAATTTATAATATTGATTGAAAGATGTGAATTATTCTATTGTCAATATTAATGGGGTTGATGCACTATTTTCAAACACAATTTATTTTAAAGGGCTCTGAAAAACTTGAAAAAAGCTGAAAGAACTATCAAAATGCCGTGGAAAATAAAGGAGATATGACCTATTGAAAACGTGCAAAGAAATGTAAATGGAGGCAGCCATCTTGGAACGATGATGTCATCGTGCCTTTTTACCATATAACCGGCTGATGATGTCATCGGTCCAAGATGGCCGCCTCCATTTATGTTCTTTGCAAATTTTCAATAGGTCATATCTCCTTTATTTTCGTGGCATTTTGATAATTCTTCCAGCGTTTTTCAGAGCTCTTTTAAATAAATCTTATTCGAAAATAGTGCATTACCCCTTTAACGCTGGTAGCTGTCTGAAAATGGAGATAGTTTGCTATGCATCTTTTAACAAAACATCATTCCTTGTTAGTAAGGTGTGATTTTAAGACCTTGCAGCTTTTCAAGTGCTACACTAGCGTAAACTGTTGTGCAACTATTGAATAGAGCTTTTTTGAGTTGAGAAATGCACTTTAAAATAAAAGATATTGTTTTATTGATATAACAAGTATGTTGTCCAAGGTAACTGGACTGTTAAAACAAATACAGTGTAATAATTTATGTTAAACTTTTACATTGCATTCATACATTAAAACACACCAAAACTTTGTTTGAAAGAAAAGTTTTCATGAAATAAATTTATGATACCCTTTTAAGATTTAGTTTATTTTGTATCCCTTTTTAGATATTTGAAAATCTAACCTGTATGACATCGGATTCTTCATTTACAATGTAGCCGTTTATGTTTGAATACTGCATATAAAACTGCTCATGACAGTTTGGAAATGAATTGAATTGGATTTTATAGTCACATCAACAGCTAAGGTCATATGGCGACTTTCCAGCTTCCATTGGTGGAGGAAGACCCCAGGTGCCCCTTCAGGCAATTTTCGTGCACGGGCGAGCACCTGGGTAGTACCACCGACGTTCCGCAAGCCAGCTGGATAGCTTTCTCACATAAAGATTCCTAGGCCCCTGAGGGATCGAACCTGCAGCGGTGAGGGGCAAGTGATTTCAAGTCAGAGACGTCAGTTTGGAAATGCATGACGTCAATAA
Source organism: Cyrtodaria siliqua (assembly GCA_037043455.1). Lineage (NCBI taxonomy): Eukaryota > Metazoa > Mollusca > Bivalvia > Adapedonta > Hiatellidae > Cyrtodaria > Cyrtodaria siliqua. Next base: position 44,632 of record JAWPHD010001035.1, read on the forward strand.
AAGTAAAGTTTTATAAGCCGTAAAATTGTAAACAATTGGACCAATTTCAGTATTTTTATTCCCGCAGCATGATAGTATAGTGTTAACCTTGTCTGTCTGTTCATCACACCTTGGTTAAAGGGACAATGTCCGTAACTTTCAGCCTATAAAACAAAATAATTACGTTGACAAACATAACACACCAACCATTATTGAATATTTACTAACTAAAACCAAGATCGACTGATTTCAATAGCGGTACAAAAAAAGAAGTACCGCTTCATGGGGTTGAACTCGTAACCCACACTAAAATTACACTCGCGGGTACTAATAGTCGAGCTCGCTACCGACTGAGCTAACTGGGCCAGATATATTACGTAAAAGATGCACACATAAAAGCTAATGCGCTAAGGGATGTCAGGTGATCAGCAGAAATGTAAATAATGTCGATCCCACATTATTTACAAATAATAAATAAAACTTTTTTTTTTTTCAAACTCACGAATGTATTACTACAGGCTTATCTGGGCCTATGCTAATGTTTTCATTTATACATTTCAATGAATAAAAATCAGACAGTTGTTTGGCTATACTCAATATATGTTTACTACGGACAGTGTCCCTTTAAGAAAACAATGAAGGCATCATCTCCTATATTACTAGCTTATCTTTTGTACCAAACCTCAGATTGTTATCCTGCATCAGTATCTTTGTCAGTTAGTATACTTAGCCCTAAACCCCCTACATATATATAATGGACTGTTCTTTCTTTGAATTAAGACCATTCCATTTATGTGACAAAGGTTACTCGCAGGCTGATCTGGGTTTACAATGGACGCAAAGGCTATTATAGTCATGCTTAGCGGGTTAAGGGTTAAGAAACCAACCAGCAGAATAATGGCAAAATTACGCTACACAGCTGTATCAAAACTATCTAGGTGTTAGGTCATATAACGATGTATATCTGCCAATTAAAAGTATAGGTTTATAAAACTACCCGTGATTGAATATGTGTAAAATGAATTGCGAGTTGGTAACTCATAATTTAATGCTCAAGTTGTGGGGTTTGCCCTGGCTGGTTAAAGCTGTTTATATTGTGTCTATATATATATAGAGTTTGCATTCTCAAAATATGTACGTTATATATATACCTCATCATTAGGTTCACAATCAGTGTACAAATGTTGTAAAATCTGCCTTTTGTTAGCGGGATTGCTACTTTATCATTCAGAGACAACTATTATAATAAATACTAAAAATGGGATCCCTTGAGAGCAACGAACACAAATGAAAGGAATGAAGCAGACTCTTGTTTTATTCTGTTCATGAGAGGTAATACAAGCTGCCATACCACTCATGTTTCAGCTCAGCGGTATTCTACTTTAAGGCCACAACGATTGGGGGTCGTCAAGGTCTCCAAAGGGTCGGTAAGTGATTCGTAGTTGGGGCAACTTTTAACAGCTGACACAGCATTTAACGAATGCTAGTGTGAATGTCTCAAGACTGAAAAGAGGATACCTTTGAAGCAACGAAAACCCATTGGAACAAGGTAGCAGACTTGTCGAACCCATTCATGAGAGGTAATATAAGCCGCAACACCTATAACATGAACGCTAATGTGAACATCAATAAATTCTGAAAAGGGAATCCATGAACACAAACAATTTACAAAAATACAGCATTAATGTACTATATTTCAAATCTGTACTTTAAGTTCTCCGGCCATGTTTTGTTTCAAGAACATGTTTATGTTTATTTAAATCGAAATCAATACACAACAATAGGTATTTACAATTCATACATTGCAATATCTGTGAAAAGCGAGAATAAGATTTTATTTGATGATGTAGAAAAGTTAATAAAGGTCAAGTTTCATCAATACTTTAAAATCTGACAATAGTTGTGTAGCTATACAATTCAGATTTCCCGTGCAGTCACGCAGTGTTAAAAGTAGTATCTACGTCATGCAAATAATATTTATTCATACAACTTAGTAACGGTTTTAAATAAATGTTTCTCCGGGACTATCAAGAAATGTTCATAGGATGTTTAAGAGTTAAATTTGTTAATTTATAATACTACAAAAAGGGTGGGCATTCATCTTTAAGAGTATTGGCAGAATTATGGAGTAATGGCAGAATTAAGGAGTAATGGCAGAATTAAGGAGTTAGTGGCAGCATTAAGTAGTAGTGGCAGAATTAAGGAGTAGTGGCAGAATTAAGGCGTAATGGCCGCATTAAGGAGTAATGGCAGAATTAAGGAGTTAGTGGCAGCATTAAGGAGTAGTGGCAGAATTAAGGAGTAATGGCAGAATTAAGGAGTTAGTGGCAGCATTAAGGAGTAGTGGCAGAATTAAGTAGTAGGGGTAGAATTAAGGCGTAGTGGCAGAATTAAGGAGTAGTGGCAGCATTAAGTAGTAGTGGCAGAATTAAGGAGTAGTGGCAGAATTAAGGGGTAGTGGCAGAACTAAGAAGTAATGGCAGAATTAAGTAGTAGTGGCAGAATTAAGGAATAGTACAATAATAAGTACTGGCAGAATTAAGGAGTAGTGGCAGAATTAAGGAGTAGTGGCAGAATTAAGGAGTAATGGAAGAATTAAGTAGTGGCAGAATTAAGGAGTAATGGCAGAATTAAGGAGTAGTGGCAGCATTAAGTAGTAGTGGCAGTATTAAGGAGTAGTAGCAGAATTAAGGAGAAGTGGCAGAATTAAGTAGTAGTGGCAGAATTAAGTAGTGGCAGAATTAAGGAGTAATGGCAGCATTAAGTAGTTATGGCAGTATTAGGGAGTAGTGGCAGAATTAAGGAGTAGTGGCAGAATTAAGTAGTGGCAGAATTAAGGAGTAGTGGCAGAATTAAGGAGTGGCAGCATTAATTAGTAGTGGCAGAATTAATGAGTAGTGGCAGAATTAAGGAGTAGTGGCAGAATTAAAGAGTAATGGCAGAATTAAGGAGTGGTGGCAGAACTAAGGAGTAATGGCAGAATTAAGTAGGAGTGGCAGAATTAAGGAGTAATGGCAGAATTAAGGAGTAGTGACAGCATTAAGTAGAAGTGGCAGTATTAAAGAGTAGTGGCAGAATTAAGGAGAAGTGGCAGAATTAAGTAGTAGCAGAATTAAGTAGTGGCAGAATTAAGGAGTAATGGCAGAATTAACGAGTAGAGACAGAATTAAGGAATAGTACAATAATAAGTAGTGGCAGAATTAAGGAGTAGTGGAAAAATTAAGTAGTAGTGGCAGAATTAAGGAGTAGTGGCAGCATTACATAGTAGTGGCAGTATTAAGGAGTAGCAGCAGAATTAAGGAGTGGCAGAATTAAGTAGTAGTGGCAGTATTAAGGAGTAGTAGCAGAATTAAGTAGTAGTGGTAGAATTAAGGCGTAGTGGCAGAATTAAGGAGTAGTGGCAGAATTAAGGAGTAGTGGCAGCATTAAGTAGTAGTGGCAGAATTAAGGAGTAGTGGCAGAATTAAGGAGTAGTGGCAGAATTAAGGGGTAGTGGCAGAACTAAGAAGTAATGGCAGAATTAAGTAGTAGTGGCAGAATTAAGGAATATTACAATAATAAGTACTGGCAGAATTAAGGAGTAGTGGCAGAATTAACGAGTAGTGGCAGAATTAAGGAGTAATGGAAGAATTAAGTAGTAGTGGCAGAATTAAGGAGTAATGGCAGAATTAAGGAGTAGTGGCAGCATTAAGTAGTAGTGGCAGTATTGACGAGTAGTAGCAGAATTAAGGAGAAGTGGCAGAATTAAGTAGTAGTGGCAGAATTAAGTAGTGGCAGAATTAAGGAGTAGTGGCAGAATTAAGGAGTAGTGGCAGAATTAAGGAGTGGCAGCATTAATTAGTAGTGGCAGAATTAAGGAGTAGTGGCAGAATTAAGGAGTAGTGGCAGAATTAAAGAGTAATGGCAGAATTAAGGAGTGGTGGCAGAACTAAGGAGTAATGGCAGAATTAAGTAGGAGTGGCAGAATTAAGGAGTAATGGAAGAATTAAGGAGTAGTGACAGCATTAAGTTGAAGTGGCAGTATTAAAGAGTAGTGGCAGAATTAAGGAGAAGTGGCAGAATTAAGTAGTAGCAGAATTAAGGAGTAGTAGCAGAATTAAGTAGTGGCAGAATTAACGAGTAGAGACAGAATTAAGGAATAGTACAATAATAAGTAGTGGCAGAATTAAGGAGTAGTGGAAAAAGGAGTAGTGGCAGAATTAAGTAGTGGCAGAATTAAGGAGTAGTGGCAGAATTAAGGAGTGGCAGCATTAATTAGTAGTGGCAGAATTAATGAGTAGTGGCAGAATTAAGGAGTAGTGGCAGAATTAAAGAGTAATGGCAGAATTAAGGAGTGGTGGCAGAACTAAGGAGTAATGGCAGAATTAAGTAGGAGTGGCAGAATTAAGGAGTAATGGCAGAATTAAGGAGTAGTGACAGCATTAAGTAGAAGTGGCAGTATTAAAGAGTAGTGGCAGAATTAAGGAGAAGTGGCAGAATTAAGTAGTAGCAGAATTAAGTAGTGGCAGAATTAAGGAGTAATGGCAGAATTAACGAGTAGAGACAGAATTAAGGAATAGTACAATAATAAGTAGTGGCAGAATTAAGGAGTAGTGGAAAAATTAAGTAGTAGTGGCAGAATTAAGGAGTAGTGGCAGCATTACATAGTAGTGGCAGTATTAAGGAGTAGCAGCAGAATTAAGGAGTGGCAGAATTAAGTAGTAGTGGCAGTATTAAGGAGTAGTAGCAGAATTAAGTAGTAGTGGTAGAATTAAGGCGTAGTGGCAGAATTAAGGAGTAGTGGCAGAATTAAGGAGTAGTGGCAGCATTAAGTAGTAGTGGCAGAATTAAGGAGTAGTGGCAGAATTAAGGAGTAGTGGCAGAATTAAGGGGTAGTGGCAGAACTAAGAAGTAATGGCAGAATTAAGTAGTAGTGGCAGAATTAAGGAATATTACAATAATAAGTACTGGCAGAATTAAGGAGTAGTGGCAGAATTAACGAGTAGTGGCAGAATTAAGGAGTAATGGAAGAATTAAGTAGTAGTGGCAGAATTAAGGAGTAATGGCAGAATTAAGGAGTAGTGGCAGCATTAAGTAGTAGTGGCAGTATTGACGAGTAGTAGCAGAATTAAGGAGAAGTGGCAGAATTAAGTAGTAGTGGCAGAATTAAGTAGTGGCAGAATTAAGGAGTAGTGGCAGAATTAAGGAGTAGTGGCAGAATTAAGGAGTGGCAGCATTAATTAGTAGTGGCAGAATTAAGGAGTAGTGGCAGAATTAAGGAGTAGTGGCAGAATTAAAGAGTAATGGCAGAATTAAGGAGTGGTGGCAGAACTAAGGAGTAATGGCAGAATTAAGTAGGAGTGGCAGAATTAAGGAGTAATGGAAGAATTAAGGAGTAGTGACAGCATTAAGTTGAAGTGGCAGTATTAAAGAGTAGTGGCAGAATTAAGGAGAAGTGGCAGAATTAAGTAGTAGCAGAATTAAGGAGTAGTAGCAGAATTAAGTAGTGGCAGAATTAACGAGTAGAGACAGAATTAAGGAATAGTACAATAATAAGTAGTGGCAGAATTAAGGAGTAGTGGAAAAAGGAGTAGTGGCAGAATTAAGTAGTGGCAGAATTAAGGAGTAGTGGCAGAATTAAGGAGTGGCAGCATTAATTAGTAGTGGCAGAATTAATGAGTAGTGGCAGAATTAAGGAGTAGTGGCAGAATTAAAGAGTAATGGCAGAATTAAGGAGTGGTGGCAGAACTAAGGAGTAATGGCAGAATTAAGTAGGAGTGGCAGAATTAAGGAGTAATGGCAGAATTAAGGAGTAGTGACAGCATTAAGTAGAAGTGGCAGTATTAAAGAGTAGTGGCAGAATTAAGGAGAAGTGGCAGAATTAAGTAGTAGCAGAATTAAGTAGTGGCAGAATTAAGGAGTAATGGCAGAATTAACGAGTAGAGACAGAATTAAGGAATAGTACAATAATAAGTAGTGGCAGAATTAAGGAGTAGTGGAAAAATTAAGTAGTAGTGGCAGAATTAAGGAGTAGTGGCAGCATTACATAGTAGTGGCAGTATTAAGGAGTAGCAGCAGAATTAAGGAGTGGCAGAATTAAGTAGTAGTGGCAGTATTAAGGAGTAGTAGCAGAATTAAGTAGTAGTGGTAGAATTAAGGCGTAGTGGCAGAATTAAGGAGTAGTGGCAGAATTAAGGAGTAGTGGCAGCATTAAGTAGTAGTGGCAGAATTAAGGAGTAGTGGCAGAATTAAGGAGTAGTGGCAGAATTAAGGGGTAGTGGCAGAACTAAGAAGTAATGGCAGAATTAAGTAGTAGTGGCAGAATTAAGGAATATTACAATAATAAGTACTGGCAGAATTAAGGAGTAGTGGCAGAATTAACGAGTAGTGGCAGAATTAAGGAGTAATGGAAGAATTAAGTAGTAGTGGCAGAATTAAGGAGTAATGGCAGAATTAAGGAGTAGTGGCAGCATTAAGTAGTAGTGGCAGTATTGACGAGTAGTAGCAGAATTAAGGAGAAGTGGCAGAATTAAGTAGTAGTGGCAGAATTAAGTAGTGGCAGAATTAAGGAGTAGTGGCAGAATTAAGGAGTAGTGGCAGAATTAAGGAGTGGCAGCATTAATTAGTAGTGGCAGAATTAAGGAGTAGTGGCAGAATTAAGGAGTAGTGGCAGAATTAAAGAGTAATGGCAGAATTAAGGAGTGGTGGCAGAACTAAGGAGTAATGGCAGAATTAAGTAGGAGTGGCAGAATTAAGGAGTAATGGAAGAATTAAGGAGTAGTGACAGCATTAAGTTGAAGTGGCAGTATTAAAGAGTAGTGGCAGAATTAAGGAGAAGTGGCAGAATTAAGTAGTAGCAGAATTAAGGAGTAGTAGCAGAATTAAGTAGTGGCAGAATTAACGAGTAGAGACAGAATTAAGGAATAGTACAATAATAAGTAGTGGCAGAATTAAGGAGTAGTGGAAAAATTAAGTAGTAGTGGCAGAACTTAGGAGTAGTGGCAGCATTACATAGTAGTGGCAGTATTAAGGAGTAGCAGCAGAATTAAGGAGTGGCAGAATTAAGTAGTAGTGGCAGTATTAAGGAGTAGTAGCAGAATTAAGGAGAAGTGGCAGAATTAAGTAGTAGTGGCAGAATTAAGTAGTAGTGGCAGTATTAAGGAGTAGTAGCAGAATAAAGGAGAAGTGGCAGAATTAAGTAGTAGTGGCAGAATTGAGTATTGGCAAAATTAAGGTGTAATGGCAGAATTAACAAGTAGACAGAATTAAGGAATAGTACAATAATAAGTAGTGGCAGAATTAAGGAGTAGTGGAAGAATTAAGTAGTAGTGGCAGAATTAAGGAGTAGTGGCAGAATTAAGGAGTAGTGGCAGCATTAAGTAGTAGTGGCAGTATTAAGGAGTAGTGGCAGAATTAAGTAGTGGCAGAATTAAGGAGTAGAGACAGAATTATGGTATGGTACAATAATAAGTAGTGGTAGAATTAAGTAGTAGTGGCAGAATTAAGGAGTAGTGGCAGAATTAAGGAGTAGAGACAGAATTAAGGAGTAGTGGCAGAATTAAGTAGTGGCAGAATTAAGGAGTAGAGACAGAATTAAGGTATGGTACAATAATAAGTAGTGGCAGAATTAAGTAGTAGTGGCAGAATTAAGGAGTAGTGGCAGAATTAAGGAGTAGAGACAGAATTAAGGAATGGTACAATAATAAGTAGTGGCAGAATTAAGGAGAAGAGACAGAATTAAGGAATGGTACAATAATAAGTCGTGGCAGAATTAAGGAGTAATGGCAGAATTAAGGAGTAACGGCAGAATTAAGGAGCAGTGGCAGAGTTAAGGAGTAATGGCAGAATTAACGAGTAGAGACAGAATTAAGGAATAGTACAATAAGTAGTGGCAGACTGCATTAAGGAGTAGTGGCAGAATTAAGGATTAGTGGCAGAATTAAGGAGTAATGGCAGAATTAAGGAGTAGAGACAGAAATAAGGAGTAGAGACAGAATTAACAAGTAGTGGCAGAATATAAGAGTCCTGGGAGAATTAAGTAGTACTGCCACTCGGTGGCAAAACATTAGAGTAGTGGCAGAATTAAGTAGTTGCATCATTAGGAGTAGTGGTAGAAATAAGGAGTAATTACATCAGGACTAATGTCAGAATAAAGGAGTAGTGGCAGAATTAAGAAAAAGAGGCAGAATGAAGGAGTAGTGACAGAAATGAAGAGCAGTGACAAAATTCAAGTAGTGGCAGAATTTAAGAGAAATGGCAGAATGCATTAGTAATGAGAATTAAAGAAGTGGCAGACGTTGAGTCGTAATCAACCTTCTTCAATCACTGGAGTAGTGGAAGAACTTAAAAGCAGTGGCATAATTAAAAAGTAAAAATTGACATGTATCTCTGAAGCTAATGGTGTCACTTGCCTTAGTGACATAGGGAACACATTGCATATTTTAAATAATAGTATACAAGTAGTTGCATTGCCCATGGTGACATATTGCCTCGTATTGCCTTTGAGGTCAAAGATCAAGGTTGCAATGGTCGAGGCCACCATGACCTATGGTCATTATTAACAGGGAGTACGTTATATGACTTACTCCCTGTATATAACGTACTCCCTGTTATTAAGCGAGATAACTTTTGAACGATAACTCTTGTAGTATATGGGCCATTCTCTGGGAACTTGGATTCTCTCGTTTTTTCTTGTCCCAGTGGATTTATTTATTTGCTTTTGCAAGTTTGAAATAGATTTTCGCCCATGGGATTAGGGTTAATAACAATCTAAATATATATATTGAAAATATTTTGTTATTCCTTAATTTTTAACTATAATTAGCATTATTATAAAAAAAGAATTACCGTCACGAAAGAGGACAAATTGTGACGGTAACATTTTTAAGTACGTGTTTTACGGCAAGTACATATATCATATATGTTTTTGAAATTGATTTAGTAAGAAAGGTGTACTGTTTTCCTTCTAAAATGAAAGTATTATGTACAAAACCTTAACAATACCTCCTTTTTTTAAAAAATATATATATACCATTTTACCGTCACGCTCGTGAAGAAAAATGTCCCAATTAAGGGTCATTAAAAGTTGAAATGTGTAACTAAACATATACACACATCCAAATACATTTTTCAGGTTAATTGTCTTTGTAAACGTATTAATTATATACTGTATGCAATGTTCTAACAAAATACGCAACTGAAAATGAAATATAAGAATATAAACAAACAAACAAAATGTCCCACGGAAAAAAGTTCTCTACCGTCACGATGTTTGGTTAAGCCGTATTCGAAACTGCAACCAGTCTTGAAGAAGATTCTGGCATCACTGATGACGTCATGCTGTCAGAACGTCATATCTTTTTATTTCGAGAAGAATTTCCAATGGCGGCAGAAAATTGGTAGATAATGTTTTCATTCCTAAAACCATACCTTTTTAGTTGTCTTTACCGTATGGTGTATAACAGAAATAGAAACACATTTCTTAAAACTCCAACTGTTCCAGTATGTATTTAAAGTATATGTAAACAGAATATTCTTGATCAAATTTGCATTGAAGGTCGAACAACAGCAGCATCACGTGTTATCTAAAAAAAGTCTCCACCGCCACAGTCTTCACCGCCACAGAATGTGTGTGACGGTAAAGACGATGCTGTGACGGTGAAGACTAAACCGTTTTCTTAGCTTAGATTGAGACTGGATCGGTTCCATGTTAAATTTATAATTATGATTTTCATGAAGACCCATCTGAGTTAGCCAGAGAAAATGAACTATTGAAAGAGTATATCAGAATAAATGAGATTCATCTCGATATATTGACATGCAGAAAAAATAATTTAAAGCGTTCGCAGGCTCTACTACAGCCTTTCGCACACTCTAGTACAGCGAACGCAATGGTAGAGTGTGCGAACGCTCTACATACAGCGTTCACACGCTGTAGTGGAGCGTTCGCGCACTGTAGTAGAGCGTTCGCACGCTGTAGCTAGAGCGTTCGCACGCTCTATTACTGCGTTCGCACACTGTAGCTAGAGCGTTCGCACGCTGTAGTAGAGGTTCGCACACTGTAGCAGAGCGTGCGACAGAAAGATAGTGACATAATTACAAAGATCATGGTATTAAAGAAACTAACCCGCCAATAACGGAAAAAGTACACTTTTCAAAACTATCCAGTTGTTCAGGTCACATATTGATGAATAAAAAATTATAGATCATTCAAGGCCGGGTTCTTAAAATACTCGTGATTACATATGAGTAAAATGAATTATGAGTACTCTTAATATTATGCCCCCGTTGACTGCTGGGAGATCTATAAAAAGGGTGACCACTGACCAGTGTCCGTCCGTACGTGGTGAAATGTTTTCCTTTAAATCACTTTTTCGGCGGTGGAGGCGAAGGCAACGCGTTAGCCCTTGAGTTCAGTTTTAAGTGTTTTGAAGGTATCCGTCTCAGATACAAGACAAGATATTACAGACGAATGCACTGACAGACGGACGGACTGACTGACAGTGTGACTACTATATGCCCCTTCCCTTCGGGGGAGAGGGGGTGGAGGGGGGGGGGGGGGTGTTATTCATAATTCGGCATTCAGAATTAGGAATTATGAAGTGAAATAAAAGTTAGTCAAATTGAGTGTTCTTGCATTTGAACACAACGCCACTATCAGTTTACGGCTACTAGAGCGTGCGAACGCCAAAAGAAAAGAAAGAGGCGATTTCTTTTCACAATGAAATGTTAATTATTTGTGGACAGGGACTTTAAACTAGATATGAAATGTTACCATGTTTTTAAAGTTAATAATGTTCATATTTACCTTGTTATGCGAACATGATTAATATTGTTCGTATCTTGATAACAGTTGGATTATGTCTGTAAGCAATGGTGTCATTAATCTATCTTTTGTTACATGTCACAGTTTCCCTACGCATATGTGAACGAAATGCACTATTGTATTTTAACGGTAGTCATTCCATGGAAGTATATCTGCAGTAGATGTTTTTTCTTCAAGAAATACAGACTTATTAAATTTCTACAGTTTGATTTGAACTTGGTAAAATGGTGAATACTTTTCTGTTGTTGTTCATTCTGTTTAATTGTTTGTACTTCTATTCAAAATAGAAATAAAGATGCTCTGCAGCTTAAACTTTGTTTATTTTCTTCCTAAAAAGATCATATATACAATATATTTCACACATTTTGTCTTTACCGTCACATGAAGGTCTTTGCCGTTACGAATTGTCTCTTCCGCAACAATGCACTGATTTGGTATTTTTTACAAAATGAATAAAAATGTCTGTGAAATAGTTTATCCACACAAAAGGAGCACATTATATCTTTATTCGAATGTAAATATAACTTTCATAGATGAAAAAATTAATATAAGCTAGGACAAACAATATAACAAAAAAGTGCCAATAAAATGTAGCTACGGATTTTGTAAAAGTAAAAATTAAACATTCATTAAAATTAGGGAAATAAAACGTGATATGGAATAAGAATTGTTTCCTATTCACCATATGATCAACGTTTTCATATTAAAATCAAGAAAACATCAGTTTTTGATGAAGAAAAATGTGTGTGTGTGTGTAATTCTAAGGTTTATAGTCCGTCCGCCAACGAACACGTCAGGGTATACCTGACGCGATGGGCACAATAGAGTCTGGACTTTTGATGAAGAAAAATACTGTGACGGTACAGACAAAAGCTAATGGTCATGAAAGGTCAAGGTCATTTTTGCAAAGGTCAAGCACATTACTGTGTGCAAATAGTGAAATATCATGAAATCAAATATTAACTAATGAAATTTCAAAACATTGAATTAGTACAATAAAGTTAATTAAAAGTTAAATAATGCATCTTTCAGTTTTGGTTGTCAGAGAATGGCCCATATGTGACACACACTCGTGCAACTTCATATGTAGCCATTGGTGAGGGGAGGACCCGAAATATTTCAGGTCAAAGGTCAACGTCACCATGTCATCATTTTTGACGTACGCATAATCAGAGATGTTATAATATAAACACCCTGGCAAAATCAACGATTTGTAATATGCAAATCAATTTGATTTAAACTATTCAAATATTCAAATGAACCATACGGTTGAAAGGGAATTAACCACGAATAGCATATCTTTTAAGTTAAAGACGTACTGAGTAATCTTCCCTGAAAAGTGATACTGGCCAATCAATTCATTGGATTCAGAAAGGATTAAAATGGTGGTGACCAGGCATCTGTCAGTTAGTGGACTCCAAAAACGCTAATTTTTCGTGTTTCAAGGATAATTGTGCAATTATTCAGAAGGTAAGTAATTTAACAACATGTTTTTTATACATACTAAAAATGTCACGTGTTTCATAGTTCGTTATTGCCTAAAATCGCACGTGAAACAATCAATTTGACAGTTTGTTTACAACATGTCATGGCAGATCCTTTCAGATTCGAGGAATAATTTTTACATTTTATTTATAAATTCATTATTATGTATGATATTGTTTTGAAGTCAAAATGAAATCTCATCCACCAACACTCTATTCCGTTTTTAAACAGATACAGTTTAAACACACAGACAGTCATTTAAATATATAATCTGAAGACGGCTCATGTAATTAATAATTACTCCAACCCTGTCCCTGTTTTATATTCTTACCAAGGTACCTGTAAAAGTAAAAGTACCCACATTATGCATGTACAAGTACCTTGGGTTTGTGTCCAAATATCTTGGTCAGCCGTAGATTCTAATCGCATGCTCCAAAGTAACTCTCCTAGCATTAGTTGCATGGATCATATCAAGAGCTGTCAATTGGTCGGGAGTGAGATTGGGGCTCCCGGGCTCCAAAACCTATCACTAATTGGGTTCAACAAATGGTCATGTTATCACTTAATATTGAAGAGACATATGGCAAACTTGATTTTTCAAACTTGTGGTGTCCCGTTAGTTTTTCTATGTAACTTGCATGTTTGCAATCAGTCGAATTAAATTATTAAGAATTAGTTTAAGCAAATTATTTTTGCATATTACTTAAGAGATAACCATGCTAACATTTTCAATCTGGAACGGTATGTGATGCGGTAGCAGAGCCGTAAAACGTAATTTCAGACTGTAAAACCAACGTTGGGCAAAAAAAAAAAATATGTGTGTTTCCTATTGCATTCTCTAAAAAAATTGGGTAGGTTGGGATTTTTTTTTTTTTTTTGAGCAAGATATGAGATTCTATTTATCTCATAAACCCCATACAAGTTTATGATACAACTGAAAGTTTATCTGTGACGTTATCATCAGTTTACCTCGATATAAGACTGCCCCAGTTAAATGTAACATTCCTGTTACAAATAATATGACACTTTAAACCAGAAGACCTTTGTTTAACATACATTTTACTAATTAGTTTAATAGTTAATTAGCATCGCATTGTTTACCTGAAAGATTTTTTTTTAACTATGAATGTATCATATAACATTCCAGGCCAATCATGGCTTACCTAAATATTTTCCAATTTGCTAATAATTTGAATTTACCACTAGTGCCCAGTGGATCACAGAAAATATAGAATGGTGTTAAACTGTTATGTTTCACTTCCATGATATAAGCTATGTGATATATTATTGTTCAGAACAAATATATATATATATATATTTTTTTAATTTTTGCATAAAAAGTTTTGGCCCCTTAAAATAGGGTACGTCGGGCCACCGGAAACACAGGTATTTTTTTATTTGGCCTTACCACGTACTGTTCCAGATTGAAAATCTTAGCATATTTTTCAGGTGGTAAATCGGGGATTTTACGGTCTCAAATTTGAGACGTTAGCCAATGGAGCAACGTGTTACATAATAGTTGCATTAGAATATCGGTTTTAATGCACCAATAATATAGTTATAGTAGGTTAATATGGTAGAATAATGAAGAAAACTCTAAATTTTATTTAACTATATGCAGGCAGTTTTAAAGGCAAAATAATATTGGATTAATAAATTGACGCTATTATTCATTGCTTGATAAAAAAAGAAGAACAAGATTGCTGTGTGTCCGTTCTTTAAACTGGCTATTCCACTTTCTGTTGTTCCAAAGAGCTTTGTTTGCATTGTCATCACATATTATATTCCTTATGTTATGAATTATGCTTGTGTTCAGATCAGCTTGTAAGTGAGGAAGTGTCGATTCTTGCGGATGCAGGAGGTGTACAGTACTGGTTCTACCCAGGAAAAGTGGGTGGTCTGCCACAGCCACAAAAAATCGACCGTCATATATAACCTTACATGTGTTGAAACTGACGTAAAACACCATACAAACAAACAAATCCATTGTCTGTAAAGATATTTACTTTTAAAGGGACACATGGTCATTTTGATGTCTGTTTTAAATATTTGTATGCATCAGTGTCTCCAAAGTGTATTCTTTTAATTTTCCCAAGCACATGAAGGACCTAAACCCCTATTCAGTAACTGAATTTTTATTTATAAAAGTAGCTCATGTTTTCTCTCAAGTCAGAAATAACCTTGTGAGAAGTAACATTGGTCAAATCTAGAACCAATGCAATGGCACGCCATCATAATTATATCCCCATCGTTCTTCACACAGGCCAATGTGGTAAACAAATATATGCTCACCCCTCTAGCACATAATTACCTAAAAAAACTTTCCCCTAAATAGCGAAAATCATACTCTTTTGTTTTCCTCCCCCAATTTTGACAGCCTCATGCATTTTCCCCCCAAAATCAACAAACCCGGGCCTTTTTCCAATTTTCTTGAAAAAAAAAGGTCCTGAAGTGTTACTACAGTGAGTAGTATTCTGATCTGATTACTCATGACTGTAACACTCCTCCCAGGAATTATGGCACTGGGCCAGTAACTGGTGAAGGTGAGAGTTGAACAGGAAACTGTTGTAACTGTTAATAAATAAAGAACAAGATATATTAGTTTCACACTGAACCCTAGACATGTCAAAATTATAGTCCTGTCTATGGCTAGACACTAAAATTGTTGACTTTCACCCAAAAATGGATTTGTGTCAATCTCTTGGAGCTTTTCTGTTCTTACATTATACTGGAAAAAATAATAATTGTATCATTTCAGAAAACCTAAATAGTTATATATATTACAGAGCTGTAGATACTTTTTGACCGCGGCAAGTATTTACTATCAGATTCAGAATGAATGAGTAAAAGGAAATCATTCAGAGTAAACACGTTATTAAAATAGTTCATGTTTTTCATATTAAGTCACAAATACATTTTAAAAGAAAAAACTATTTTGATTAAATAGAAGTAAAGTAAAAACAAGAAATACTGTATGACTTTAATATTAGACACATGCTTCATGTGGTATATTGAACAAACTGTTCCACAGGACAATACCTACAAATATAAAACCCATGATTTTTTTAAAAGTTTAGAGTAGTTGTATTAAGTCGATGAGTAATGATACTCACAATTTTAAAAAAGTGAGGGTTTTTGTGAAAAAAAAGTATTGAGTAAAATACTCAAAAACTCAGCTTATCTACAGCTCTGGTCTGATTGGTTATTGAGGTAGTTTTAAAATTCCTATGAAGACCTCTGACGTCACATCCTTCATCCGTCATTTTAAACGCCTTTTAAAGTCAGAAGATATCTGAAATACCGATTACGTTATTTTAATGCAACATTAAGTTCAAACAACACACTGAAATTGTTAAAAAGAGGATAATTAAAACTGTATATTTTCTTCATTTGGTGTTGAATTTGTATTACCTTCAATCTGTCGAAAATGTGTGTATTTAAATACATAAAAATCCATGTCGGATAAGAAATAAAATATTTCCAGCAGTTTTATTTTGTGCGAGATCAAAACTTGGTGTTTGGAACTTGAAACACATCGAAACCGTGGGTTTGCGGCCCTTGGTATCGATGATCGTCAAGTCCTGCTCACCAGGTATTGATCTGGGACAATATAAACCTGCTGGAAATATTTTACTTAAGGCTATATAAAATTATACCTGAGTTTACTTTAACCCGACCGACCATCTGAAAACATCCCCGTCTCCTTTTTTTTATATTGAAATTTGACAAAAAAAAAATGAAAAAATAATTATGTTCGCGCGATCACTCGTGTGCTCCTTGTCCTGCTGTTGGAACTGACCCTCTTCCGGACTTGCGAAAAATAAATTAAACTGTTTTACCCCTTTGCAATAATTGCAAGTGATTGGGAAAAGAGACAATTGTTGCCAGGCCTTTTGGGAAACAATAAAACACACAATTTTATATTATTATCTATTGTAGTTTTTAAAATACCACATTTTCCCATTCATCAAAGCTCATCGCCATCTTAAATGTAACTTAGCCAAAAAAAAAAAAAAAAAAAAAAAAAAATATAAAATGCCTACCTACCTACCCTATTTTTTTCAGCAATGTTACAGTAAACACAGGTATAATTTTATTTGGCCTAATTAAAAAAAGTCCACCTGCTCCCAGCTGCTTGTAAATGCACTAGGCCTTCCTGCCTCATTATCAGATTTCTCATCTAGGCCCAGTCTGACATTGACACTGTCCAGAACAGATTTCTGTGGTGTCTCAGATTAAATACAGCTTTTCTTTTTGTATTTATAAAATCTTTAGAAATGTTCTAATCAGTTTTGAAGAAGCCTTAGCTTTATTGCGGTCTGTAGTTCAAAGTCAAAATCTTCCATTATCTGGTATATTTCAGACAATGCCAGCGTTGAACATTGCAGTATCTGTGAGTGAGGTACTGGAGGTGCGGGGCGGGCCCTTAATAGACACAGAAATATGGGCATTTCTGTGTCAGGGGGCCGAGGCGCTACAGGACTTGTTCCTCTCAGGTGAGTACCTTGTCCATAATATATAGTTAACATGAGGGCCTCAAGGTTGTAATTGATTGACCCTCTACAAATAAAGATTGCCTTATATTTATCTTAGAATACATAACAGTGTGTAGAAGGTACAAATAAAAAAAAGTATTGGTGGGGGGATGGGTGAGTGATGGGGCTTTTATTAGTGGGGGCGCTATTAGGGGGAATATGGTATTGTCAGTGGTATCACTTCTGAATCACTAGATAATGATAAAAGTTTGTATTCATTTAATTTTTCTGTATCAGAAAAATCTGTTTAATGTATCATATAATCATGCGGTCATGTTTCGTTATTTTGCTGAAATGCAGCAATTTTCTCATAGTAACAAAGCTTTGTATAATACCATTGCAGGGCAAGCCACAAATGAATTTGGCCCCGCTTTCGTGATCAATCCGGACACCATACATGTGACCTCTGGAGGTCAAGTAGAGTTTGGTCATGCCCAGAAAGTGCAACAATATGCTAATTATATGGCACCAGAAACTGAAGAAGGCTTTGTCATGACAGCCACTTCCATTGAACAGGTATGGTGATAGTTGTTACTGAAAGAAAAGTTGTATTTATAAGAACTAATAAAAGAACAGTATTGATTGCCCTTTTTGAACGAACATCATTAATGGATGTTAGCTAGGCTAGCGCTAGAATTTTAAACCCTTTGGCCAAATCTGGCTAACGCCCTAAAAATTCCTTTAGCCAGATTAAAATGTCTTCAGCCAGAATTTTGCCGAGATATTTAGGAACTTTAATTTAAGGCGCTAAAACCTCGCGTGACAATTTGGCGGTTTTCAATAAACACGGCGATAATTAGTTATCGATCCAAATTTATTGTCGCTAATGAGCTTGTAACACCCAGCGGGATATTGGCTTGTAAACATTTTCGGACTTTGTGTTTTTGAATTTGGAATTTTCCTAAATTTTTTAGACAAAGTCTGTTGGAAATTTGGGTTCGCCAGACTGCCGATGTCTGGCGAATTTGCTATGTATTTCTTACGATTTACATTTGCCAGTTTGGGTTAATCTTCGCCTATGGTGATTTGGCGAATGGTTAATGCTAGCCTAGGTTAGTGTACATCTTTGTGCACTTTGGTTTTAATTTCTTGATTTAGTGAACTCAAAAGCTCAGTGAATAAGGCCTTGACTTAGAGCTACAGACTTCTCCCCATGTGGGTTGCTCCCCAATCCCATTATAACATAATATGATTTTTGGGAACAACTCATTTCTGGTTTAAAAATTATGGTTATTTGTCATGCTAGAAATATGGTCAGTGAGTTGAAATGCTCTCTTGGATTTCTTCTTTTGACTTCTAGTATTTCTAGTCTTCTGAGTAATAGACACCAAAGTTTTACATTTTTCGATTTGTTAGGCGCGTTAAAAAACAACTTGTCTAGCATATAAAAAGTTCTTTGTTATTTTGAGATTAATATATACCTGTACATATTGCTGCATATGTTTCAGATCTATGTGTATGCACTGGGCAAGTCGTTGATCTACTCATCTGAGTATGGCCTCAGAACAGAGGAGGTAAATACATGTATAAACAAATCTTCGATCTTATAGTGTATCTGCTGCAACAAGTATTAAACCTGTAAATCTTCCTCAGTTGAAAAATGCATGAACAGTTACAAGTATTTTGAGGTCTCAACACAAACTATTGCATCTAACATGTACAATTTGTTAGTTACAAAGTTTGTAAAGATCAAATCAGTTGTAATCCTAAACCCAACTAAGCTAAGTAAAACAGAACACTATCAGTAAGTTTCGGATTATTCTGTAGTAAAAGTCTGAAAAAAAGTCACTGAGATTTTTCTTAGATTTTTCTTGAACCTGCCCACTAGTACTTGGTGTCCATTATTGAGTACGACATGGCTATAAGATGTGTAAACTTTAACCTTAACCCGCTACATATATATAATGGACTGGTCTTTCTTTAAATTAAGACCATTCCATTTATGTGACAGGTTTTGGGGGAAATGACAGATCAACAGCCGGACATTGTAAACCATGATCAGCTGACGAGTTAGCCGCAGGCTGATCTGGGTTTACAATGGATGCAAAGGCTATTTTAGTCATGTTTAGCAGGTTAAAGGTTAACATTTTTCCCAGCTAAGATATTGCAGAGTTTTACAATGCCAAGCATTCTATAAATCTAGATGAAGATGGTGGGATCAGTGTTCTCTCTTTTATGTGGAAATACCATTTATAGCTGCGAATTAATAGCATAATATACTTTTTACAGCAAATACCTTGTGTTGTTCATAGTTGTTTCTTTCGTCATATTTTTTGATATATGCATGGTTTGCAAATGTCATTCATGTATAAGTAACCCCACAGTTATCCATGCTTTATAGATGTATGCATGGTAGCAGATATCATGTATATAACCCCAAATAGTGTTTTTATCATTATATAGTAGCATGGCCTGAACTGTGCTTAATATTAAAAACAAATATGTACGCCATCTA
This sequence comes from Cyrtodaria siliqua, assembly GCA_037043455.1. NCBI lineage: Eukaryota > Metazoa > Mollusca > Bivalvia > Adapedonta > Hiatellidae > Cyrtodaria > Cyrtodaria siliqua. The sequence goes on from JAWPHD010001035.1 coordinate 63,890, forward strand.
TAAACATGATATTTGCTGCACAAAAAAGACCCAACCGAAGTGCTTTTATTAGCTCTATTGATCGAAGATCATCAGCTCTACTGATCGAAGATCATCAGCTCTACTGATTGATCCATAGAAGATCATCAGCTCTACTGATCGAAGATCATCAGCTCTACTGATCGAAGATCATCAGCTCTACTGATCGAAGATCATCAGCTCTACTGATTGATTGAAGATCATCAGCTCTACTGATCGAAGATCATCAGACATCAGCTCTACTGATTGAAGATCATCAGCTCTACTGATCGAAGATCATCAGACATCAGCTCTACTGATCAAAGATCATCAGCTCTACTGATTGATCGAAGATCATCAGAGCTTATACCATAACCCATCATCTGTCCCTAAAGTGTTTGTTTGGCCACAAAAGTTCCTGGCAGATTTCATAAAACTTCCCAAAGACATTTCTTATGATGTCAGTTTGTGATCTCCTATTGTCTCGATTAAAAGAGGTATTGGTATTAAAGGGATATTTCCATAAGCAGTACCTCGATAGCTCTTGTTTTCTCAACTTTTTCTATGGAATTCTGTGTACAACAGTCCATCAAACAAACAAATGGAAAAGAGACCAACCTGCCTACTGCTTGAATGATGGTAGGAAATGGCAAATAAAGGTAATTTTAAGAATGGCCTTATATAAAATCATTACAAAATAACTTGAGTGAAGCTGAGCTAGTTGCAAGCAAATGTTTTTATACCCCCGCTTTCACAAAGTGAAGTGGGACTATATGGGAATCACGTTGTTCGTCCTGTCGCATCCCCAGTCGCGTCGTGTCCCAACACATTTTTGTCCTGTCGCATAACACATTTCTAATACTTGCATATATATCTCAAACACTTTTGAATGGATTGCTCCCAAATTTCATTTACTCATAACAACCGATGGCCTTTCGCGTCCCATGACACATTTTTGTCCCGTCAAATAACACATTTTTAATACTTGCATATCTCAAACACTTTCGAATGGATTGTTCCTAAACTTCATATACTGATAACAACTGATGACCTTATGTCCCTTTATATCCCCCATCATTGATTGCCTAATTTATTACAGAATTATGGCCCTTCGTTTGACTTACAATTTTCCACTCTAATATTGTATAATAATGACATGTTAACACGTTTTTTCTCAAACATTTTTTAATTGATTGTTCCCAAACTTCATGTACACATAACAACTGATTACCGTATATCCGTCTACATCACACATTGTTGATGCCTAATTTATTACAGAATTATGGCTCTTTATTCGACTTAGAATTTTCCACTCTAATATTGTATAATAATGCCCTGTTAATACATTTTTTCTCAAACATTTTTAAAGCAATTGTTCCCAAACTTCATGTACACATAACAACTGATGACCTTATGTCACTGTACATCACCCATCATCGATTGCCTAATTTATTAAAGAATTATGGCCCTTTTTTTGACTTAGAATTTTCCACTCTAATATTGTATATAACACATTTCTTCTCAAACGTGTTCTAATGTATTGTTCCCAAACGTCATGTACATGTAACATCTGATGACCTTATGTCCCTCTACATCACCCATCATTGATTGCCTAATTTATTACAAAATTATGGCCCTTTTTTGGACTTAGAATTTTCCACCCAAATATTGTATAATGATCTGTTAGCACATTTTTTCTCAAACATTTTTGAATTGATTGTTTCCAAACTTCATGTACACATAACAACTGATTACCTTATGTCCCTCTACATCACACATTGTTGATCCCTAATTTATTACAGAATTATGTCCCTTTATTTGGCTTGGAATGTTTCACTCTATTAAGAACTTTATGTGGCTTTCACTTTAAAACTTATTGTGGATTGTTATTACACTTGACATACACTTCACACGTGATATGAGGTGTCTCTTCATCAACAGTTTTTCAATTCTGCAATTTTGTTTTACAGAATTATGGATTTTTGTTTTTCTTAGAACTTTGTTCACATTAAAAAATTAACAGATAATTATTTTAGACATTTCGTCGGCTATAGCAAAAAAGCGGGGGTATTCATCGCCTTCAGTGATAGTTCTTGTTAGATTTGCAGTAGTTGTATGGCTTAATGACTCATTGAAGATTTTAGTGGATATAACAATAAAGATTACAAACATGTGGTAAAGTTTGATTAAATGTACTGGAGGTGTTCCGGAAGAATGATTGGTGTCAATCCAAATGAATATCTCTTGGGATTGACATTGGCCTGCTTCACAGTAGTGCTTGACAGATAGGCTATGGCCTTTGACAGGTAGGCTATGGCCTTTGACAGGTAGGCTATGGCCTTTGACAGGTAGGCTATGGCCTTTGATAGGTAGGCTATGGCCTTTGACAGGTAGGCTATGGCCTGGGTTCTAGTAGTCTTATTCAGGTTGACAAACAGAATTCTTTCAGGTCGTCTCCAGTCCCGTTAAACCATAGAAAAAGTGAATTTGTTAAGAAAGGTGTATTCTGTGAGAAATCTTGGTATATCTTTCAAGAAAGTACTTTTATCTTGATGAAACTGGTGTACTTGAATGTGTTTGATCCTTCTGATTGCTGAATGATTTTGATTAATCTGCCATGCATCTTAAGTATTGGCACTATCTTAAATAGATCAGTCTTATGGCAGTAGCACTGATATGAACCAGTTCTTTCTGTAACTTCATCATCATGGTGATGTCTGTTAGTAACACCATTTACACACCTGGACATCTGTTAGTAACCAGCCTTTATACACACCTGGACATCTGTTAGTAACCAGCCTTTATACACACCTGGACATCTGTTAGTAATCAGCCATTATACACACCAGGCCATCTGTTAGTAACCGGCCTTTATACACACCTGGCCATCTGTTTGTAACCAGCCTTTATACACGCCTGGCCATCTGTCAGTAACCGGCCTTTATACACACCTGGCCATCTGTTAGTAACCAGCCTTTAGACACACCTGGACATCTGTTAGTAACCAGCCTTTATACACACCTGGACATCTGTTAGTAACCAGCCTTTATACACACCTGGACATCTGTTAGTAACCAGCCATTATACACACCTGGTCATCTGTTAGTAACCTGCCTTTATACACACCTGGACATCTGTTAGTAACCAGCCTTTATACACATCTGGCCATCTGTTAGTAACCAGCCATTATACACACCTGGCCATCTGTTAGTAACCAGCCTTTATACACACCTGGCCATCTGTTAGTAACCAGCCTTTATACACACCTGGACATCTGTTAGTAACCAGCCTTTATTCACACCTGGCCATCTGTTAGTAACCATCCTTTATACACGCCAGGACATCTGTTAGTAACCAGCCTTTAGACACACCTGGACATCTGTTAGTAACCAGCCTTTATACACGCCTGGCCATCTGTTAGTAACCAGCCTTTATACACACCTGGACATCTGTTAGTAACCAGCCATTATACACGCCTGGCCATCTGTTAGTAACCAGCCTTTATACACACCTGGCCAGCTGTTAGTAACCAGCCTTTATACACACCTGGACATCTGTTAGTAACCAGCCTTTAGACACACCTGGACATCTGTTTGTAACCAGCCTTTATACACGCCTGGCCATCTGTCAGTAACCGGCCTTTATACACACCTGGCCATCTGTTAGTAACCAGCCATTATACACGCCTGGCCATCTGTTAGTCACCAGCCTTTATACACACCTGGACATCTGTTAGTAACCAGCCTTTATACACACCTGCAGCTGGACATCTCATCTTGTGATTCATGTTATTGTGATATCTTGTGATTATTATCCCTAATGAAAATGGCATATTATGACAGTTGGTCTCCTAGGGCAGTGGTCTCTTATGAAAATGTCTGTTATGAAAATGGTCTCATATGACAATGATATCTTCTGATAGTTGGTAGCTTGGTCTCTCATGACAGTGGTTTATTATGACAATTGTCTCTTATGGCAATAGTATCTTGTCACAGTGGTCTCTTATGGCAATAGTCTGTTACGATCTTACGATGACAATTTGTCTTTAATGACAGTGGTCCCTTTTGACAATGGTCTCTTATGAAAATGGTCTCTTATGAAAATGGTCTCTTTTGACAACTGGTCTCTAATGACATTGGTCTCTAATGACATTGGTCTCTAATGACATTTGTCCCTTATGACAATGGTCTTTTATAACAGTGATTCCTTATGACAATTGGTCTCTTATGACAATAATCTCTTATATAAATTGGTCTTTTATGACAATGTTCTCAATTCACATTGGTATCATCAGACGGCCTCTAATATAAGGTGGTCTCTAAAGACGATGCTCTTATTTGTGTTTTTTTTCCTTATATAAGTGGTACCGTAAAACGGTACCATTTCCGATGGCACAAAGTATGTTTTTTTCGCAATTGGAGTGAAAAAATTCCCAATCAAAAAAAAGAGAAAAATTATATATATTTTATTTTATATATTGTTTTCAATATTTTCAGTGAAACTTCCTTTAAAGAGAAGAAGTGTAGACCTATTCGTTTAGGTCTGGGTAATGAAATACTATAAGAGAATGTATACATGGTAATGTGTTTGCAATGTATATATAAGCATACAATATTGCTTTTGTTTGAAAATAGTGAAAATGTTCCAAATTAAGGCAAAACACCACGATTTTTCCCAATTGAATGGGTACTGGTAAAATTCCCAAAAGGGTGAAAAAATCGCTACTTATGACAGTGATCCCTTATAATATAATATCTCCTAATAATCTTTTTTTGGCTGCATAAACGTACCTTATTGTCTTACTAAGCAGCAGGGCAATAGTAAACATTTGCATAAGTCGTAGCAGTAATACAACATGGACTATCTCCTCCATGTTTGTGGTTGATCTTTGTTTACAATGCACTCATCACTAAAAAACACATTTATCTATAGATAAATGTCAAAGCAGACGCTTTTATAGCTAATGGAATATTGTTTTACTCTGGTGTATCCTAGTTAGAGATTTTGAAAAATTGCCAAATAGTTAATGCCTTGGCTGAATTTTTTTATTACCATCATTAAAAAAAACTTGATCTGTTGTATTTTAGACACATAATGGCAAATATTTAATACAATAGTTGTTTGCTAAATTATACCCAAACCAAAAGCAAACAAATGTTTACAACGTTTTATGATGTTTTATCATTGTCTAAGATTGTTCAGTGCAGATAAAGCCAGTCTGGAGTATTTGGCCAGCTAAGTCACAGTTATTAACAATCTATGCATATCCACATTGTGTGGTTCAGATGTTCTACTTATGAAAAAATTTCACCATGATCATTAAAACAACAAACAGGGGGTTTATATGTAATTAAGTGAAACATTTTTCTCACTAAATCATATGGTTTATAACATAAGGTAAAGCTTATCAAGTTTCCTATTCTTTCCCCATGAAAGTAAGGGGAGATAACTTTTAAAACAAGAAAACAGTGATACAAAGTATCACAAGCCTGACCGGTTACATAAGAAAACAGTAAGGGTAATGAATATGATAATAAACGAACAGTGTGTAGATGTTAGCATTTTTTTATTTGTAATTGTCAACAATCAAAACACATTTATCATGAAAGATTTGAGCACTAGATAAACTGGACATCATGAGACAAAATGAACATGTTTTTTTTATTGTGTGGCATCTGTGTTAAAATCAAGATTGCCGTTTGTCCCTTTAATAAAGTTTAACATCAGTGACGATACCTTTAAACCAGCTGTATTTGTATTCTGAGAACAGATTTAAATACTGTATCCCTGAAATTTATAGTCTAGATCATCTGCGACGCTTGCTTGTTTTCAAGACAAACATCTACATAAGTCCTCCTGAACGAAGTTTGATTTTTGCCGATACACTGGTAAGAGTTCTGATTGGCTGAGACAGGAACAATTGCTATCCATGATATACAGAAAGGTAGAAAGGCAATAAATTTAAATATAAACAAAGAGGGAAACTTCATCATTATATCGACAAACTAAAAGCGGATGGTCAGAAATACTTTAATAAAAATAAAAAAAATTACGGTCACGTGGTACCAGTTTCAAATTTGTTTCTGTCAAGATGTTTGTATTTACAATCAAGCGTCGAAGATGATCAAGACTATGAAATTTCTTCTAATTTTTGTAGTAAACACCAGTTAGAACCAGTTCTACGCGCATGCGCAGATCATAATTTGTAGACTTTATCCCTAAAATTGATAGTATATAGACCCATAAAATGCCTGTATACCAATTTGACTGTGTCCCGGTATTCTTACTGAAATACAGTTGTTTTATGAACCGTAAAATGACATTGATACACATTTTACAGCTCCGGCAATATGTAGACATTCACTCAGGTATACAGGATTATATCTACCATTATTATGCCACCTCCAAAATTGGGACCTATACCATTTTTGCCTTGTCCCTTCGTCTGTCCGTCCATCATTTTTGCTCTTATTCGCAAAATGCTTTTGCGAATTACTTTCATATTTTATTTGTTGACTACTGAGGTCATACAAAAACATTCCGTCATATTTCTGATCACCTATTACCACAGGGTCAAGGTCACACTTGGAAGTTTTGCGTTTAGGTCTGCTTTCCGTAAACTGTTAATTATATTTTTGTTCATATTCTCAAAATGCTTTCACGGATTACTTTCATATTTTATTTGTTGATTACTTTAAGGCACTACAAAAACATTCCATCATATTTCTGATCACCTGCGACCAAAAGGTCACACACTTGGAAGTTTTGCGTTTAGCGGGGGCATTAGTCGAATATATGACATTTATAGTTTCGTAATGTTTTGACGATCACTTACAGTAATTTTCTTGGTTGATATGAGTAATGAGGCTTTTCTTGGGTTATAAGGGACCTTGATCTGATTATGAAAAACCTTATTTTCACTACCTTTGTCACTGCCACCTGCACAGATCTTCACACATGGACTGTCCTTGGTCACAGAGGACTCCTGTTGATATTGAGATCAATTGATCTGCGACATCAATTCTGTGCTGTAGACCAATGAAGTTAGTTTAAGGGTATATTATAGTCAGCTCCGAAGGACCACAGTTCTAGTTTTGACTTTATTGTAAAATCCAGACAGTTTTATATTGACCGTCTTTTTATCACATACAATGGTTCACCAGACATACAGTGCAATGTTGTTGTTTTCCGTTTACCGAAAACGGAGTGAAAAAATAAACCAATCCAATTTAATTTTTTTTGTGGAGTGGAACTTTAAACAGAAGAAGGTGGGAAATATATACTTTAAGGAGAGGGTAATAAAATACTACCAGAGAAAGTATACATGGCAATGTGTTTGCGAGGTATTTAAACATAAAATATTGCTTTTGTTTGATAGTGAAAAATTCCCAATCTAAGGCAAAACTACGCAATTTTTCCCAATTAAATGAGTTCCAGTACCATTCAAGAAAGGGTGAAAAAAGTCAATGCAGTGGTACTGTTGTAACTCTGGCAATCAAGAAAGAATATTAAATAATGTCTGGAAATACTATATAATCAAAAGAAAACAAAATATTAACCTAACAACCATTGGCATAGCATGTACGTGAGGCGTTATTTCTAGGCATAAATGAACAGATGTGTTTCCATTTGTTTCTCTGCTTTCCATAAGATGCCATGAATCTTTCATGGATTACCAGGTGAGAATGAATGACTCAGCGCAGTATTACCTGTAACTACATCATTAGTAAAGATGAAGCAAAAAAAGAAACCAGAAACAGTTGCCGTGCTGTTATTACCCTCCACAAACAGTCTGCCTACCTTCAATCTAAATAAATAGGGTATATATTTCTTTGCTTCGATTAGTAAGAAAGTGCCTTATAACAACCGCAAAAGAGAAGAAAAAAAAAAGCAGAAGAAAACTACAAAACTTTAAAGGGACACATGGCAATCTTGATGGTTTTATGAAGCATTGAAATTAGCGTCTCAGTTAATTAATTCAGTATCATTTTGACTTTAAACCTGCTTGCATGTATTTAATATATGATTTTTTGTTTTCGACTTTTCTTCATTATTCTACTGTAGGTTTGAATATATCATTGGTGAAATATAATCAACAGTTAGTAATATAATCAACAGTTAGTAATATTCAAAAACAATTTGCTTTATACTGTTTTTAGCTCTACTGATCAGAGATCAGCAGAGCTTATGCCGTGGTGCGGCGTCCGTCGTCCGTCCGTCCGTCTGTCTGTCCGTCCGTCCGTCCGTTAACTTTTATTTGTAGCGACTACTCCTCTGAAACTACTGGATGGATATTCATAAAACTTTACAGAAATGTTGCCCATGAAGTCTAGTTGATCCTAGCAAAAATTCATGTTGATGTGAAATCCAAGATGGCCGCCAAAGATAAAAATAGATTTTTTAAATTCAAGTTTGTAGCGACTACTTCTTGAAAACTATAAGTGATATTGATATGGGACTTTTTCTAAAATGATCAGCATGACATGATGTTGGTCCTTGTCGAAAATCGTTTTGATTTGACGTTAAACATGGCTGCCAGCGGCCATCTTTGTTTACATAGAGTTATATAATGAAAACTTGTAGCGACTACTCCTCTGAAACTACTTGACGGATTTTCATGAAACTTCACAGGAATGTTGCTCTTGATGTCTAAATGATCCTAGCAAAATTTCAGGTCGGCCGGAAATTCAAGATGGTCGCCACGGCTAAAAATAGATTTTCAAAATGCAAGTTTGTAGCGACTACTTCTTGAAAACTATAAGTGATATTGATATGGGACTTTTTCTAAAATGATCAGCATGACATGATGTTGGTCCTTGTCGAAAATCGTTTTGATTTGACGTTAAACATGGCTGCCAGCGGCCATATTTGTTTACATAGAGTTATATAATGAAAACTTGTAGCGACTACTCCTCTGAAACTACATGACGGATTTTCATGAAACTTCACAGGAATGTTGCTCTTGATGTCTAAATGATCCTAGCAAAATTTCAGGTCGGCCGGAAATTCAAGATGGCCGCCACGGCTAAAAATAAATTTTCAAAATACAAGTTTGTAGCGACTACTTCTTGAAAACTATAAGTGATATTGATATGGGACTTTTTCTAAAATGATCAGCATGACATGATGTTGGTCCTTATCAAAAATCGTTTTGATTCGACGTTAAACGTGGCTGCCAGCAGCCATCTTTGTTTACATAGAGTTATATAGTAAAAACTTGTAGCGACTACTTCTCTGAAACTACTTGGCGGATTTTCATGAAACTTTACAGGAATGTTGCTCTTAATGTCTAATTGATCCTAGCAAAATTTCAGATCGGCCAGAAATTCAAGATGGCTGCCACAGTTAAAAATAGATTTTTAAAATATAAGTTTGTAGCGACTACTTCTTGAAAACTATAAGTGATATTGATATGGGACTTTTTCTAAAATGATCAGCATGACATGATGGTTATCCGAGTCGAACATTATTTTGATTCGACATTAAACATGGCTGCCAGTGGCCATCTTTGTTTACATAGAGTTATATAATGAAAACTTGTAGCGACTACTCCTCTGAAACTACTTGACGGATTTTCATGAAACTTCACAGAAATGTTGCTCTTGATGTCTAATTGATCCTAGCAAAATTCCAGGTCGGCCGGAAATTCAAGATGGCCGCTATGGCTAAAAATAGATTTTCAAAATACAAGTTTGTAGCGACTACTTCTTGAAAACTATAAGTGATATTGATATGGGACTTTTTCTAAAATGATCAGCATGACATGATGGTTATCCGAGTCGAACATTATTTTGATTCGACATTAAACATGGCTGCCAGTGGCCATCTTTGTTTACATTGAGTTATATAATGAAAACTTGTAGCGACTACTCCTCTGAAACTACTTGACGGATTTTCATGAAACTTCACAGAAATGTTGCTCTTGATGTCTAATTGATCCTAGCAAAATTTCAGGTCGGTCGGAAATTCAAGATGGCCGCCATGGCTAAAAATAGATTTTCAAAATGCAAGTTTGTAGCGACTACTTCTTGAAAACTATAAGTGATATTGATATGGGACTTTTTCTAAAATGATCAGCATTACATGATGTTGGTCCTTGTCAATATCATTTTGATTAGATGTTAAACATGGCTGTCAGCGGCCATCTTTGTTTACATAGAATTATATAATGAAAACTTGTAGCGACTACTCCTCTGAAACTACTGGACGGATTTTCATGAACTTCACAGGAATGTTGCTCTTGATGTCTAATTGATCCTAGCAAAATATCAGGTCGGCCGGAAATTCAAGATGGCCGCCACGGTTAAAAATAAATTTTCAAAAAACAAGTTTGTAGCGACTACTTCCTGAAATCAAAATCAATCAGTAGAGCTTCAAGGTCATTGACCTCTTGTTATTATTAATATTTAAAATTGAACAAATGCAATTCATGTAGAAACCTAATGGGATTCTGCCAGTTTTAAAAAAATCAAGATTGCCATGTGACCCTTTAATTCTCCAAATCCATCAATTTTGAGTGTTAGTTACTGGTCCATTATTATTATTGGTATCCCAAAGTTTCCATCTTTTAGATTATTTTATACTTTTTCCTGTGTGTCTAAAAACTGCTTTAAATGACCTCATAAAAGGGTTAATGACCAAGGGAAGCTAGTGTCTTCTTGTTCATGATGTACTCCACATCTACTCCAGCATTGAACTCCTGTTATTGTTAAACAACTTCTCTTTCATCTCTTAGGTATGTCTTAATGGATTAACCAATGGATCTTGTGACTGACCAATCAGTATTGCTGTCAGTTACTTGTTTGATGTTTGTAGGACAATTACTCCACAGTTGCCTCAGCATCTGTTACCTGTGGAGATGCCCACCTTAATTATATTATACACTTATCTTCCCAATATTGACTGTGATCAATAATGGCAAATGGTCAGACACCGAAGCTTAGAAAAAGAGCGATATTTTTGATAAGCAGTATAAACTAAGTAACGAAGGCAGTGCATTGTTTCTTTCATAGGCTGAACTTGTCTTTCTTTGGGTTGTTTCATAAATATAAAACATAGTTAATAAAATAATACACTTGCACCTTCTCTAGCTTTGTCCACTGGCTATTTGAATCATTGGTGAAAGTCAGTTTGTAGTTTTTTTTGACAAGGGGACCCAGTGTTATGTTACATAACCTACTAACTAATGTTTCATTGGGGTACATTTAGCATTCTCCTGTTTTATGAAGCCTAATTTTATTTAGTAAAAAACATGTCCAGTCAAACCTGTATTTACAGACCACTGAAGGGAACTAATCTGGAAGAGTAAAATGGGTCTTTTTAACACAGGTGCTTTCTTTATACAGGTGCATTTTAACCCTTAACCCGCTAAGCATGACTATGTAACTCGCAGGCCGATCAGGGTTTACAATGTCTGGCTGCTGATCAGTCATTTCCCCCAAAACACCCCTATGTCACATAAATGGAATGGTCTTAATTCAAAAAAAGAACATCCCATTATATATATGTAGCAGGTTAAAGGGTTACTTTTTATACAATACAATTGGGAATGAAATGGTGGCTTGAAAGAGGGGTGAGACTCTTGACCAGGTTTGACTGCATTGCGAGATCATTCGTCCTAAAATGGCAATTGTTTGGCAATCCTTAAGATAACTTCTGGTTTGCCTGTACATGTATGTATCTAACAAAGGGCATGTTTGATTTATTTATATTATAAATGTGTTCATATATCGAGGGTTTAACGCGAAACTATTGTAACTCACTTTTAGAAAATTTTACAGGAGAAGCAAAAAATATCTTATTTTAATCATAAATGCCTTTAAGAACTTTATTCTCTGGCATGTAATAAAGAAATGGTATCCATTTATGATTTTAGAAGAAAATAAATAATTCATGTAATTCTGTACGAGATATTTAAGAAATATTGACTTACAATAGTTTCGCGCTAAATATTTGAAGATGTAGATGAAATTTTTCAGGGCGAAACTATTGTAACTAACATTTTTTAACAGTTATTGATACATTTTTTCAGATTTTTTTTTAAATACTACATACTTCAATGAAAACTATTGGACAGTATAGCTTTAGGCAGTAAGTTTGTATGTTAAGGCTCATTTTGGACAAACCTAAGAATGGTATGCAAACGAAATCCCTTAAGTTCTTGTTATCTTTATTTTAAGTTTTGTTTCACAATTGAAACATATAGCAGTTATCATTATCTTCCTTTGACATAGTTATTATTATATCCTTTCCCTCTTCATTAAGTTATATGAGAACTAATTTGACTTTATAATTTTTTTACGCGAAACTATTGTAAGTCAATATTACTTTAAATCACTGGTTGTTATAAAGATCATTTAATACAGTAAAGTCACACAATTCAGACAAGATAAAGATAAAAACACTTATATGGAGTGCAATATCTTATAATTTATTTATAAAGCTAAAAAGTGTTTGTAAAAATTACTTATGCCAAGTGGCTATTTTAACAAACAAGTTTTTTGTGGCGATTAGCTTATTGTGGGGACAATGAATTTTACTGAATAGGTGAACCTCTAGCTTCTTCACCACTGTGTCTCCTCTTTCGGTTTAGGAGGTGGAGGGGTGTGTGTTGTTTGCAGAGGGGTGGGGTAAAAAGAGGGGTGGAAGTAAAAACTTTAAAAATTGGACCACATGAGCCTTCCAGTATTATTAAACTTGACTGAATAATCCCATATAAAATAGTGTCTTAGTTGCAACTGCACAGTTCTGCATATATTATGTGTTAGTTTAAATTGTAAAAAATTGACTTTAACCTGTCCTGGATAGAACCATTCGCTTAAAAGGCAATCTTGGTGTATTTAAAAATCATGGCATGTGGTTAGTTTTTCCAAATATCTTGCATGTTTTAAATAATTCTTTATAATTATTTCAATAATTCAAAGCGTTTTTTTTTACATATTATTAATTGCTGATTATATTACACCAAGACTATATTTAAAACCTATGTCAGAAGAAAGAAGTAGAATTTGAAATTATATTTCCTTTAATATAATTATATGCAAGCAGGTTTAAAGTTACACTTATACTGGATTCATAATTTAACTTTCATGAATACTTCAAGATTGCTATGGGTCCCTTTAATGCAAAGCAATTGTTAAAATACATACCTACCCACGTATGAAATCTTGGGCAGGGAAACCACATCCAAACTGTTTATTAAGGATGGCCTAAAGAGTTTATACCAGCCCTGACCTTTGATATTATAAGTATTACTTACTGCTTTATATAATAGATGAAACTATCCTAGCGAAAAAGATTATAAAGTTGTTTTTCATACTTGCGTTGTTCTAAGTCATTTTCGGCTCCAATTTTAATATTTTGGGCTATTTCTATTGGCCATGAATCACCTGAACGTGGATACTAAGAACAATCGACACTCGCAAATCAATGGGAAAACTTGCTCACCTTATTAATACTACTAATCATTTAAAAATCCCTAAACACATAAGGGTAAGTAATATTAATAAAACAGTGTTGTTTTTCATTGAATTTAGAGAAACAACTAAAATTTCTTCTCAATTACCACAAATTCAAACTCAACAATCCTTGTTTGAGAGAGTGATGTGTAAAACTTGCTTAATATTTTAACATTATTAGCTTTGATGTATAAAACAATTTGTCCACTTTACAGATAGAAATACTTAAACTGCGTCGCGAACAATTTCAAAACATTAATTTTACCTAATTAGACCCCGGAAAATAGATATTTACTCCTGGAATTCACAAATGAAAATCTGTAAATAAACCCCACTAAAAGTTTAAAATATTAATCTGTTTCATGACTTTGTACATCCTATCAATACTTTACAAGGAAAAACATACGTGCATATGATGTTTCGGCAATGTTTAAAAATCTTTTCACAATATATATTTTTACCAGATAAACAACACAAAATACAACAGTTCATTAACTTCATATCAGTTTGCAAAGCTTGGAAAAAAAAGGGGCTTGGCAATAATTATTAATTCTTCTGTGGAACCACTGATATCCCTAATTCTGTGATCCCAAGTGGAGGCTAAAATGAATAAAAACCAACCTTACATACTTTCATTACCGCGTTTTTAATACAAATAACCTTTAATGTCCTAAGAATGGTATGCAATAAAACTCCTTAAAGTTCTTCAATCTTTAATTTAACTTATATTTCACATAAGAAACATAGAGCAGTTATTATTACCTTCATTTGGAATAATTATTATGTAAATATTGTAAAGTTTAATGAAAATCAAATTTGACTTACAATAGTTTCGCGCCAAATTATTTTTGAAAGCAAAACTTGTGTAAATTATTATAATCTTAAATAAATTTGCAAGAAACATCATGATTTTGTTGGCTGTAAACAATCCCTTATATGAAGATTTAATCAAAAACAAATGCAAAACTATTTTAAATGATTTAAAGCTGAGTTACAATAGTTTCGCTTTAAAAAAAAGAAGCTGTATGAGATACAATAATATGACACATTTCATTTTTCTCCACCAAATTTTAGAATCTGGTTCTAATATTTTGCGACATTATAAAGGGTCAGTATCTGATAAGGATTATGCAAAAAAATCATTTTCAGAAAAAAAGTGAGTTACAATAGTTTCGCGTTAAGCCCTCGATATATATATAATTATATATGTTGGTACTTTTGAAGTTTCAGAATTGCATACGCTTTATATGTAGTACATGTTGTGTCTGTTTGCTATTTGTACATGAATGTTAAATGCATAATTTCAGCATAACTCCGGTACTAACCAAACTACGCAGAAAATGTCAAAGGTAAAAGTGATGTATTAATAGCGTTTAACCAGTTTGATTATTAGTTATATATGTGTGGTGTTTGCTATTGCTTGCTTGCTGGGAGATAATCTAATCACAAGAAAAAAATGCACTTCTACTAATGATACTTTGATCCACCAGCTGGAAGTAGGCAGTGGCCATGGTAGCTCAGTGGATAAGGCATTGGTCTAATTTAGAGCTGCAGACCTCTGACCCTGGGTTTGCTCCCTGCTGGAGGCAGGTCTAATGGAATACTTCATCCTTCATCTCATCTGCCTCTGAGGTTGCTGTCCCAATATAACCTAAGATGTGTTAGCGGGACGTAAAAGCCCATTTCATTTCCAGCTGGTAGGTAGTTAAACAAGTTAAGTTTGTGTTTGGTTTTCATTTTTTACACTACACACTTCTTATCACCACACTTGAAAATAATACACTGATGGAGTTTGTAACTATGTTGTTAAATTCTGTGATATTTCAATGCACAATTTATTTCCTTGATTTAATCATTCATTCTTATTGTTTTGTTTGTGGTTTATAGAGCCTTCCTCACATACAGAGTGCAATATAAAATTTGTTCCAGTAGCAGTTAATTAGTCAGAAATTGAGGACGTGGGTTTGCAAAACAATGTGCAAAATAATAAGCTGACATGTTGTAAACACGTCACAGCATACTGTTAATGTTCATACTATCTGAGACAACTCAAGCTATCATCAAATAAAATAGTCTGCATTAAGTCCCCTTTTAATTATTGGCTTCAAACATCAGTGGTTTAGAGCTATTCAGAAATGTTTGGGATTTTAAGATTTTATTTTGATTCTGATCGCAAAATATTAAAAAAATAAATAAAAAATAACCACTGGGACCAATCCACTCCAGGCGGGTTTGGTCTATGGAGTATTTTTTTTCTTGTTTTCAGATAAATGTGAACATAATACATTTGATTTAATCTGTCTGATATAAATATATAAACATAACACTATTGATAAAGAATGTTTTCAACCCGTTTAATTTTGGTCACTATTGTTTAAAACCTGACTGCCGCACTGAAACACTTAAATTGACCAGTTTGAGATGCATTTTCATTTTGTTTACATTTTAAGTAAATTACTTTCCATCCTCAAAATAAGTCTTTTGAATAACATGTTTTTATAGTACTGGCTTCAAACTTGCAGATGCTTGCTATTTTGAATATTTAAAATCTTCAATAAAATCTTTATAATTTCTTACAAGAATGTGTTTTCACTCTGGTAAACTTAATTACAAAACCTTTCTTTGCTGTGTTTATATTTTCAATGCACTTTAGATAGTTTGGTTGTATGACCTACCCTTGGTATGGTGTGGATGCATGCTAGTTTGGTTGTATGACCTACCCTTGGCATGGTGTGGATGCATGCTGTTTAATTGTTTCCTTAGATTATTACTAGGTATTCAAGCATATAATGCCCTCCTAAGGGAAGTAATTAACACAGTGTGGAAAATACCACCCTAATTTTACCAATATTTCGATTAAGGAAGTTTTTTCACATACACTACAGTTTTACATTTTTATCCACAGCACAGTTAAAAAATATAATTATATAATATGTTGTGGATCAAATGTAAAACTGTAGTACATGTGAAAAAACTCCTGGATATTAAAAGATATAATATATACATAATTTTTAACTGTGTGGTTGATCAAAATGTAAAACTAGTGGATGTGGAAAAAAACACTTCCCTGATAAAGATTGAAGGATCAAAATATCAGAAAAAATGGAGTGGTAATTAATATCAACATTGTTTTACTGGATAGTTTGTTGTGATTAGAGGGATAAACTAATTGCTATATCGAGTGAACGCAAAATGATCATAACTGTAAATAAAGAAGGACCAAGATACAATAGTGTAGCATTGAGTCCCCGTATAATGTCAGATCCATGCTTCTGCCTAATAGCAGAGACCCCAGGGCATGTGGTGTAATGTTGTTTATCACTTAGATTGATGTTAAAATCTGCATAATTATGTTTTCAAGAAACCAGAAATGAATGTGGTGGCAACAGGTTCTTGATGTGTTGCTGCATAATCTCTAGTAGACTGGTATCAGTCAGTAAATTATAAAAAATCATATAATTAAATTTTCATGATCTGATCTGAACATTAAATTCATCCATGAAGGAAAACAGAACTTTTTATGAACAGAACAGAACAGAACATATTCTTTATTCACTTAAACTTTACAGTTTTTCGTGATACACAAAAGCATATACATACATTCAATCTACACATTCAACAATTCAACATTCGACAATACATTCAAAATAAATTGAATCAAATAAATACAAATTCGGAGGTATAAATATTGAATGCACTCCTACTAGCAATGTCAGTCTTTATGCAGAGTATTATTTTTACATGACAATAATTTATATAATAAATTATTATGTAAAAATACTAATAATAAAAGTTTTTTTTTTTATTTTAAGTTCTGTTTTTCTGTCCCGTGTATCGGTCTATCAACCGAGCACGTTAAAGAACCATAGGAATCGGCGGTCCCGTGTATCGGTCTATCAACCGAGCACGTTAAAGAACCATAGGAATCTATTCGATAATAAGAGTAGGGCAGGTTCCCGGATTCCTATGTATCCTTCCCCTCTCTCTGGGGCGGCTCTAAATAACCTGTACTGTGTTGATGAGCCGTTAAACAACATTCAATTCAATTCAATTCTTCATGGATAATTTAATGTTCAGATCAGATCATGAAAATTATAAGTGGAGATAATTGCCTCTTTACATGCATAGGGAAGCATTCTCTAATAGTTAATAGAGGAATTGGTTAAAACATTAAGACTGGTGCCAGTCTAAATCTCTCATAACGATTAAGTCTTTCATTGACAAATTCTTAATATGGCCAAATAAAATTATACCTGAGTTTACTGTAAATTGCTGAAAAAAATAGGGTAGGTTGGTAGGCATTTTATTTTATTTTATTTTTTTATTTTATTTTTTGACAAAGTTACATTTAAGGTGGCGATGAGCTTTGATGAATGGGAAAATGTGGTATTTTAAAAACTACAATAGATAACAACATGAAATTGTGTATGTTTTATTGTTTCCAAAAAGGCATGGCAACAACTGACTCTTTTCCCAATCACTTCCAATTATTGCAAAGGGGTAAAACAGTTTAATTTATTTTTTGCAAGTCCAGAAGAGGGTCAGTTCCAACAGCAGGACAATGAGCACATGAGTCGGCCGTGAACGCGTGAACATAATTATTTTTACAAAAAAAAATGATTTTTTTTTCAAATTTTTTTTTTTCATTAAAAAAAAAAGAATTGGGGGTGTTTTCAGAGGGTCGGTCGGGTTACAGTAAACTCAGGTATAATTTTATTTAGCCTATAGATTTTAAATTCACAGAATTTATCTTGATTGTAACATGGAGGATAGTGGTGAGTTAGCGTGCTATTGGAGTCTATTCTCATGGCACGAATAAGGAAACTTTTTAGGCCGATCCAGGCCTGGAATTCACCAACCATCCATCATCTTCAAACTATTCTTAGACTAGAGCTCAAGTACTCAAATTTCTTTCACAAATATTCCCATGATCCTCAAAGATAAACAAATCATATGAAGTTGCTATTTATTAGTATTTATCAGCTTTATACACAGCAGTTTGTTATGCATGTTTATACTTTAAACTTATAGAAATATTTATGATTGAAATGTGCATACTTGTTGGTGTATGCCAGGCCAGATTTGTTATCTAATTTTTATCTCCTTCCTCTGATTAGGAGCAGCTCTAAATAATCCAGACAGTGTCCCACAAATCACATGCCCAGAGCCCGCGGGCTACCAAAAGTTGCCCGTTAAAACCAGATTTTAGCTCTAATCAACACCACTGTTTATACAACTAATTATTCAAGATAAGATTTAAATCCACGCGTTCACAATGGAAGAATGGTTTCGTTCCCCAGATAACTCGAATAATCATTTAAAAACTAAAAATACCACCCTCCTCCCCCACCTCGACCCTAACCCAATGAAAAATGAGACCGCCTCAAGTTCAATTTCTGGTAGTGGGAGGTTTGTGGGCTACCACGAAAATTCAAGATTTTATGGACCCTGGTTGATGACTCTTAATCAATTTATTATGACACATGCTGTTGCTTCATGAAAGGGAAAGAGGAAAAGCTGATAATATACAATCATGTACCTTTTAATGTTAATGAACCTGCTGTGATGCTGTCTCTGTTTTGTAACTTACAAGATGATCATTAATCTTCTAAGGAACATAAAAAAGCAAGTTTATATTAAGGATGAAAGCTTTATTAACTGGGAAATCAGGTGCATTAATATATAAATGATACCAAGAATTAACCAAGGTATATTCTTAACAAATGAAGAGCAGAAAATAGATAAAAACTGTTTCATATCTGGTTTATGTTTTGTTGATTTAATAAAATTCTCACTCAAAAGCATCAGTAATTGATAGAGTATATTGGGGGAACACAAGGTAATTATACATAATATTCCATAATTAGTTTGGGTAACACAAACAGAGACTGCGTAATTACATGGTCTGAGTTAATTAATCCATCGTTGAGCCATATGCCTTCATTAGATGCATCAGAAGCACCATTATTCAGGCTCATGTCAAAACAAAGAATTTTTTCACTGATATATAAGCCAGCTTATGTTTGGTTGTTAAATTTCAAAGGTTTGTTATTTGAAGGATATTAAATAGATTTCAATCCAAAGAAATGAAAAGTTAAGTGTTGTTTCCTTGCTTTATAATGAATACAATGAACTACACTGTTTTCTTCTGGAATTTATTAAGTTACAAACAGTTTACTAAATATTCAGTAAAATTATTTTTTAAATCCAAAATGTTTCAATTTGAAATGCGTTTTATTCGTCATGAGTTATATGATCAGTGATGTCAAATAATCCCATAGTGTAATCTTCGGATTGTAAAAATTTGGAATTTATCAATTCATAAAACCTTATAGATGTGAACAAATGAAATGTTGGTGAAAATGCAAAGTTGCCATTATTAAACATATACTGGTGTTATATTGCAGCCGGTGAAGATAAATGAGACGTTGGAGTCACTATTGAGGAGTATGACGAGTAGAAACTCGTCACACAGAACACCTCTGGTCAAGGTGATGGAGGTATGTACACCCTGATTCTGTATCATACAGTGATCAAGGGGCCATGACAATTGGAAACTAAGAAAAAGGCAAACCAAATTGGAAGCTTAGAAAAACGTCCAAACATTTTTAGGAAATTTTAAAAAGGAAAAACAAATGGAGGTCAGATAACTAATGTAATCTTAAGTGAAATTTCAAGTATTCATTACACAATAGTCGAGGTAATCTGTTAGCACTGTCACTCTTAGAAAATTGTTGACGCTATCACAAAGATGGGTAAAATTTAATCAATTTAATAAAAGTGATTTACGTATTTGCCTAAAGTAGGCAATCTACAGTTTAAGTAGCTATCCCGACAACAACAGCCAAATTTTACAACGTGTACACCGTTTCTAAACCTGCTGATGACGAGGTCTGTATATATATTTATCACATAACATGCGGTGTGGGAGTGTAATAACACCATTTAATATTTTCGATATTCCACTAGTTGTATAACATAACGTTAATGACGTCGTGTTCAGGGCTTCTAAAATTTTAAAATGCAAATCGGTCCAGGTTTTAAACTGCCGTAAGAATCACACTTATTTTGAAAAAATCACTAAAATCGCCGTACCCCACCCACCATGTCACCATGCATTTTTTCCGTTCAGTCATTGATATAGAGAACTATTTAAAATGTATGTTAGTATTATATTTGTATTATTTATAACTTACTTTATCACAATTTGTACATTTTAATGACTGACATCATGTCTTCGCTTTACTGAATGAATAATTTTCACTCAATATTAAAATTGCTGATCATTTGAGGAATTGAACCGGAAGTGTCTAATAAACCGGGTATGTATAAAACACGGACTAACATGCGCGGACTAGCGGATTATATACGATTTTACATAAATTTGAGTGATATCGTTTTTCATCAATTAGCTTAATTAATACCAAATACTACGACTAACGCAAACAATTTCGGTCCGACTTAAAAAAAAAAATGTGTCAGGTTTGATCACTTTCCTTAATTAATGTCATTAATATTATACTTAAAGTTATTGTAAAAAAAAAATCAAACAATTAACACATCTCGGTATTTTAATGACGCAAACAAATTTGGCTTTGGCCACTTAAAAAAAAAAAACGACACAAGCAAACAGGCTAACACCTTACGACTAACGGTATATCAAAGAAATTACAGACGGTAACACTCGCTTCAGTGAACCGACAGAACGCGTGATATACTTTCACTGATCACACATCAAAGGCGTGATACATGGCTATAGACTCTTCCGGAAAACTCCCTACTATCGGTAATGGTTTAGTCCAAATTGACCTACTTTCGCACAGCGAGTGACAAACAATCGTGTTATGGATCAAAGAATATTGCCGCAAGGCATATTTTAGGTGTGAAGGGCAATTGTAGATTTTTTAACGACCGATAGATACAATATCTGGGACCAATTTAAACAGAGATTTTGAAAAGAAAAACGGTCTGGAGACACAGATTTCGGTCTGTGAACCGATAAACCGGCGATTTTAGAAGCCCTGTTATGTTAATGTACGTTTTCTGACGTAATGTGACGTTATAAGTTATGTTATTAATAGAATCTCTCATTCATTCTCATTCATTATTGAATTTATTAAACTCGTTAGCAAAAATGATATAATGCTCGGCAAGAGTCTCGCATTATATCATTTTGCCAACTCGTTTAATAAATTCAATAATGAATGAGTACTCATGTAAGATCCTCTATAACTTAAATATTTTGAGAATTCGTACTCGATCGACACAATATAAACGGTGTTAACCAGCCAGGCCAAACCCCACAACAATAGAAAAAATATCAGTGAGATTACATTTCATTTCAAATAAGTTCAAAGGTGTGAAAGAGCGAATTCGTCCTTATCAGTTTAGCCATCTTAATTTCTTTTCTTTGCCTGGTAGAGAAAGGATATCACCAATAGTGACCATCTTAAATTGACCATTACACAAACAATGACGTAACTGGAAATTTGGGGCCACACTCTGGTAATTGATATATACACAAACTGTTTTAAGTTTTTCATAATTGAATCACTGTTCACTTGAACACTAAATCATATGAGCAGGAATTCGATTCAGAAATATACCTGTTAGTATAAACGCATGTGGGGGCCGGGGCAGAGTTTGTTACCAGTAAAAATCAACGCGCTAGCCTTCTTGACTCATTCATTTTATCACATAACATGGCTTCTGTGAGTGTTATAAAGCCATCACTTATTACTTGTAATACACTAGTGTATAACAGATGCAAATTAGGACTGAATCACTGTGTTTGTGTACAGGAAAACATTTAAGCAAAACTGTTTGCATGGTATATCATACGATACGTTCAGACACCTTAAATATTTATCATATAAATTTGAAATCTTACTTTATTAAAATGCATGTTAGTGACGTTAAATTTAGGTGTTGCATTATTTGTAGAGCGAGCGCATTAAGAGCCGCTGAACGTAGGTGACTTCTTGAAAACAAAATGACGTCATTTATTTCTCTTACAAATTGCCACCATATACAGACTGAGTATAGGGTAAATTGACAACATTAAAGTGAAACTATCACGTTGAAGGTGTGTTATGTGATTAATAGAATCTTACATTTGTGATTGTGTATTATTGACTTTAATAACCTCGCTGAATAAAAAGATAGTCTCGTATCCTATCATTTTATCCAAGTCATTTATTAAAATCAATAATACACAGTAATATCCAGTTTACAATAACAACACATGATGCTGTTGCGAGTAAAAGTCATACCGTACATTCCATACTATAATAGAGACAACCTGAAATAATGTTGAAACAGTATCACCTATCCATACTGAGTGTGTGGCCTTCACTGTGACCTTTACATTTTGATATAGGTACGGTAAGTGGGCTTTTGTCAATACAATTAATCACTATACATATACAAAATTTGATGAAGAAATATTATCAAAATGAAAAGTTACATCTGGAGTTTTAATTTGTGTATGTTTGACCCCAGTTTGTGACCTTGACTTTGACCTTTACCTTCTGATATCGGTGCTATACATATGCAAAGTTGGATGAAGAAATGTGAGGGGAAAAAAAGAAAGAGAAAGTTACGAGAGTTTTAAGTTTTTGGTACTTTTGAACCGAGTGTGGCCTTGACTGTGACAGTAACCTTTTTAGCTCGACTATTCGAAGAATAAGAGAGCTTATGTAATCACCCCGGCGTCGGCGTTGGTGTCGGCGTCCCACATCAAGGTTTGCGTGTAAGCTGTGTTTACAAGTCTATATCTCTTACATTTCTTATCTTAGCACAACCAAATTCGGCCATGGGCTTCCTTATAGCATTGTCTTAAGGGCTGCGTAAGCAATTTTGGTTCCTGTAACCCATGGGCTCCCATGGAACCCAAATTATGATAGCCCATAAAATGTGTCCCATTTCACATCAAATTTTGCGTGTAAGCTGTGTTTACAAGTCTATATCTCTTACAATTCTTACCCTAGCACAACCAAATTTGGCCATTAGCTTCCTTATAGCATTATCGTAAGGGTTGTTTAAGTAATTTTGGTTCCTGTAACCCCTGGGCTCCCATGGGACCCAAATTCTGATAGCCCTTAAAATATGTCTGTTTCACATCAAATTTTGCGTGTAAGCTGTGTTTACAGGTCTATATCTCTTTTCATTTCTTGTCCTAGCTGAACTAAATTTTGGAATTGGTTTCCTTATAGTATGTTGTAAAGGGTTGGATACGTAATTTTGCAGAAAATTCCGGGCTCCCATGGAACCCAAATTGTGATTATTTTAACCAATTGTCGTTCAATTGTAAACAATAATTTCACTCGCCCTCGTGAAATTATTGTTTACAATTGAACTCCAAACCGTGATATATTAAACAATATTTCACAGTAAACGATGTTCTATTTCTTAAATAAAAGATGTTATACAGAATGTTAAGCATTTGGATACATGCACACATGCAGATATATAATATAATATCCTCCTTTTGGGGTGATGGGGAATAAATATATCAAACTGAACAATCAAATGAATGCATGTTAAAACAGTATATTCACCATGTGACCTCCAAACATATATTTCAGGCATGTGCCCTTCAGAAGGAGAGGCACCAGAGAGGAAACAAGAGTTTCTCTCAAACAGTATCAGATCTGTACCACACTGTACTCGGTGGGGATACACAGGTAAGCAAGTTGGGTCAAGTCCGACATCCAATATGGCTGAAATTACTGAAAACACAAAGATTCAATGAAATAAGTGATTTTAAGAAATTAATAATTTTAATCCTGTTAAGGTTATTTGTGATCTTTATTTAGAAAATTGCTGTTTAATGGACAAAACAAGCAGGAGTTAAGTAATTTTAAAAAAAGAAAGTTTGCCCCTCTTTTTACTCTTCAGGAGGAAAAATCGCCCGAGTCAACGTACATTAGTACAAGGAGTCACCAGACTAGTTCGCCACAGGAACTCACAATTGACAGATCAAGGAGGAAGCGAAAACGATCCCACGATGGTGGCAAACGCAAACAAAAGTCACCAGAACAAAAGTACAGGTCAAGGTCACGTACAAGGTCAAGAAGTCGGTCAAGGTCACATTCTAATCATAAAGGTCGTGGAAGAGGTGCAGGTTAGTTTACAAAAAGTGACTAATTTCATAAAACGTGGTAAAAGCATGTGATGCAATTAAACTACATCCGATTAGAACAAAAATAGCAATAGCTGATAGTGATACATACTGTCAGAATTCAACAAAAGGGATTTAGTTTTGTCATCATTATTAACGTCCCAACTCTGTAAAAGGTACAGAGTTTAACAAAGTTAAAGTTACGTCAGAAAATGAAATGACATGAATACTAAAAACTACGTAATTATAAGTCCTCTTGAAATGTTTGGATTAATAACTAGTTGACTTTATGAATTGGTTTATACATCAAACTTTACGTGTTAGATGTTGACTAACACTAGTCTTGGTGCATCATATTTTCATTTTCAGATTCCCCAGACTCAGGTTACCATAGAAACACACCGCTACCAGGAGGTAGAGATTCGCGCCCAGATCTGGGCACAGCAGACTACAACACTGGAAGGTCATATCATCTCTCTGACATCACATTCAGTGCATCACAGAACGGACAACCATCGCAAGTAAGCTGAAGTAACACTTATTTAAAAAAACATCTTTGCTGAATTGGAGTGGCGACATCGATAGCTTAGTGGATCAGACCATGTGCCTCAGTGCTGCAGATACCTTCCCTGTGTGGTTGTAGAATAAGACCATTGCAAATCCTGCTAAAGGCAAAAGATCCCCCTTCATGTTCATTGTCACCTTTTATCATGCTCATGAAAGGTCTTCATCATGACACCGCGTATGCAAATGTAGGAACGTGGCTTCTTCTTAAATGGAGTGTCTACTATAGAATTTGCAGCAACTCTGCAGTTCTGCAGGTTAGAAGGTTGTAGGCCCATTTTGCATATTTTTATCTAGATATAAATGGAGAGTGGGCCTGGAATGTTCATTCCTGTTGGCGCCATGTAACCTTTTTGTGTTGGTGCGCCATAAAACTTCAATTCAATTCAGTACCTTTCCTGTGTGGGATAAATCCCCAGTAGTGGTTTGTCTGACTGCAAACTTCATTCTCCCTCTGAGATAACTGACACTAACAGGGTGAAGTAAGATGAAGATTCTCATCTCCAACCAGTCTCTGATTGCTCCAACCTTGACTAGTCTGTTTGATGTAATTCAAGTTGAGTATTGTAAAGTATAACTGTTCATGCTTTAGCTATTCAACTATTGGAACTTATTTTAAACGGGAAAAGGCATAAAGCCAAACAATCGTTATTGAGAATTTCGGAAAAACTTGGTCAAGGGTGAAAGAATGATTAAAATCAGATGATAAACATAGATATAACAGAAACATTTCTTTCAGAGGAAATCCCCAACCTCAAGTCGTCACTCTAGACCAGCTAGTTGCAATAACCCATCAGGCGGTCACAAAACTAGTGATGCTCACAGGCACAGCGACAACCCCGCGTTTAAGAAGTACCTCAAGCTGAAGGAGAGACAGAGAAAGTTACGTGCGTTACGTTTAGATGACACCAACGAGGATGCGTCGGACGAGCTGTCCGACATCGTCATGGATCACATGTCTGAACCGAGGACAAACATCGCGTACAATCAAGGTGAGTGATGCTACAGGTGTTTTATTGTAGAACAAGCAGTTTTCAAACTCCTTTAGAAAGGTATGTTGAGGTATATATATATGTGGAATGTGATTTTCTGTCATGAACTACAAATGTACAGGTTTGGTCTATAATGTCATGGAAATTGTATAGAAACATTTATTTTTCATCTGTAAGGGATTTCCATATCGCAAAACTATGTAACTAATGGCTCTATACAAGAAACAATAATTTATTTTGTGTTTCTTATTGTGTTGAGCCCTCGATATAATTATATGACTTTTACTTTCATCTCAAAATGTAAATATCAAATCCATCTCATGTATGTTGTTACTATGGAGTGAATTGATGCAGCTGTAGACATTTATGTGTTCTATATTCAGGAGCATACCACCCAGATGTGCACATGAAGTACGGGTCAAATATGGCCCTCAGGATGGGTAGAGATTCAGACAGAGACAGCGTGGTCAGTAGTGAATTTTCCATGTTCGGTCATGAACCACATGCGCTTAGGTAAGAATTGACAACATTTGAAATATAATATCTCAACTTGGTAGCCATAGAATTAGTAATAGATATCACTACTGTAAAATAAAATTGCAATTCAAACACGGAGATTATGAAAGTGCCAATTTCTTTTAAACAGACCTAATGTTCTATTAAAGGGCTTTTCCAGGATTGTCATTAATTGTAATTCTTGTGGTGGGGTATTAAAATTATAAAAGTCTAGCAGTTTTACTTTAATCAGTCATTAAAATTCTGATTGTGGTAGTCATGGCATATCTTTTCCTAGAAAATCACAAGTATTAAACATATCGGGAATGACTCTAAATAAAGAGAGTCCAAGATTCCTGTGGAATAGCCGCTTGAATAGGGCTATTCCATTAAACACGTAGGACCTCTGGTAGGCAATTTAATAAACAAAAATGGGTGAACCCTATTTTCTGAAATTTTGTTCTTTAAATTCAATTTTGCATTTATGGATGGGTTTTCAATTTCAAAACTGCCTTCCTGGTGTCCCATTATGTTTTAATGGAATAGCCCCTAATTAAATTTGGAAACATAATATTTGGCATGGCATTCTTAACTGGTGTTGGCTGCTCGAGTTCTTTCCACAAAACATTTACTATCTTGTTACATTTCAGGGCCAATGGTGACATCAGTGACCCCTACATCCAGCAGTTACAGCAACTTACAGCTGCCCCGCCCCCGCCACCGGTGTTTGCCGCTCATGCCCCGCCCACAAAACACAAGAAGAAACAGTCACCTAGAACTCAGAAACAAAAAGTGAGTTTGTGAAATATTTGAACCAGTTGAATCTTTGGTTGATTTGTCTACTCATGTAGATGTATGGAAATATTGAAACTCTTTAAAAACTGACTTGACTTGATTTTCTCAGACATGAACCATGTTTTTGTTTTTTTTAAACATTTTAAATCATGCATTATCTTCTCTGAGGAGTAACCTTGGGCAGATACAGGTTTTTAGATTTGGTGGGGCGTAACCGTTAAAAACGAAGTTGGGAAACCAAAAAAAGCATGCTTTTTTGCATACACTTCTCAGTTTTGTGGTGGGTCGCAAGTTTTAAAATAAGACTGTGACAATCAATAAAACAAGCAAAAATGCTTTTTACATATGAATTTTCATACCATTAGATTTAGTGGGGTGAGTGGGGTAACGGTATTGCGGGGACGTGAGGCGAAGGTGCTGGATGTATCGTAGCCTGAATTCGCCTCTTGGAACTAACATTGTTCTCAAATGCAAAAAGAGTTTCTATTATACAAAATATTGAATTATTATAGTTGTTTCTTGCTGTTGTCTAAATGCAACAAACATTTATTGACAGGATTTCTATGGTCCAGAGTTCATACATCGGTCTACCAAGCCCATTCAGAGGATACCTCTGGCGTTACAAGGGGAGGTAAGTCTTACAATAATCTACAATAGTACAGAGATTTATAATGAGACATAGAAAACAAAGCCTTATTCCGGGGCATTTTTACCTTATGTAACAGAGGCCTGTAAAAGGCCTCTTTCCGAAAACTCGACTGTTTTCCCCAACTGTGGCAGACATTTTTCCCTGTCAAAAGCAGCAGTCTCTCAGAATTTGAGAAAAAGCATTAATTCTGCAATCAGTTTTTGTCAGTTAAGTCAGTTCTGACAGAGAAGTCCTAATAAATAATGGATGAAAATATAAATAAAGCATAGTTTTGTCATATTTACTTAATTAATGAAATATTACATTTTCCCAAAATGAGAAATAAGCATGGTTTCCTCCCACTACCACCGCAATTTTGTGGAAAAAATCCCTGAATTCTCTAAATGTTTCTCTTGGATACTAATATGCATATATAAGAAAAAGAAAACATTGGAAAAACCTTGAAATTCGATGCACACAGAAAATGGAAGTAGTCAAACCTAAAGTTATAATGCAATCTGAATTTAGAGCCAATGCGAAACTGTTGTTACTACCATATATATATCAATTAATAACCAGAAAGTTTTGCATTGACCTCTCGAATTTTGATGATAACAAATATTATTATAAAATGAACATGTTTAATTGCAGAGTCGAAAGAACCCCGGTCACTTGTGTCGTGTAGTGGTAGTATTGTTAAATGGACAGAAAATGGAGGCAATGGTTGACCCGTGCATCACTGGTCAGCAGTTGTTTGAGGCTGTTGTCACGGAGATTGAACTGCCAGAGTTCTATTTCTTTGGTCTCACGTATATCAATGGTAAGCACACTTGTCGTCAGTATGTTTGATCGTGAGTCCGAAACTTTATTAGTGTGTTTTATTAATACTTTGTATTTTTTTCATACTGTATTGAAAAAAATATAAGGTTATGTACATCTTTTTGCTTAAAATGATTAGATGTTTAATAAAATGATCAATGGGTGAGTGCAAAACTATTGTATTTATTTATAAATAAAAAAACAAGATACTATTAGTTCTTTGGATTCTTGACAGGGGACATGGGCTCACGTTCCGTAATATATTCACCCGAGCCCTCGGGCGAGGGGGAATACACTTTCCAGGCAGGGAATGTGATCCCATGTCCCCTGACAAGAATCCAAATAACGAATTTGTCATACTTCAAAGTTGTTACTACTTATATTAAAAAAAGCGTGCCTTAAAACACGTTTTCTGTTTTATTCTGCCAGTTTCCCTGCCTCTGTTTCATTCCTAACATGTGACGTCTCTGAATGTTTACGTTCATGATGTCAATGCTCTAAACATCCCCACACATTTATTTGTACATATTGCAGACAATGAGCATTTCTTTGTGCCTGCCGACTCCAAGCTCCACAAGGTGGCGCCAGATGACTGGAAGGATAGCTGGAAGAGAGAGGCAGTACCAGTCACTTTCACGGTCTATCTACGCATCAAGTTTTACGTGGAAACTCTAACCGCACTGAAGTGAGACTAAAATTAATATATTCTTAAATTTGCTTTAACATTTCTATTGTGGATACATACATTGCATTATTGTCAGCATTAGTTTTAGATACATATGTCTAAGATTGTGCTAGGGGACGAGATTTGGTTTTTTAAACTAAATTTTGCATCTATGGGTGGGTGTTCAATTTCAAAAGTGCATTCCTGGGGTCCCATGTTTGTTTTAATGGAATAGCCCTACTGTCTTGTTTGGTATTAGTGATAGATACATGTATTAGTGATAGATACAGTGATAGATACATGTATTAGTGATAGATACAGTGATAGATACATGTATTAGTGATAGATTCATGTAAATAGATGTTTTATAAGTGGTTCATCAATCTTCTCTCCCTGCCTTCTAGACACGAGATGTCACGTCACCAGCTGTACCTTCAACTACGTCGTGATGTCCTAGAGGAGCGATGCCTTTGCAACGAGGACGGAGCTCTGAGCCTTGCAGGCATCGCCCTCCAGGCTGAGTATGGCGACTATAACCGGGACAACATGGGCAGAAACTACTTCGTACCAGAGCACTACTTCTCTGGACGCACGATAAAGAGGCTGGGTTCGGGATATATCCGGGATCATGCCCCCGAGGCCCACAAGGAGTGTACAGGACTCACGGAGGTGGAGGCTGAAATGGAGTTCATCAAGGTTGGCATCTCTGTAAATCTCCTGTCTTCTCTCAAATAATGATATCGAATAAGCGTTTTAAAATCATGTTAAATTGCATTGATGGCTTAAAGGGACACACAGATGTCTTGATTCTTGCAAACTTGATCACATCACAATATTTTTTATAAAAAGTTTGAATATTTGCAAATCCTTTTTGATAATTTTAAATTTTTTTGGTTAATAACTAATAGTTGAGTAAAATGCACCACTGAATTAGCAAAGCCTAGAGTTTCTACCAAAACATTCTGAATTTAAAATAATTAAATGTATTGCAACATATTTGCAGTTGGTGCAAGAACAGAATGCAGAATATGGTATACACTTCCACAAACTCTTAAAGGTGAGTGAGCCGTTTACATGCATGTTACTTAGCATTTTATATG
The DNA here is from genome assembly GCA_037043455.1 of Cyrtodaria siliqua. NCBI lineage: Eukaryota > Metazoa > Mollusca > Bivalvia > Adapedonta > Hiatellidae > Cyrtodaria > Cyrtodaria siliqua. Next base: position 94,523 of record JAWPHD010001035.1, read on the forward strand.
GTTTATAATATATAACACATGATTCTCATGAAAAAACATGTTTTTCAACTTTAATATGATTCTTATATGAAAATTTTATATATTTAAGAAATAAAACATCGTTTATGGTGAACTAATATGAACGAAGAACAGTGATATATTATGCGATAATTCACCGTAAACAATGTTCTGTTTCTATTCTACGAAAATAGTGCACAAAACTGAAATATTACGCATTGCTTTGCTTACTCTCCTAATGTTGCAAAAATTACAGGAATATATCTTTGAATATAACGAGATATTTTAAACTATGCTATATAGTGCGGGTGTATTAGAACTAAGTATCATGTACTTCTCTGTTTATATACGTGTCGTATAATAGGTATCATATGAGAATCGTATAAGAATGGTATGATATGTATATGTGGCAAAATTGGTAGTTACATTTCTTCCTTTTGTAGTTGTTTTGGGGACTTCTATTAAAATAAGCTGATCAGTTACCCAAAGTAAAAGTGTAAATCACTCATCTACCAGCTATTAAGAAAAGCCCTAGTACTGGAGTCTATTCTCCAGCCCGCATAATAAAGAATTAAATGTTTGATAAATAGCCTAAAAAATTCCTTCAAATTAGAATATTTCCGATATTTCACATGAAACCATTGTCTGTTTGTATGGTAGCCCAATATACTGGTTGCATTATGTTTCTGTAAATGCTTTCATTTTGAAAGTTTATGACTATAAGAGATCTTTTAAAATATTGTAATACATAATTGTTTCTATGGTTACAGAAGAAGGGTGACACCAACAACATAATCTGGGTTGGCATCAACATCAACCAGCTGTACCTGGCCGAGAGCTCGGGTCACCAGCGTATCATCGTGCACCAGTACCCCTGGTCAGACATACAGAAGATCTCGTTCAACCGTCGACGCTTCAGCGTGCAGCCGCGCCCAGATCTCGGACAACTGAAACCGTTCAAGATGAACTTCTATACCACAACCTACAGAAAGTTAGTTCCATTTTATACTTATATCAGATGTTTTGTTATTTATGTAGTATACATCTAGAACATTCAGTCCTTTCTTTGCAAACATTTCCCTTTGTATCCTGTCTAGCTCAAAATAATCTAGAAAGTGTGTTGATGTTAAACAGCAATTAAAATCAAACTTTTGAAAATCAGTTTGCATCATTATTTCGGTTTATTTATGAATACTTCATTTAAAAAATCAGATTTGTGCATTTTATTTATATTATTTAAAGGGACACATGGCAATTTTAAGATCTGTTTAACAAATTTCACGCATCTAAACAAAACAAACCTTCAGAAGTATCTCCTATGTCTTGCCTGATCACATTTAATAGCTTAATTTTTTTATTTTTATCTCACCTGAGCCATAGTGACCGTTTTTCGTCCAAAGTCCTTGTACGTTAACTTAAGCTTAAACATCTTCATGTCGTAGACCGATTGGCCAATTTTGACCAAACATCACGTGAACGATCCTTAGCCCATTGTCTTTCAAGGTTGTTGAAATGATCTCAGTGCAACAGCTAAGATTGTCTTCAATACTCAAAATCCCTAAATCCCTAAAACATCTTCTTTTCAGGTTTATCAGATTTCGACAGGTGATGTGACTTACTTTGATGTCAAAATTAAATAAATTGTTTATAGAACCTATAACGGCTTTACCTCTCACTATGACAGCAGCGACATAATATACTTGCTTTCAAAATTAATTTCGTTGAAAATTAAGCAAGATTGCTGTGTTGCCCTTTAATACATGAAAATTTGAAATTAAAACGTAATCTGCATGTATCCTTTCCATTAAAATCAGAAGTTGCATGGTGTTCATTAAAATCTTAGCAGTGGTGGTGTATGCATAAACTGAACCTTCCTGATGATTTGTTTACAGGGGTCAGTACCTGCTGAAGTTCTGTACGGCCCAGCATGGTGTTCATTAAAATCTTTACAGTGGTGGTGTATGCATAAACTTAACCTTCCTGATGATTTCTTTACAGGGGTCAGTACCTGCTGAAGTTCTGTACGGCCCAGCACAGTTTCCAACTCAAGATGAAGACGAGGCTCGCAACTCATGATGGAGTTTCAGGTATGGCTTATATTAATATACAGTCAAACTTGTTTTAGTGGTCACCTCTATTAAGCAACCACCTGTCTTAAGCAGCCACATTTTCTTTATCCCGTTGAAACAATGTTAATGTAAACCAACCTTTATTAAGCAGCCACCTGCCTTTAGAGGTCACTTTTGGTATTTCCCTCGAGTGGCTGCTTAAGACAGGTTTGACTGTTTTTACAATTACTTAGGTCTATTCCATTAAAACATACCCGGGACCCCAGGAAGGCAATTTAATAAACATCTATGGTTGAACCTTATTGCCTGAAATTTGGTTGTTTAAACTTAATTTTGCATCTATGAGTGGGTGTGCCTTCCTGGGGTCCCATGTATTTTTAATAGAATAGCCCTTATATTATTTATTTTATAAGCAAGGCATTTTGACAAAATAAGCGTTAATACTCATGTTCTTGGTGCTTAATTAAATGATGTTATAATGATTAACAATAAATAAATTAAATCGAATCTTGTTGTTTCAATGTTTAGTTATGAGAGATTTGACCCAGTCAAAATGTACATCAGGTGTTCACACGTGTAAAAACTGTTGTCTCAATGTGAACAGTGTTCTGCCCAGGAATTTGTCAAGGCATGTTGCTTTTATCATAGAAAATATGCTTCAGAGTGTATCCTTATTCCTGACCCCTATATGTATGGGTAGTTTGTTAGGGAGACACTTGCTTTATTTAAGAAATAGGCTAGTGATTCCATATTTGTGTTTTTTACTTATTTAAGCGAAACAAAAATGAAATAATTTAAATGAGTTACATGTCTTTTTGAAATTAAGGCATTTTATCAAAAGCATTTTGGCTCTGAAGGCATGTTAAATGTGACATGCCTTAATAGCCTGGAAAGAACATTGAGTGAATCAACTACAATGAAGCACATGGTGAATGTTAGTGAGCACTTGACCCATGAACAATAGAGGGCGGAGCTTGAATAGAGGGCGGAGCTTGAAACCGAATGTTGGAACCCTGCAATGAATGATTTATGCTATGACCTATGTTTATCTGTACAGACCTTAGTCATCCGGACCATATGAGTATTGGAGACGTCGAGGACATGGGAAGTTCAGGGAACTCGGACGACAACCATACTGTCACAGACGAACATGTCAGTGCTCAGGTACGAGTGCTGTATTGATCTGCAATTATATTGGTATTTTAGGGAGATAGTTTACAAATCACATGACTGAAGATCAAGTTTTAAGGACATGATCTTCAATGTATGCATGATGCAACGAAGTCTACAGAAAATATGAATTTAAATTTTATAATTCCAAGAATTCTCTTAATACTTTGTTAAAAACATGTTTGAATTGTTGCCCTTTTATCAAAATATGCTAATTTTCCTTATTGTTCGAACAGTCTCTTTCTTGTAGATGTTAACTTATATAGCATTTGAAATATTTTACATAGGTACAATCAGATAGTTGCACTTCATTGGTTATGGGCATTATCAGACAACAGTAATCTGTATTGTGTTACGACAATAAGTTAGTATGCTTAAGTAAAAAAAACATAGAAGAAAACTAGTTTGGTGCTCAAGATACAAATTACTTCAGGCAAGAGTGATTTACCCGTGTTGTATGATTACAGGAGGTAGCAGATATGGAGAGTGGAGGCTTCAGTGCCACGGACCACGTACCTCAGAAGGTACCTGCTGCCTACAGGAAGTAAGTTGTACTGTAGTGTTGGTGGTGGTCTTGTTGATGTTTACACCTAGAGATAATTTGTGGGGGTTATGTCCCCTTCAGTACTTATTTGGCTTCAGGGTCACAGACCATGTACCTCAGAAACTGCCTGCTGGCGATAGAAAGTATGGTGTGCTACATTGAAGGTGTTCATATGCGTATGTTTACCCTTAGAGGTAATGGGTGGGGTTGATACATTATTATATATGGAGATCCTGATCTATAGTCTTTTGAAATGTCAGGGTCTTTGAAATATTGAGGTGCGGGGACATATGGGGGACAAATCAAATTCTGACCAAGATAAAAAAAAAAGGTATTTCGATGCTCCCAATATGTTGAATATTGAATGTTATTCAATGGTTGATCAAGGTATTGTATAGATTAATTAGACCCGCCCCAGAGAGAGGGGAAGGATAGAGTAGAATCTGGGAACCTGTCCTACTCTTACAAACGAATAGATACCTATGGTTCTGTTACCTGCTTGGAGGAGACGCGATACAGGGGACCACACAGTTCACGTCCCCATCTGAGCGACGGGGCTAAGAAAAAGTGTTTTCCCCAAGAACACACTGGCAAAACCTCAAGGACGCCAGTGGGGCTTGAACCCAGGAGTCATATGGTTTTAATTCCACTAAGCTATCCATTGGGCCATGCCTGTCCTCCCAAACACATATTATTGTTGGTACTTAAAGGGACACATGACAATCATGGCTATATTGAATAACATGCAAAATCATGCAAAATGATTTTGAAAGCAACTATGTTTCTCTCTGACATCATGCTGTTTAGTGGTAGATGTTCTTAAATCAATTTATTTCTTTTCAAAAATAACAGATTTGTGTAAAGCGAAATAGCTGTAGCTAAAAATTAATCTAAATTATTCAAGTTTAATACATTTTATTCTCTTCATATTTAAAATAAACAACAAATACTTTCTGTAGATGTTTTGTAAAAAACAGACTTAAGATTGACGTGTGTCCCTTTAACTATTTCATGACGTGGGTGGAGAGAAACTTTGATCCTACCTACTATGTTTCTTATCACATTAGACACTTACACAAATCAATTCACTTTAACTTTATTCAGTCTTGATCTGACAGTTTGCTGTCCAAAGCTGTCCATTGTATTTCCCTAATTATCTACAGAGATATTATCATGAGGATTAAAGTAACTATCCCACCAACAACAGCAAAATTGTACAACATACGTACACTGTTTCTTAACCTACTGACGATGAGGTATACATATAACTTGCATATTTTGAGAATCCAAACTCTATAGCCAGACACAATATTAATCAACCAGGCGAAACTCCCAAACTGGAGCGTCGAATTAAAGAGTTATCAACTCATAATTCATATTACGCATATTCAATTTAAGAACCCCTGAATAAACCTATACTTTCATTTGGCACATATGCATTATTATTTGGCCTAAACACCTGGGTAGAGTTTTGATAAATGGTTTTGTATTGCAATTATGACGTTGTTTGGTGGGTTTCTTTAAACATTGCATGGTATGATATTATTGATTGGTAGTAAATTGGTATTAATCAAACCTTCCTTTTAATGATGCAGTATAATTGAATTAATCCCTTTGGTTCTTTTACTTGCATTGTGTGCATGTTGTACAATACTAGTATAGCATTTAATTTGAATATTGATTGTTGACAGATTTAGTACATATTACCTTATTAATTAACATTAATTACAGGCTTTATTGAATAATTGATCATAAAGTATTTGCCACAGGCATGTAAAGTAAATATCTAGAAATGCATAACCAATGTTTACATGCATGCCAGTGACAGATCAAGCATATCAGAATAAGAGGGTGGAAGGGTGGAGGGGTGGGGGGTGGGGGGCATAGTTTTTCTGGAAAAAAGAAAAGCAAAACAAATAATAGAAGACAAACATGTTCTTAATAAGTTTATTTTTTATGCTTTTAACCTATACCTTTACTATACATCAGCTGCGTCTGCGTATAATGGTTTGTACATGTAGTTTGACGTAAAATATAAGCCAGACAGGTGAATGACTGGAGGGCGTTGACATTTTATCATGCGATCATTTTATTATAACACTATTGATTTCTGATTTCTTCCTGTCACACTCTTGCTGAATGACTAATTGGGATGAAATTTTGAAATTTGTGATCAGTCATGTAGAGGTGGTTAGGGACATATTTGTTTAATATTATATTCTTAATTTTGTGTTGACTTCGTAATAATTTATATGGTCGATAAATGTTGGATTTAATGAAATATGTATCTAAATGCTGCAAAAGAAGGTAGATATTTTAGTTAATAGATTTTCTTTACTCTTTGCTTTACTGACTGAACAAACAATGTTTTTATCCCACTGAATAAAATGTGATCAGTTATACGTCCAATGTTTATTCAGTGTATTTTTATTGAAAATGTCATGTCTCCTGTGAAAATAAAGTTGAATAGCTGTCATGAATGTCATTTAAACAGCTCATTAAAATATTCTTACTATCTGATTACATCTTTTAAAAAATGAAAACAAGATAATATTTTCTTGTAGAATAGCTGTAGAACTGGAAGTTTGGTTGGGGTGCATTGCATGAGCATTTTTGATCATTATTTTTAAGGCTATGAGTATGAGTATTGGTAGCGTGTTATAAAAACTTCCAAAAAATATGATGTCATTTTTATTAGTATTAAAAAAGTTATTAAATAACAGTTAGTAAATACATAAGTAGGTAGGTACATGTGGGTAGGGCAAGGCCAGGCAGGGCAGGCCAGGGCAGGGCCTGGCAGGGCAATATATATAAGTAGTTAATGGCTATTAAAGTAAACAATAAATAAGGAAATAAATATAATGAGTAACTGAGAAAATATTAATGGTAAATTAATAAATAATAATAAGTAAATAAGTAAGTATGTAGGAACATATAGACAGTCAGGGCAGGGCAGGGCAGAGCAGGACAGGGCAGGGCAGGTCAGGGCAGAGGCAATAGTAAGTAAGTAGTAGTTAGTGACTAAGTAAATAATAAATAGTTAATAAAGAATAACTGAGTAAATACTAAATAGTAAGTAAGTTATGAAAACAAGCAGAGTAAACTATCAGACTAACAGTGTACAATTAAGGTGCATGTATTCTGTATGTATATATATTTTGCATGTTTTGTGTAGCCCCCCACCCTACAGGCCCGACTCTAGTGCCAGCATGATAGATATTCCGTACACCCTGAGGGACAACGGCCATGTCTTACCCGTGCAGCACGTGCCTCGGTCGGCAACCACAGGCAACATTGATAGGGTGGGCAAACAAGTGGTGGAAGAAGACATTTCTCCGAGCCAAGTGTTCCAGGCCAGCCAGGCATACGTTATAGGTTTGCATGTGGACTTTAATATGCTGTAATTTAAAACCATTCTTTAAGGTTTTAGAGATCGACATACCTGCCAAGTCTCCTGCCATTTAAAAAAAACTGGGGTGATCACCTCCCCCCACCCCACTTCAGCCCCACCCTACACTTCACCACCTACAGTAAAAATATGAAATAGTGTCTTTACAAGAACAAAATACATGATCAGAAGCTCTGCAAGTGAAATTTACATATCTCTATATTTCTATCCCAATTTCCCTTTTGAATGGTGTTTTATGTCATTTGTAGCACAGATCAGGCCATATATGATGGTCAAATTGTTTGTGGTAGAGGCAGACCACCCCATTTTTCCTGCATAGAACCAGTACTGTATACCTCCCACCATCCGTAAAAATCAATACTTTCTCACTTGAAAATTAGAGTTCCCTGTGGGATCTGAACACGCAGCGGTGAAAGGTGAGAAAGTTTTAGACGCAGCATCTTTAATATCCCGGTCACGGAGTATTTTCCTACTTGGTCTGTCAACACAGTGATGCCTTAATTACCACCCATAATCCATATTAGAACATACGTTTCCATGGACACATTTTCAATTACTAGTAACTGTTAAATTTATTTTTAATTGATGATTAGCGTTAAAGAGGCATGTTGTATGTTATGTATCTGCATCTTGCTGCCTTCCACTAATTAATGACTAACTGGTATTGTTTATTTGTACTAATTAAATTGAATGCTGCTGTATATTACTGTTTTCAAATACTGTTTAGGTATTTGTTCAATAAACTTGTATATAATACTATTGCATCCTATTTTACCCCTTCCTGTTAAGTATGGTACAACATAAGTTGATCTGTTTTATTACAGACACAAGCACTCGTTCCGTGGACCAAACTCTCTATCCTCCCTCTGGAAACGAAACAATTAGTAGTAAGTATTCTCGAATATTATATCTCATGCAAAATATTCTGAATTATTATACCTCACGTTTACACCTGCATAAATTGCCCATACCCTTAGCGTGAAGCAATTTTTACTGTTCACCGGTAAACAATTTTCACTGTTACACGATTGTGACGTCACGGGAAGTATAAAAATAGGTTTTGGGTTTTTCCAATAACGACACGCTTTGGCAGTTGGAAATCGGTGGACGCTTATTAAAATACAGTTGAAGTTATGTCAATCATAAGACGCTTGGTTTACCAAACGACAATAAAAAAATGTGGCGAGCAGATTTGTTACTTTAAATCAAAACTGGTATAAAAATATAAATTAAAAAAAATATTTTCCTCAGGTTTACAATATCCACTGTCACCCTCACTGGGATGCAGTATTTATATAATATCTCATTCAGGTCTGTATATTGTCATCAACATTCCAAAACACTGTATTGCACATTTTATAAACTTTACAGGAAACAGAAACTTCAGATCATCATGACAAAATAGTTATGTTTCAGAAAATGCCCTCATTGTTTTGAGACATAATGGGAAATGCCTTTCCATCCCAAGACCTTTTATGAATTATAAACTGGTATTGCGAACCAAAATGACTGCCTAATTGTTGCATTTGTTAATGTTTACATATAAAATTCTTTACTGTTTGTATTTATTTGCCTTTTTTTTCTTTTTCAAAGTGAGATAATCGATCGAATTGAAGCATTAATAAATTCTAACCATTTATCACTGAAAACTCTGAATTGTCCAAAATAATAGTACACGTACTCCCAAATACATATGGTTCTATCATGTGTTCATAATCCATCTTTTCATTACTTAATGAATTGATGAAAATCAAAAAAAAAATGGAAGAAAAAGTTCTCCCTAAATCATTGAGAAAAGGTGTTATTACAGTAGAAGCACAAACTTGAGTAAATGTTTATTATTATCCACCGACTTTGCGAAAGTGGAAGACATAGAAATGTATGTTGTCCACTGTCCATCCGTGTGTTGCAAACTTTTGTCACATACTTCTCAAAAAGCATTATAATACCACGTACACCAAACTTTTTGTGCAAGATCACCAGCAAGTAATGATGTGTAGGAAGTTAGGTTAAATAAATTGGTTTCATATTACAGGAGTTATTGTCCGTTATAGTTTAAAGTCAATTCTTAATATTGTAAATTTTGTATCGTCTGCGTCTCTAAAACTAAGAATTAACCTGACCAAACTAGGTGTGCAAGATCACTTTTGTGTAATCGTGTAGGAAACAAGGGCAGATAAATCTGATTAAAATTACAGGAGTTATTGCCCTTTACAATTCTTAGTGAAGTCCTACTTCTCAAAAAACATATGAGCTAAGTATTACCAAACTTGGTGTGCAAGATAAGATTACTACCAAGAAATGATGTGTAAGAAGTAAGGGCAGGTAAAACGGTACAGTTTACAGGAGTTCTTGCCCTTTATTATGTTACAGAACAGTCTTGATACTGGTATTGTAATTTTGTTATGCCTATTCCTCAAAAACTAAAATGACAAACTGACCAAACTAAGTGTGCAACATTTTAAGCCAGTACTTATGTGTATGAAGCAAGGGCAGATAAGCAAGTAAAAATTACTGGAGTTGTAGCCCTTTATATTTTACTGAACAGTCACACTATTGTAAAATGTGTGTCTTCTACTCCTCTTTAGCTGTTTTACCTTCCTACACCAAAGTTGGTATAGAAGGTATCAAGTAATGATGTAATTTTTTTTAGCTCTACTGGCCAAGGGCCAGCAGAGCTTATGGGATGGTGTGTTGTCCGTCTTCCGTCGTCCGTCGTCCGTCCGTTAACTTTTGCTTGTGTACACTCTAGAGGCCACATTTCCAGACCTGTTTACTGCTACGTTTTGGCCGTAGTTTCTACGTTTTGACATGAAAAACTATGCACTACGAATTAAGAACGAAATTGCTACGGATCGGTATAAATTGGGGTCTTTCCGCTGTTTTTGCACCATTCCAGTATTAAAATACCTCGCCGCTCAATATAAACGCATCTATGTTATTTGAGCGCTCATTAATATTATAAATACTTTCAAGCGTATTTCCTCGTGTTAATCGGGGCAATCGGAACACTCTATCATTATCGTTAAAATGTGACAATGTCGGCAAAACGGAAAGCCGGAGATGAAGGTTTTTCGGACAATAAAAAGGGAAAAAACAGCCAAAAATATAAAGAATCATATCGACAGTTGTGGCACTGCCTGGAGTCGTCGAAGAAAGGAGTAAACTTTGTTCACTGTGCTGTATGCATGTGTGATTTTACATGTATTCATCCAATCTATAATGGGAAGTATATTGCTACATGTATGTCTGGTCATGTGCTATGATTTGGTAAAGTTGATTGAATTTGTAAAAGTTATGATTTGGTAAATTTGAAAGAATTAGTAAAAGTTTTTCTTGATCTGTTTTTGTTTGATTAATATATATATGAATAAACCTGTGCTTGATAAATACACCATTTTACACTTTTTGCAAACAGAGTAGATACAGATCAGACAGCTCCTGTAGGAGCTGCTTGATCAGGGTTTGCTCTGTTTGATTTGTAATACAGAATGCAACAGATTTGATTCTACACTTGACTGTTATGGCAAAAAATTCCCTTGTTTCTTATGCCATTATAACAAATTCAGTTAATATTCATAAAGTCATAAATTTTTAAATGAATATTCATCAAGCAAAGGATTAAATTTTCAAGCTATATCACTTGAGTATTTGCTTATCACATAATAATTACATATCAGTGTAATCCCACTGGACCCAGATCAGATAGTTCCCATATTAGGAACTGAACTGATCAGGGTCAGCACTGTTTGTTGTGGATCATTCATTTTTCTGCAATTTCTTTGTATTCTTCTTTTGAATATTAATTATACTTGAGAGGAAGGATACATATATATACAAATCAGCAGAATAAGAGCTAATTAATAAGTCTACATGTATTTTAATGAGGCTAACTATGCAAAACGCGAAAACTACTGATGGACATCCAAAAACTACTGACAGTCCCTTTGATAACTACTGATAAAGCATACAAGGGGTAAACAGGTCTGCATTTCTGATGCAATCATCATGAAACTTTGTCAGAATGTTTGTCTCAATGAAATCTTGGGCAAGTTCGAAAATGGGTCATGTGGGGTCAAAAACTAGGTCACTAGGTCAAATATTGGAAAAACCTTGTGTACACTCTAGAAGCCGTATTTCTGACCCAATCTTGATGAAACTTTGTCAAAATGTTTGTCTTAATTATATCTTGGTCAAGTTCAAAAATGGGTCACATGGTGTTAAAAACTAGGTCACTAGGTCAAACTTTGGAAAAACCGTGTGTACACTCTAGAGGCCATATTTTTGACCTGATCTTGATGAAACTTTGTCAGAATGTTTGTCTTAATGAAATCTCGGTCAAGTTCAAAAATGGGTCATGTGGGGTCAAAAATAGGTCACTAGGTCAAATACTTGAAAAAGCTTGTGTAAACTCTAGAGGTCATATTTGTTACCCAATCTTGATGAAACTTTGTCAAATTGTTTATCTTAATTATATCTTGATCATGTTCGAAAATGGGTCACATGAAGTTAAAAACTAGGTCACTAGGTCAAATATTGGAAAAACCTTGTGTACACTCTGGAGGCCATATTTTTGACCCGAGCTTGATGCAACTTTGTCAGAATGTTTATCTTAATTGTTTGTCTCAATGAAATCTCGGTCAAGTTCGAAAATGGGTCATGTGGGGTCAAAAACTAGGTCACTAGGTCAAATATTGGAAAAACCTTGTGTACACTCTAGAGGCCATATTTTTGACCCGAGCTTGATGCAACTTTGTCAGAATGTTTGTCTTAATTATATCTTGGTCAAGTTTGAAAATGGGTCACATGGGGTTAAAAACTAGGTAACTAGATCAAATACTTGAAAAACCTTGTGTACACTATAGAAGCCTTATTTCTGACCCAATCTTGATGAAACTTTGTCAAAATGTTTGTCTTAATTATATCTTGGTCAAGTTCAAAAATGGGTCACATGGTGTTAAAAACTAGGTCACTAGGTCAAACTTTGGAAAAAACGTGTGTACACTCTAGAGGCCATATTTTTGACCCGATCTTGATGAAACTTTGTCAGAATGTTTGTCTCAATGAAATCTCAGTCAAGTTCAAAAATGGGTTATGTGGGGTCAAAAACTAGGTCACTAGGTCAAATACTTGAAAAAACTTGTGTACACTCTAGAGGTCATATTTTTACCCAATCTTGATGAAATTTTGTCAAATTGTTTATCTTAATTATATCTTGATCAAGTTCGGAAATGGGTCACATGAAGTTAAAAACTAGGTCACTAGGTCAAATATTGGAAAAACCTTGTGTACACTCTTTGTCAAAATGTTTGTCTTAATTATATCTTGGTCAAGTTCAAAAATGGGTCACATGGTGTTAAAAACTAGGTCACTAGGTCAAACTTTGGAAAAACCATGTGTACACTCTAGAGGCCATATTTTTGACCCGATCTTGATGCAATTTTATCAGAATATTAGTCTCAATTATAGCTTGCTAAAGTTCGAAAATGGGTCACACAGGGTCACACAGGGTCAAAAACTAGGTCACTAGTACACTCTAGAGGCCATATTTCTGACCCGATCTTGATGAAACTTTGTCGAAATGTTGTCTTAATTATATTTTGGTCAAGTTCGAAAATGGGTCCCATGGGGTCAAAAACTAGGTCACTAGGTCAAATACTTGAAAAACCTTGTGTACACTCTAGACACCATGTAGTACGACTCGATTCATCAATGGTATAACAGCCAGTAGAGCGTTCACAGGCCCTCTTGGGCCTCTTGTTTCAAAAGTCTGATTTTGTTTTCTTATTCTCGATTGAATTTTAAGAAATTGATTTCTATTCTGCAGATACATTACATCAGCGCTTCAAGGATGACCTACTTTCCCCGGAACAACCGGCATGTGAGCGAGAAGTATTTGAGGTCACTTTACAATTCGAACATCCATACGGTATTGGTATCACAATAGTTGGAGGGGACAGCCACAGTAAACATGACTTTGGAATCTTCGTTAAATCTGTGACACTTGATGGTCCCGCGTTTCAAGGTGGCCGCATCAAGCCAGGAGACCGTATCTTAGCAATCAATGATCAGAGCCTGGAAGGCCTTCAACACCACGATGCAGTCAACATGATCAAGGAATCCGTAGATTGTGTTAAACTGTTGATATCGCAAGTCATACCTCCTGGCTCTTTGAGAAAACGTGGTATTGACAACTCAAAAATTCAAACGAAACTACGCGGCTCGCTCAATGGATTATCTGATACGGATAGCGGTGGTGAATGTGGTTCATCCATAGGTGGCGCTGATGACATGTCATCCATGCCTGTAATTACTGTACGTAATCATGCTTCTGTACATAGCAATGACAAAATACACAAAAAACACATTAAAAAAGCGGAAAAAGACAAAAAGAATGATAAAAATTTAGCAGACGCAAAATTAAACATTCCAAATGTAGAAAATGAGTGTGAGGACCAGGATAGGCGTAATTCCACGACAGCTGATGTACATTCCACATTGTCACAGGTCGACTCTCTACACAGTGAAATGGCAGATATACCCACAGACAGCAATCAAGGTAGTTTGTATTGTCTTTTGGCAGAGTCCATTTAATTGTATGTTCAACTGGTTATGTTTGTCTGTACATCTGTCACATATATGAGAGATACTTTATGGATGTTTTTGTGTTTGTTTGTATGTATGGTGTTCATCATTTTCAACACATGTAAAGGTATATATGTTGTGGTGGAGGCAGTCCACCCACATTACCTGGGTAGAACCAGTACTGTACACCTCTTGTCATTCGCAAGAATCAACACTTCTTCACAAGTCAAGCTCCCAGTGGGATTCAAACCCGCAGCGGTGAGAGGCAAGAAGGTTTACAATGCAACGTTGTTAACCCCTCGGCAACAGAGGCGCTGTATATTTTTGTGTCAGTACACTGTGGGATGGGAGTTGTGTGGTAATGGAACATTACAGAATATTCCCATAAAGGCAAGTTTGACCACAATGTTGGTTTGTACTATATTTCCACAATGCATGATTGACACTGTCTATTTACAGACAACTGACTAAGTATTTTGATTATGAGGTGGTTTTCTTTGTTTACTTAAAACCACCCGAACCCGAACTGTCAACTGAGAAAGTTGGTGATAATCGAAATTGTGGGGATATCTTATATTCCTACAATGTAAACTCTGTTATTAAATTCTGACTATCTATCTGAATGTCACATATCTTCAAACTCTCATTAACTTCCCTGCCATTATGATCTGATAGGACAGTAAGCAGTATATATAGAAAGAAAGCAGCTCTTCTTCTTGGTTTAACAAACACCTTCTGTACAGCAGAGACAAGTAACTTTATAAAACAATAAAATACATCAATTAGCCAGGTTGTGTTTTTTTTATCGCTCATATTAATAGAACCCCTATGAAAAATACGAAATTCATACACTATTTAGCTGAATAATGAGGTGCTTCGGTCAAACACTTCTGAAATTGGAATGAAACCTCATATCAGCATGTGGGTTTTTAGTATCATCTTTCTTTTATATTGCAGATGTATGGCTAAGCAAAGTAAACATCTATTTTTCAAATTAAAAATTGCTTAAAACAAAGAAAAAAAATCTAATTATTTTCGGTTTTCATTTTTTCGCTAGCTGTGTGAGCTTTCAGGAGAGATTATAGAAGTGTGAGACCCCTAAGGAATCAGAGTCATTTCATTCACGCTTTCGTGGAAATATCAAGTTTGCTCACCTCGATGAAATAAACTCAGTTATGCACTTAAAAACAACAGAAATTAATATCCTCTTTGTATTACAAGTCATTGCCCATACTGAAATTGCTTCTCTTCTGTACTTGTAGACAACAGTGATGAGAGTGATGATGAGTCTGAGACAGACACAGAGTTTGACGATGCTGTCAGTAAAGTCATCAACAATGTACCCAGAGCTGGTGGTGGTGCTGAATCTCTGGAAAGGGCACATAGCTCAAACAGGTAGGCTATCATCCATCATGTACTCTCCAGGTTTGTAATTAAAACATTTTTTAAACTTTTAACTATTTAATATTTAACAGTTATTGCAAACTTTAAAGCAGCTGCAAGTCTTTTTGTGTTGCATGCGTAGCATGGCAGACACTTAGGGATCGCTTTGTCCCTTGTCCGTCCATCGTCGTTGTCCGTTAACTTTAACATGCAACCTAACCTTAACCATATTACTTGAAAAGTCATGAAACTTCACACACATCTTCATCTCAAGCCAAGGAATGTTGTTACACATTATGTTGTCAGAGTACAATAACTCTGACTTTCATTTTGGCAAAGTTATGCCCCTTTTCATAAAACTTTAACCTGTAACCTAACCTGGCTCATAATTTGGCAAAATATTTACCTATGGTCATGAAACTTTATACGGTTCTTCCTTATCATTTCTTCTCATAAACCTGTCTTCAAACTTTATAGTTAGATTGTACTTGCTGAAATAAGCACAAGGCAGGCGACACAAGTGTTCTGGGGAATATACCCTTTAGTTCAGATTTTTAATTGTACGAATAATGCACTGAGAGGTACTGGGAAAAACACAGGTCTTATTGGGCGACCATTATATCTCACAAAGTACGCTTAATCAAGGAAATAAATCTGGGGTTGTACTCGAGCAGGTGTGCTTATCCTAAACCTATATATCATCATGAGCTATATAGTGGTGTCATTGTGGGGTGGGTGGAGAGTGGGGATGAAAGATTGGGGGGAAAATGGGTCAGAAACAATTTCAAAAATCGGCAATATCTGACATCTTTGACATTTGATCACTTTTGGCTTCTTATTTCAGTAAGTTTCGCGAGATTAAATTTTTACCAGTCTTCCTCTAATAGGCCACACTGTCAGGCAGGTAAACATACTGGAAAGTCAGAGGATGACTGTTACCAACTTTTAAAATGCGTAAAACAGGATAAAATAGTAGAAGTGAAAACAAAGTTGCAATCATTTAGTGAAATAAAATGTCAAAAACGGTTTATTCTTGTAGCGTATTGTAAGTACTAAGTAGTGACTTGTGTAAATACTATAGGGGAAAAGTTTATCGCCATTTTTAGCTTTACTGGTAAACCATTCATATCGGACCAGTAACAGCGGAGTTATGGCCCTTGATTTAGTTAAAAATGCTATATTGCTATATTTTGCCTCGTTAAGACAATAGGGCCTTCATTTTTCATCCGATCTTTACCAAACTTTAGCAGGTTGTTAATATTAATAAAAGTTCGGACAGATTCGAAACCCAGCCAGATCGGACCAGTAACAGCGGAGTTATGGCCCTTGATTTTGTTAAAATGCTATAATTTGCCTCGTCATACGAAAGGGCCTTCATTTTGCATCTGCTCTTTGCCAAACTTTACCAGACTTGACTGTTTTTTATATTATTATTATTTTTTATTATGTTTTTTTTTTTTTTATTCATTTTTTAAAAAACAAATTTCATTATTTTTATTATATATTTTTTTAGCTCTATGTTGGGCCAGTCAGACCAGTAATAGGAACTATGGCTCTTGATTTAGGTAAAAATGCTATATTTTGCCTTGTTAATACGGTAGGGCCTTCATTTTTCATCTGATCTTTACCAAACTTTACCAGATTCTTTAGTTATGGCCCTTGATTTAGTTAAAAAGCTGGTTTTTTGCCCGAAATTTTCAAAAAACGTAAATGGCAGACTCACTTCATTGATGTTATAAGAGCCATGTTAGCCAGTAGAGCGTCCACAGGCCCTCTTGGGCCTCTTGTTTGTATCTGTGACCGGGTTTATACAGAGTTTAGTTATGGGTATGAAAAAACTTGTTTCTTATTGTCGTGTCTTACTTCTATATTTTATGAAATTTGAGGTATGATTTCTCGACTGATTACTCAGTCGTTTGTAAAAGTCAGTATACATTTGGAAACATAAATCATTTTTCTGTTTGGTGGTTACATTTCATAGAAGCTGTTGATATTTAAAGATATGCCAACCTGAAGTCTAAATGAAGTTCAAGTAATCGGTATGCTTTGGATAAAGGTCTCTCTGTATATAATTTATGTACTTATGGGGAGTCTGATTGTCGGGGGCTAATTCTGAGACCTTCAGTATCCTGTGTAACAAAGTGTCAGATATGTGTATGGTGTTTGCTTTCAGTAAAAGGAGTGATGATTCTACATCAGAAGTGGCGGTATTTGAAGTTTTCTTAGAGAAGATACAGGGCAGCTTTGGTCTCAATGTGACTGTAAGTATATTAGACTATAGATACGAATGTGTCAAGTTTGGAAACAAAGGTCTTGGTACCATAATAATGAATGAGCAGTAGGCTCTAGCATGCTATAAATTCCCTAACTAATACTGGTTTGTTTAACTCTATATGTAGTCTGTATCCGGCGGGAGACATGAATACTCTTTCTTCAAACTTCATAGTGAGTATTTCACATTCATACCAAAGGTTGAGTACATTGACTTGCCTTGCCTTGGTTAAGTGTTTGGTGAGATACCAATGACCAACAGACATTAAATTTCATAAGCAATGAATTGAGAAGGATTAGCACTAATATTAATCCATCGTAGCTTTGAACAAAAAGATTTAGAAAGCACAACAAACAATAAATTACTTTGAATCTCAATGTAAGGTTTTAAAAGAAAACAAATGTGTTACAATAATGTAGTACATTCCGACATTTTATTTACAAATATTTAGTAGGTTTATCCAGTGAGCAGTGCAGTCATTTATTTTTATCAATACATGCACATGGTCAATGACAAGTTGAAGACATTAATTTATAGGGACATGCAGCAATCTTGCTTTTTTAAAAACTCACGGCATCCTGTTAGTTTTTCTACATAACTTGCATTTGTTCAGTCATTAACTTTATAGTTATTAGAATGGTATAAAGCAAATTATTTTTGCCTATTGTGAACTGTTGATTTGATTGCACCAATAATATATTTAAACCTGTGGTAAAATAAGATGTATGCAATCAGGCTTAAAGTCAAAATGATACTAGATAAATAAATCAAGATGCTAATTTCTGAGTTTTTAAAAAAGCAACATTGCCATGTCTCCTTTTAACTTCAGTATCTAACACATCCTTCATTAAAAATTACTGAAACCCAGTGTTATTTAAAAATATTTGCATTTGTCAAATGCATAGACAATGGGACAGATTTGAAAAATCCTTTGGATGACATATTTTGCCTTTTAACACGGACAAAACACTGCCTTTACACATTAATATCTGGAACAGGCCGACTAATCTATGACTTTATAATTCATTCTTCACCAGTTTTAAAATGGTGTGACCATTATTTTACAATGATTTTGATGATTTACTAAAGTCAGACAGTGTAGAAAAGTATGCAGTTCCCATGCAATAAACAATTGTTGATTTTTGATTGTTTCTTGCCTGTGACTAAATTATAACTTTGGTAAATTCAGATCACTAAATGGAGGTAAAAGTAAAATATAATATTTACGCAAGAAATTAGACAGTTTTTAAATTACAACAAGCTCAGCAATTTATAATTTCACAAGAATGTCAGTGATACAAACATTTCTGACAGAGTTTTGTAACTCAAACTGGAAGGTAGGCAATTTATAGACATATATGTACAATACTTTCAGCAATTATATGCATTTTTTGGCAGCTTATAATTATAGGTTATTAGAATAGTATTGGGATATATGCACAAGATCTTCCGCTTAATAATACTGCTTGACTTTAGGTATGTTTATGTATCGTTTTGTTTCTCTTGATACAGTAACGTAGGACTAAAAAAAGAGTATGAAATGAGAAATCGCCGAACATGATAAATACAAAAAATATTGCAGTCTCAGTTTGATTGAGACTGTTCGTGAACATTAGCGAAAAATGATATGCAAAACACATATGATATATTGTTCTAATTATTATTGTGTTAATCAAAGTGACGTTGCGTTCCAACACCAAATTTAACCCTTAATTCGCTAAGCACGACTATAGTCCATTGTAAACCCAGATCAGCTTGTATACATGATTTAAAATGTCTGGCTGCTGATCAGTCATTTCCCCCAAAACACCCATTTGTCACATAAATGGAATGGTCTTAATTCAAAGAAAGAACGGTCCATTATATATATATGTAGTGGGGTAAGGGCTAAAATATAAAAAAATGCAATATATATGCTTAAATACTTTGCAAACACATTACCATGTATACAATCTCTTGTAGTATTTCATTACCCTCACCTAAAAGAATATATTTCCCCCTTCTTCTGCTTTAAGTTTCACTCTAAATATTTATAAAAAAAGGTGGTTTTTTTATGCCCCCAAATGGGGCATATAGTAGTCCATCCATCAGTCACGTCCGTCTGTTCGGACGTCCGTACAATCGTGTCCGGTCAATAACTCTGGCATTCCTGGACAGATTTTCAAATAAATTGACACAATTGCTCACCACAACAAGACTGACGTGTCGCGCACAACATCCAGGTCCGTGGCTCCAAGGTCAAGGTCACACTTGGAGGTCAAAGATCAAAAAGAAGTGCTTTTGTGTCCGGTTAATAACTCTGACATTCATGGACGGATTTTCAAATAAATTGGCACAAGTGCTCACCACAACAAGACAACGAGTCACGTGCAAAACCAAAGCTCCAAGGTCAAGGTCACACTTATTTCTTGTTTGATTGGAAATTTGATAAATTGATGATAACTGATAAACATAAAAGATATGACCATTTGAAGGTTGTTCTTAAATGGATATCGGAGCCGCCATTTTGAGAACTATGATGTCATAGTTCCAAATTACCATATATGGAATATTGATAAATATCATTTAAAGCAAAGAAAATCACTGCAAATAAATGCAAAATCCATTTGATGGTCTTATAAAGTATTATTGCCATAAGTATACATATTTTTCATACAGTTGCTTTCATTTTTCCCCCCTATAAATCAGTAAATTTTCTTATTTATAAATGTTCCATATATGGTCATTTAGAATTGGATGTCATAGCTCTCAAAATGGCGGCTTCCATATCCGTTTCAGCAGAACCTTCAAGTGATCATAATGATTATCTTTTTTGTTTATCATCCAATTTTGATAATTCTTTCACCGTTATTCAAGTTTTATCAGAACTCTCAATAATATTAAAGATGATTTGGCTGTGTCGCTACACTCACGTATCACTGATTCAATTCCTCACTAAGCTTCATTATGTATATACATGTATGTGTCTTCCCAAAGTCAACATTATAATGCTTTTTTGTGTGATTTATTGAGACTCTTTTAAACCATTTTTATCACCTTTATATTGGCTTCGCTATATTCTCCAACATAGAGCTTATCTTCTCTGTCACAGTATGCCAAAGAGAAAGGGTAACGTACATCATATTTAGTCGTTGGTAATTTTTGTACCAAACTACAGTCAGGGGCAAGCTGAACAAACATACACCGATCCATACTTGTCTACTGTCAGTCCATTAATATAATTATCATTATAATGATTAATCTTGAAATTTCCCAGGACTCTGCCATCTCGAGTCAGACTAATCACAGATTCGTTGTTGTGGCCATTACTGGACACATAGATGGAAGAGCCATCAGGACTTATTGCCAGGTACTCTGGATTCTGGAACAATTGTGTCCCATTATTGTCCGATTCAATGGTTTGCAACACAGTTCCACTCATGTCGAGTATTTCAAGCTTTCCTGGATAACTCACAATGAGTTGATTCCTACTATAACCTATACCCTTACATGGTCCTGATACTTTCATCAGATGGTGATTTGACAGAGTTCTAGATACTGATACGAAATGTACCTCTTGTTTATCAGGAATGGTTATGGCTACCTGATTATTTGATATTTTAGTTGCAGTCCATGGATGAGATGGATACTGAAGCTCAGATATGACCTTGTTTAAGTTTGTGTCGACAAGGTAAATTTGGGCCAAGTAAAAATTCACCACAACCAGTCGATTTTCTGGAAGTAATACTAATCCTCTAATCCAGTAATCTGCGAATTCGGTGCCATGTTTTGACATTACATTAATGTCTGAGACATGGTTGACCTTTCCTTCCTTTGTGTCTATTGACAACTGTCCTAATGCATGTAATAGTGACACTGGTTCAAAAATGTATCGACGGATCTTGTTGTCATCTTTTGCTTTATTGACTCGCTCGTCTAAAGCTTTGATAGTATTTTTTGATTTCTTCATGGTGATGAACATTTGACTACTTTGTTTAGATTTATGCAACTTTTCAATGGCAGAATGAATAGCGTCCGTCTCTTCTTTTGAAGTATTACATGTTTCAGATAAGGCATCCATTTTTGCTATATCTTCATCTCTAATTTGTTTGGCTTGCCCATGAATGTCCTTTTCAAGTTCATCAAGGTGGTCATTTATCTCTTTTCTAAATATACTTATACCTTTAAGTGCTTGTGAAAAGAAAGTGTCACTACCCGCAGCATTTCTCTTAGATTGCTTTGCAATTTCTTGAAATTGTTCTCCTAGATCTCTCAATTTCTTGCAAAAATCTTTATATTCTTTGCTATCTTCAATTCCTTTGGCTAAGTTTGGTATATAATCAACTGCATCACATTTTCTATGACCGATACAAATACTGCACCCAAACTGGTCATGTGATGCGCAGTATAATTTTATAATCTCACCTTGATGTTGAGCACATTTATCGGTGCACACTTCCTTAACCATTTTGGGTGGGTTGGTTCTCGGCATGCAACTTTCATCCTGAAGCATGTGATGCCTGCATGGCATTGGTCGGCAGTGACAGTCGTAACAGGTCGAACATAAATATTCTTGACAATTAACACAGAATCCCGCGGCTCTACAATGATGTCCGTCAATATGGCATGGCTCACAAAAGAATTCAAATTCTTCCATTGATGCTCCTGAAGTAGCATCTTTTGTCCGTAGCACTTTTCTTCCAGGTACTTCCATTTTTAGAAATTCCTTTTCTTCGTCTGCTAAAGGTAAAAAGACATCAACTGATTACTTTATGATCACATGATGAGTATGCCTGCTTGTTATCAATACCAACGAGTTAAAAACTAAGTGTTTGAATAGGCACATTGTGGGGTCAATGCTTATGCATATTTAAAAGTATATTCAGCATGTTAATATATGTTTATGATGTTGAAGTGTTATTAGGTGTTAACTTACTCAACTAATGTTTCACTTTTACACTGTTACTTTTATAATGCATAACTTTCATAGTTACAAATTTTGAAGATATTCAATATGTGAAAATTTATAAAGGGATTTACTCTGACTTTATCTTCGATCTCTATATGAAAAATCAAAATATTTGACCATAAATATTTAAGGATATTCAATTTTAGTATGTTGAATTGGGCTGTGTCCATCTTGTGAAACTTAAATATTTTTTGACAGATTTTATGAAATTAATGATAAGGCAACAAATAGAGTTTCATTTTAAAACGTATTTGAGAGTTAATGTGGAATAAAATAGTTTTCTAAAAAATATTGTCATTAATGTGCAATCTTACCTTAAAATATTGCATTTTTTGTTCAACAGCCTGGAAATATCCACAACTTAAAAGCAAACACCATCCATACAATTCAGTCTTGTCAAGTGCAAATACAATCCAAAAATAGATTTCCTTTTGGCTCAAATTTTAACAAGTACAGTCAAGAGATAACATTCAGCCATAGACACCCATTACGAACGACTGTGTTTGTACAACTGTTTGATAAACATTTAATCAATAGTAATCTTATCCGTAATATGAACCCCTCTCCTTTGTCACCAGTCCTTTGGATGAGACTTTAAACCGAGGTCTGCTCGCTAAAATGCACGCACTTTTTTAAAGTTGTATATTTACAATATTTGTAAAGTTTTAAAGGAAAGGTATATACATTTAAAGAAGAGAACCACCTAGCGGGCATATACACCCGTCGTGTCATTGTTGTAGACCTAATACTTTGAAAGTTATTTTAGCCACAATCACTTGTAAAAGGCAATGTTAAGTTTCAGATTAAACCTTTATCAAAGGAAACTAATTAAAAAATTGAAATCAAAGAGTAATGGGCCTTTATAAGATTAGTCATTGATTGTGTACATAGTTTCATTGTTGTACACCTAATTCTTTGAAAGTTTTTATCCACAATCACTTGTAAAAGCATTTTGGTTAAGTTCCAGGTTAAAAAAGGACAATCACTCAAAACATATGATTCAGAGAGTTATGAGCCTTTCTTTGGACTATACTTTGAAAGTTATTGGCAAGATCAAGTTTCAGGCTAAAGGGGACGATGCACTATTTTCAAACAACATTTATTTAAAAGGCTCTGAAAAAAAATGAAAAAAGCTGAAAGAATTATCAAAATACCATGAGAAATAAAGGAGATTTGACCTATTTAAAATTTGCAAAGAAACGTAAAGGAAGGCAGCCATCTTGGAACGATGATCATCACGCCTTTTTACCATATATGGCATATTGAGAAAACATCTTTTAAAGCAATGAAAATCACTGCAATTGATTAAAACTAAATATACAGATGTAAAATGTATACATTGTATGCTTATTATACCCCCCATATAGGAGTGAGCTTGTCTGTAGGTCCGTAGGTCTGTTGGTTTTTACGGTGTCCGGACGATAACTCATGAAAGGGTTGATGGATTTAAATAATATGTGGTACACGGGTATAACACCATAAAATACAAGTCAAGTTCGACTTTGGTTAAAAACCACCAATTTTTGACAGAGTTATGGCCCCTTTTCAACTTAGAATTTGCCCAAAACATGGCGTCGGTCTGTTGGTTTTTACTGTGTCCGGACGATAACTCATGAAAGGGTTGATGGATTTAAATAATATTTGGTACAGGGGTATAACACGATAAAATACAATTCAAGTTCGACTTTGGATACAAACCGCCAATTTTTGACGGAGTTATGGCCCCTTTTCAATGTAGAATTTGCCCAAAAAACGGTGTCCGGACGATAACTCATGAAAGGGTCGACGGATTTAAATAATTTTTGGTACACCGGTTTAAGACTATAAAATACAGGTCAAGTTTGACTTTGGTTACAAACCACGAATTTTTGATGAAGTTATGGCCCCTTTTCAATTTAGAATTTGCCCAAAAAATGGTGTCCGGAGGATAACTCATGAAAGGGTCGACGAATTTAAATAATTTTGGTACACGGTATAACACCATAAAATACAGGTCAAGTTCGACTTTGGTTACAAACCACTAATTTTTGATGGAGTTATGGCCCCTTTTCAACTTAGAATTTGCCCAAAAAACGGTGTCCGGACGATAACTCATGAAAGGGTTGACGGATTTAAATAATTTTTGGTTCACTGGTTTAAGACCATAAAATACAGGTCAAGTTCGACTTTTGTTACAAACCACTAATTTTTTATGGAATTATGGCCCCTTTTCAACTTAGAATTTGCCAAATTTGGCCCGACCTCATTTCCATGTACATTTATTGGAAATAAATATGTTTAAACTAGACCATTGTTTTCTTGTGGTTGCCATGTTTATGTGACATGGCGGTATTGTGGGGGTATTAATCACTTTCAGTGATAACTCTAGTTTTTCATTTGCAGTGATACAAAAGAAGATACAAACTTAAGCTTTTTATATAATTATCACTACAAATCATATTGCAAAGCTAAAGTTAGTTAAGCATCAACGATAACACCGAGTGTACCCTCTACCTAATTGTGGACAAAAGACATAATAAATAGAGAATATCATGTTAGTGCCTGATCATATCCAGTTTATCAGATGAGGCTGAGAAACTTGATATGAGCTGAGGCTAACATGATATTCTGTTATCATGTTGATCATTAAAAATCATTTAATTAACCTTTTTTTCTCCATTTTTCTTCCGTTCAAAAATACCCAGACGTCATCAAAGATACCCTGAAGTCATCAAAAGAGGTGCTGACGTCATCAAAATAGGTGCACCTGACGGGATAGGAAAGTAACTGTATACAGTCTGTACACGAGAAACAGGGTGCCCGAGATAAAATCTAATCTCGGGCATCCTGTTGCTCGGCAGAATTATATAGATTGACATGATAAAAGTAGTACTAGTTTCGTAGCTCCCTTTTATGTTAGCACATAACGTGTTTTCTAGGACTGGTTGACCCGGTGTCAGTATAATGTGACTGGGTGGGGTATCATGTCTTGTGTCTGTGACATGGTTTTCCATTGTGGCATTTCTATAAAGCTGAGCATTGCGTACACACCTTCGTGATATGACCGAAAGCTTGTTAACCCGTAACCTTCTAAGCATGACTATAATAGCCTTTGCGTCCATTGTAAACCCAGAACTTGCAGGCTGATCAGGGTTTACAATGGCTGGCTGCTGATATGTCATTTTCCTCAAAACACCCCTTTGTCACAGAAATGGAATGGTCTTAATTCAAAGAAAGAACAGTCCATTATATATATGTAGCGGTTTATGGGTTAAAAATGATGTCAAACACCCATAAATACGGTATGGCACGCCAAGCCAAGGCATGGCACGTATGTAATGTATGTATGGTAGGCATACAGAGCCAGCCAAATTAAATTTACATGTTTATACTCAAGTCATTATGTTTTGAGGTCAAAAGTCACAGTTGCTAAAAGTATATATAGTTTATATTAGTTTCATAAATGATTTTTTGATATCCATAAGTGAAAATGAATTATGGATATCCCAAAATGAATTAAGGATATCACAAAATACCCAATAAATAGTAAAACAGCAAAACCATACATCCTCATTTTTAGCTCGACTATTCGAAGAATAAGAGAGCTTATGTAATCACCCCGGGGTCGGCGTCGGCATCCCACATTCATGTTTGCGTGTAAGCTGTGTTTACAAGTCTATATCTCTTACATTTCTTATCCTAGCACAACCAAATTTGGCCATGGGCTTCCTTATAGCATTATCTTAAGGGCTGCTTAAGTAATTTTGGTTCCTGTAATCCCTGGGCTCCCATGGAACCCAAATTATAAAATGTGTCCCATTTCACATCAAATTTTGCGTGTAAGCTGTGTTTACAAGTCTATATCTCTTACAATTCTTACCCTAGCACAATCATATTTGACCATTAGCTTCCTTATAGCATTATCTTAAGGGCTGTTTAAGTAATTTTGGTTCCTGTAATCCCTGGGCTCCCATGGAACCCAAATTCTGATAGCCCTTCAAATGTGTCTGTTTCACATCAAATTTTGCGTGTAAGCTGTGTTTACAGGTCTATATCTCTTGCATTTCTTGTCCTAGCTGAACTAAATTTTGGAATTGGTTTCCTTATAGTATGTTGTAAAGGGTTGGGTAATTAATTTTGTCTTCTGCAAATTCTGTGCTCCTATGGAACCCAAATAGTGATGGCCCATAAAATGTGCAATAAAGGCAGATCTAGCTAGGTTTGCATGTAAGCATGTATATATCTATAAATTTGGTTTGGGATTTCTTATAGCATTATGCATCTTATTCATACTTCACTCATATTGTGGCATGGGCTCCCTTGTCCCGCCCCCAGCCCCCACTCCCCTTCCACCCCTCCACACTGTTTTTTTTTACATATTTCTGTGTTGTTTTGGTGAATTTTTACACATAGCTTCTTACACATAGCTTCTTAGACATATATGTTGCCCTCTGTCCCCCTCACACACCCCTCCCCCCACCCCCACTTGATACTTTTTTTTTTTTTTTTTACATATTTCTGTGTTGTTTTGGTGAATTTTTACACATAGCTTCTTAGACATACATGTTGCCCTCTGTCCCCCTCACACACCCCTCCCCACCCCCCACTTGATACTTTTTTTTTTTTTTTACATAATTATGTCTGTGTTGCTTTTGTAAATTCTTACACATGTTGCCCCCTGCCCCACTCCCCTGCCCCACCCCCACCACACACTCGAAACTACAATATTTTTATTTTATTTTTATTTTATTTTACATATTTCTGTGTTGCTTTTGTAAATTCTTACACATGTTGCCCCTGCCCTCCTACCCTTTTTTCAGATTTGTGTTTTTCATTTCAGGGTGGCATTAACACAAGTGTGAGACATGGGGGCATCTACGTCAAGTCTGTTGTCAAGGGCAGTACAGCAGACACGGATGGTACTATCAGGAAAGGTACGTTGGATAATAACTTCTTTCCTGTCTGGGTGCCAAACTCTGTTTAAGAGGAAAATATGTTTCCATTTTGTTTTCGTGTTGATAAACGTTGAACATACTGAAACATTACTTTGGGTTTAACATGTTTTATTTCATAATTTTACAATTTTACAAATATAGATAGGATAAGGAAAAAAACAAACAAAAATAATACTTCTTATAGAGTACCTCTACTGACTTTACTTTAATCTTTACTTTTGTTTAAATAAGGTTCCTACATTTGATAGAAGTTAACAATACGACACCACGAAAATGTTGTTTGAAGTATTGTTAGACATATTATAACCTTTAATACTCTATTGCATTGAGAGGGAAAAAAGTTTAGCAAGTTTTTTAGATGAAATAATACTGTATACAAGATATACTGACATAATAATACTGTATACAGGATATACTGACATAATAATACTGTATACAAGATATACTGACATAATAATACTGTACACAAGATATACTGACATAATAATACTGTATACAAGATATACTGACATAATAATACTGTATACAGGATATACTGACATAATAATACTGTATACAAGATATACTGACATAATAATACTGTACACAAGATATACTGACATAATAATACTGTATACAAGATATACTGACATAATAATACTGTATACAGGATATACTGACATAATAATACTGTATACAAGATATACTGACATAATAATACTGTACACAAGATATACTGACATAATAATACTGTACACAAGATATACTGACATAATACTACTGTATACAAGATATACTGACATAATAATACTGTATACAAGATATACTGACATAATAATACTGTATACAGGATATACTG
Organism: Cyrtodaria siliqua; assembly: GCA_037043455.1. NCBI lineage: Eukaryota > Metazoa > Mollusca > Bivalvia > Adapedonta > Hiatellidae > Cyrtodaria > Cyrtodaria siliqua. The sequence continues at coordinate 122,672 of JAWPHD010001035.1, forward strand.
ACATAATAATACTGTATACAAGATATACTGACATAATAATACTGTATACAAGATATACTGACATAATAATACTGTATACAAGATATACTGACATAATAATACTGTATACAGGATATACTGACATAATAATACTGTATACAAGATATACTGACATAATAATACGGTATACAAGATATACTGACATAATAATATTGTATACAAGATATACTCATGACATAATAATACTGTATACAAGATATACTGACATTTTGGGACTTTACGGGCTTGACCCCTACGTTCATTTATTTGTTACTTCGTAAAGATATTCGTCTGTTATTGATGTGTGTTTAATAAAATATTGTGTCTATGGCAGTAGTTTCTTGATTTTATAAAACTGTTTATCAGCGTGTGTTGCAGCTATCCTTTTTAGGAAGTGAATGCATACGTTTGATTTCTGTGTCTTTCATCATAGCTAGGCGCCCTGCCGTAGTTCGTCTGAAGGTTGTCTGTCCTTGGTTGGTCGCAAATACTTATTCCTATATATAATTCTGCTTTGTGAACGTGATACTCTTAGATCCCCAAATTTCGAAAGTTGCCGTTGTGAGTTCCATTTATCTCCCTTTAATATATACCATTTACTGAATTCACAGTACCCTAGTGATCCGGCACCTTTCATTGTCACTGTCTAAAAATAGAGTGTGTGTGTGGTTGAATCATTAAATGTGATCCCACTCATAATAGCTATAATTGTATGTATGTATGTGTGTATGTTAATTGTGCCTCCTGATGAGAGGGTTATGATGTAGAGATACAGTTTTATATCAGCGTGTGTTGCAGCTATAGTTTTTATGAAGTGAATGCATACGTTTGATTTCTGTGTCTTTCATCATAGCTAGGTGCCCTGCCGTAGTTCGTCCGATGGTTGTCTGTCCTTGGTTGTTCGCAAATACTTCTCCCTATATATATAATCAGCTTTCTATAGACATCATTCATTCCGTTCATTCGTTCATTATTTATTTCTTTTAACATAAATTTTTATTTTTTTCTCCAAAAGGTGATCGTATCCTTGAAGTAGACAATGGCAGTTTGTCAGGATTCACGCACAAACAAGCTGTTGAAGCCCTCTGTCTTGCTCCACCCTTCTGCAAAATGCTTATTGAGCGCACCCCAGCCTCGCGTCGCTCATCTAGCAGTAGTCACAGATCTGGCCAGTCTGCTGAGAGATCACATAACAAACCTGTGTCGCCCAGCATTCAGAGAATCCGAGATGAATCTCCACTGGTAGCAGTTTCCGTGTCACCAACTGAGGCGGTGACGGTCCATGAGATGTCGATGGAGTCCACGGAGGGGGAAAAAGATGGCTCGCCGGCTGATAGCAAGAACACGGACCGAGATGTCGATAATATCTACAGACAGATTGTCAATAAAGGTGTGTGTAATGTTATGGTTTCTAGTCACTCTGCCAATTAGACTACAACATACAATACAAATTGTATCAAAGGTTAACTTCACTATTCTTGTTTTGATACATACAGTATGCCACATGTTTTGGTGTATATAATTCCATAATATTCCATTGTCAAGGATTATTATACCCCTGCTTTCACAAAGTGAAGTGGGAGCTATATAGGAATCACGTCTGTAAAGTCCCGTCCCGTCGCGTAACACATTTTTGTCCCATCGTGTCCCATTGCGCTTTGTCCTGTCGCGTCGCATAGCACATTTTCATTACTAACATTCCTCAAACAGTTTTGAATGGGTTGTTCCCAAACTTCATATACACAGAACAACTAATGACGTCCCTCTATATCACCCATTGTTGATTGCCTAATTTATTACAGAATTATGGCCCTTTGTTTGACTTAAAATTTAAACGGGGGTATTCATCACATTCAGTGATAGTTCTACTTTATAATAATTGTTTTATCATTACAGACAACACATACACAGAGTATCTGAAGAAGGGCAGTTACGGTCTGGGATTCAGCATCATTGGAGGCCAGAACCAGGGCAGTTGCGAGGCCCATCAGCGTGTGCTCAGAATCAAGCGTGTGTTCCCTATTGGTCCGGCTGCTGACAGCAACGTGATCCGCCCTGGTGACGTGATTCTGGCCGTGAATGGGCAGGACATGCAGGGTCTGTCCCATGCTGTAAGTTGTTGTGAATCTTCTGATATTTACATCCTCAGGGGAGGATCTAGTATTTTCTGGTGGGGGGTGGGGGAATGTGGTTGTGGAACTGTTGGGGTGGCGGTGTGAGGTGAGGGCTTATTATGTTTTACATTTGAACGGGCAGGACATGCATTGTGTTTCTTTCTTATTCTGTAAGTTGTCATGTATCTAATCTACGATACTGTTATTGACAGCCTGAGGGCTAGAATCAAGAATTTTTTGAGGCAGCGAGTGTGGAAGTAGTGGGGTGGGTAAAGGAATTATGGGGCTGAATGAACTTTGAGTTTTATTTTTATAAAATGTGGATAAATCCATGTCTGGTATAAGAAAAATATCACATGATGCCTGGACATTCTTCTATAATTTGTGAATAATTAGGATTTATCCTTCATAATGCATGCAAAGCTTGAAAAAATCTGTTTTGAACATTTCAGGAAACCATGGCTACACTGAGAATGGCAGGTAAACATGTTGAGCTGTTGATGTGTCATCCAGATGCTGAAATATTACCTCCCCTTACACAACTGGTAATAAGCATTTTTGTATCAATAATACAGTTAAACTGAATAAGCTGTGTACACATATGCAGATGTAGGTAGCATTCCAGGTCAGTGGGCAGCAACATGAAACCAATAAAACAATAAAATATTGTAAGTCTACTTTGAAAGAGTGTGATTTCAATACTATACTTAACGCCATTAAAAGTGCAAGTTTTTTTATTTTGTGTTTATTTCCAAGATCGATTGTAGTGTTATGTACATGTTAGAAATTATCCACATTCCCTATAAATCAATTCATGTATTGAAAGAAGTATAATCGGAATTATGCAATCGATCTTTGAGATATTTTAATTAAAAATAAACACAAAATAAAATAACTTTCACTTTTAATGGCGGTAAGTTTATTTTCCTATAAATTTCAAGGTGAACTAAAGGCAGTTTCTCAGATTTTAAGGCTATTTGAAATGTAAAACCTGTGTTTTTTCATTATTTTTGATAAGTTCGCAACTTCATCCTTGTTTTCAATTAATTATCCTTTGCTCAGGAATGATAGTCTCGATAGCATGTTTTACTGATTATACTGAGGTTACTCCTCGTTTCATAAAACAGACCGGATAATTGTTACACTGTTTTGGTTGGCTATTGTCAGTCAAACTTGGGACGGGAGAACTGTGATATACATGTAGAAGTTGAGTTCATTAATGACGTAACGTGTAAATACAGCCAACCTTTAAATTGAATGTTGTTTAACGGCTCATCAACAAAGTATAGGTTACTTAGAGCCGCCCCAGAGAGAGGGGAAGGATACATAGGAATCCGGGAACCTGCCCTACTCTTATTATCAAATAGATTCCTATGGATCTTTAACGTGCTCGGAGGATAGACCGATACACGGGACTGCCCGGTTTACGTCCCCATCCGACGTACGAGGCTAAGGGAAAGTGTCTTGCCCAAGAACACACCGACGAATCTCAGTGGCACCCATAGGATTGAACCTGGGGCCTCTGGTTACAAATCCATGGAGCTACCGACTGCGCCACGCCAGCGCCATAAATAAAATTCTTTACACAGGCTATCTCTTAATACAGGCTATCTCTTAATACAGGTGCATTTTATTTTAAACCTTAACCTGCTAATCACGACTTTAATATAATATAATATAATAACTTGCAGGCTGATCAGGGTTTACAAGGTCTGGCTGCTGATTAGTCATTTCCCCCAAAACACCCCTTTTTCACATAAATGGAATGGTCTTAATTGAAAAAACAGTCCTTTATATATATGTAGCAGGTTAAGGGTTAAAACAATAACATTGGGAACTCAAATGGTGGTCCCTTAAAGCAGGTGGATTCGTACGCAGGTTTGACTGTAATACAATTTAAGCTGTAATGACTTAAAATGTGGGAATAGTATTATCAAATCAGCTTACTGAAAACATCAAGCAAAAAACTCTTCTGCCAGTGTTTATTGTAAAATATTACAATTGTTACACTTTGGTTACAGGAGAGTGAGGAATCCCTGGAGGTAACTCCCACTAGCAGTACATCCCACATATCCGACACCGACAGTGATACTGAGAGTGAAGTAGAGGCAACTCCGAGACGTGAGGCACTCATTACCCCACCCACGGGATTCGCTCCCTCGCCATACCCTATGGACGTTCATGGACATATCCTACCAAAGATAGTAAGTCCGCCACCACCTCTTCCAGTGAGTCCTCCACCCACAATGTTAAATTACGGTACTGGGAGGCCCTCTGTCGAGGAGACATCTTTTACGACATCGGGAACTTTGACTCCAGTTGTCGGGGAAACTTCAGTTCTCACATCAGGGACATCGACCCCCACAGTGATCGAGACATCTTTACTGACCTCTGGAACATCGACCCCTATCGTCGGGGAGACCTCAGTTTTAACATCAGGGACATCAACCCCCGTAGTGGAGGAGGGTTTGGAGGTAGAAGTGGGCGTGGCAGAACTTATGGACAGCTGTAAATCAGAAATGGTCTTCATACATAATGTCAAACATAGTCTACCACCACACATGAACAGTAGTCTCGTAGTGAGAGAAGATTCTGCTTTGACTGTCAATTCAAGGGAGGCCACTCCAGAAGGTGTAGTTGATAATTTTACTGACACAAGACACTCAGGAGGCAGCCATGTTTCACCTATTTCTGTTTTAGATTCATGCCAATTAAATACCATCAGTTCTATAAATAGCTCGTTACGATCTCGCCAAAGCCAAGTGCTTTCTGACACAGATTCTGATAGTTCATTAAGTATAACCAAAAATGACAAATCTACCTCTCTGACTGAAAATAGACTGGGATCAGGTTCCCTGCAACAGGATGGGGACACAAAGTCTCCACCTGAATCACTGGGAACCAGTCTGCAAGATACATACACATTAAATGATAGTGGTACAGGTGTGAGAGATGGGGATGACAATGAACATTTTGTGTATAATTCGGACGAATATGTTAACGTGATTGAGAGTGTGCATAGTGTAGATAGTAATGTGTTTGTGAATGATGAGCGTGTAAATAATACTGATAATAGAGATGATGTTGATGATGAGGAGGAGGAGGAGGAGGAGGATATTCAGAGTGATAATAATGGTGACAGTGAGGATGATAATGAAGATGAGTTAAGTGATAACCTAAGAAGGCTTGAGAACAAGTATAAGGAATTAGAGGAAGAGGAGGAGAGAAGTGAGTCTGAGGAATCGACAACCGACCAATCGTCAGTGAGAGAAGCTCTCTCACCCACGATAGAAGAACTAGAAGAAGAAGTAGAAGAAGAGCCCTTACAGCCAGGGGTAAGTACATTACACCTATTGCAGCTCTCGGCATGTTCACGGAGTATATATTTTATATATCTGTACAGTCAAACCTGCATTAGAAGAGCACTATAGGAAAGAGCAAAACTGGTCTCTGAACACAGGTGCATTATAATTTAAAGTGTATACAGTTGTAATTGGGAACTGAAATGGGAGGGGGAGGGTCTCTGAAAGCAGGTGGTCACTTTAATCATGGTGTTTTTCATTAGGAGGTTTGACTGAATTTAAAGATACATTTGAAATTTTAAAAGGGTCGGTATCAATATGTAAGAATATTGTCCTGATATTTTTATGTTGGGGTGTAAATTATCAGCATGTGTTTGTTTAACATAGATACTGACGGTTCAGCAATCTCTGTCATGGTTTCCTAAGTTACCTTTATAAACTATGAAGGGTGCAGGTCGAATATTTTGAATGTAACATAAGCTTATTCTCCTCCTCCAAATTTGTTCAAATGGTTACCCCGGGATCAAATTTGGCCACACACTAGGGGTCACATGGATGCAACACCCTTTTGCCGATTTCCTGACATCATAATTATATTCTTTCTAATCTAAGGACAGAAGCTTAAATACCTAGTTTAGGAGAGAGAGAGGAATTCCATAATATTTTATTTTGTTTCTGTCCAATTAACTATGTATTGTACTTGACAATGACAATGATAATTTTGTGTATAGTTCGGACGAATATGTTAACGTGATTGAGAGTGTGCATAGTGTAGATAGTAATGTGTTTGTGAATGATGAGCGTGTAAATAATACTGATGATAGAGACGATGATGATGATGAGGAGGAGGAGGATATTCAGAGTGATAATAATGGTAAATTGTAAAGATGTTGAAATAAAATATGTTTAAACAAGGCCGTGTATTAATAATCTCTACTCCAGCCTTCAGAAGATTGTTGAGCTTTGTATTTGTATTGTAGTATATGCCCCTCCGACGTAGCTACACCTTTATATGTATATTGTACAGGAATTAGAAGTGACCTTGACCAAGCCCGTGGGCAGAGGTCTTGGATTTACTGTAGCTGGAGGGTCCAACACATCGAGGGGCTGTTACATAAAGGCTGTGTTACAGAGCCCCGCACTTTCTGATGGAACTCTGAAGGCAGGGGATAAACTCATCATGGTACACATATATACATTCTCATTTAATTATTAAAAAACTAGAATATTTTGTTAATTATTGTGTAACCTTGAAATAAGTGGGTGAATCCAACTGAAACGTTGGATTAAAGTGTAAAAAAGAAAATTTTGGATTTATAAACTTAATATTTAATACAGTCCACACTCAGTATCTCGAATTTCATGGGACCGGGAAAAAAGTTTGAGTAATCCGAAGTTCGAATTAAATGATTATGGCAGACTTTCTTCAATTTTATTACCCCACCCACCAGTTTTACACTATAGATATATGATACCGATATTAGCCGACTTTTAATGAAATACATGTTTTCTTCCTTCATAATATGTTTATAAATAACGCTTTACTGTTATAATTTCATTCAGATCAAACAGGAAAATGCAATTACATAAATTACTGATTGTTATTACCACGCTCAGATTTGAGACCTGTATTGCAGCATGCTACTTTCGTTTTGTCAGTTTGTATATTCGGACATAGCGTGTTAAAGCCGTATAAGAAAACGTTTTGTTAATTAAATAAATCAGCAAAATATCTATGATTTCATATTTTATTTAAAACATAGAAAGACATGTATACAATGACACAAGATTTTCACAAATTATATGTTTCGTCCATGTCAAATTATATAATTATTTTAACCCACGTGATGGACTTCGCTTTCTATTATCGTAAACCAACTTCCTCGATAACAAGCCTTAATTTACCATGAAAATCAGAGACAAGAACATAAATTAACAAACATGTCACAATGATTTAATTATATGTGTCACAGGTCAAATCATCTCAGCAATTATCACCTTTTGTTTGCTTCACAATCAACTTCAATGCGGCTTGTGTTTGATCAAACTTGCATTCGTCACTTCAATTAGTCTTCGAATTAGCAAGTGTAAATTACTGTATAGATTCCTGTTTGGGACCAGAAATGTAGTTTGAATTAACGAATAATTCGACTTATTGAAATTTGACTTAAAAGAAGTCAAATTGCATAAAAATAGAAGAAATAAACTTGGGACCGTGACAAAAATTCGACTGAAGCGGAAATTCGAAGTAAGCGAGTTTGAGTTACTGAGAGTGGACTGTAATACAATTTAAATCTTGTCACAAATTTTGCTATCTACCAAATTTCGCTTGGCTTTCAAATCTGTGTATTAAATTGATCCATTATTTGATTTTGAATTTATAAACAATATAAAAAACTAGACCCTGTAAAAACATACACATATATACATTCTCATATGTAATTATAGTAGAATAGACACGATAAGTCTCGTATTTAAATTTTAACTATAGCCAAATAGATAGTGTGTCATCGCAGATGAGGGGGTTTATGGTTGAGCGGGTTAAGGGTTAAAGATATATTACCGGTAGTCGAATTTTCGCTTTATCATATTTCTTTAATAATTTCTTTCCGAAACTGTTAGACAAATCTAAATCCATCATACCCTGAAAGTTTTTAAACTATTTAGACTAACTAAATTTACTTATAATGTGAACATTTCAGGTAAATGGTGTAGATATGAGGTCACTGAGCCATTTCGAGGCTGTGACCGTGCTACGTGAGGCCAGTACCGATGTGACCATACGGGTGCACCGGGACCTGCCGGCTGTGGGTGATACCAGACAAGCTGGTGTCAGCAAACCTTCCTACAGGCGGGGCCTCATAGAGGAGTGTGATAATGAACAAGTACAGGTAAAGCTATGACACGATGGTATTAGCAACTTGGGAAGGGGTATCTTTTGACCGCTACCCAATTAAAAAAGACAAAATCGCCAAATTTGAATGGAAAGAAATCCAGATCACACATAATTTTAATTATTTGCAATGTGACAATCAACTGTTGTTTATACGCCCGTATGTCTCGGCGCTGGCCATCTATTAACTTTTACCTGACAACTGATTGTGGCTAATACCTTTCAAAGTATAAGGTCTACAACAATGAAAACGTGTAAACATCTTCAGCATGATACATTGAATAATCTGATAAAGGCCCATAACTCTTCTGGTTCATATTCTTTTTAATTATTCCCCCTTTAAAAAAGGTTTAACCTGGAATTTAACCTTGCATTTTACAAGTGATTGTGGCTTATAACTTTTAAAGTATTAGGGTGTACAACAATGAAACTTTGCACACATCTTCAACATGATCCAATGGATACATCATATAAAGACCCATAACTCTCAGATTCATTTTTTTTTTTCCTTTGAAAAATGTTAAACCTGGAACTTAACATTGCCAACGACGGGCGTATATGCCCCGCTAGGTGGTGCTCTAGTTCAATTTTTCAAGATAATTGTGCACTGATAATGTTCCAACTTAAGTGCCAATTTGCATGGAAAAGATTATTTTCTGGAAAAAAAACACAAAAAAAACATGGCTGAACATTAGGCTTCCTTGCCAGTCCGTAAAAGAGTATTAAAACACTTTAAACTTACATACCCAGGAGCGAGGTTGACAACTCGATTTGTTATCTCTGTGAGTTTTAATGGATCTTTTAATGATAAATAGTAAGCATTTTTTATCAGTTTGATATATTTTTACTCGTCATTGGCCTTTATCTTTTTGTCTAATGCATTGCCCTCATATCATGAAATAGGCCCAACTAAATATTACATTATGAACATGATTATTATAAATAAAGCCTACAGCAAGGTGAAGAAACACTAACGAAATAAAAAATTAATTATTTCTGCCCCAGGGAGTAACCAAGGAAACGGGTAACACCACAAACATACCAGATGAGCAGGAGTCAGAGAGTGATAGCGAGGAGTCTCTCCCCAAGGGGGCAGCACACCCTCGGGCCGGGAGAGACTCGGACTCCGTCACAGATGGGGACGAGATGGGTCCCATCCAAGACTTGATCAAATCTCTCCAACAATCTGACATGCAGATGAAACCTCGCACAGATACTGGGGCGAGGGCGGAGAATTTCTGGAAAGATAAGTCTCAGAAAGAGGCTAGTAAATCGCCGAGGTCTCCCAAACCTTCTGAGGTAATTAAACGTGTTGGGTAATTAAACGTGTTCATTTTAAAACATCTAAATGTTACTTAGTTATAATAGTTATTGTTGGTGTTTTTATGTCATCAAGACCTCATTGTTTTCTTGACAGGGTAAATATGTCGAAAATATGCTGTGGGCAAAAAAAAAAAATACCTGTGTTTTCGGTGGCCCGACCGACCCTATTTTTAAGGGGCCGACCCTAAAACTTTTTATAAAAAAATAAATAAAAAATAAAATATATTTTTCTTTTTTTTAAATATGTTCTGAACAATGATTTATCACAATATATCGAGGTAAACTGACATCACAGAGAAACTTTCAGTTGTATCATCAACTTGTATGGGGTTTATGAGATAAATACATGCAGAATCTCACAATATCTTGCTCCAAAAAAGAAAAGAAAAAGAAAAGCCTGCCTTTTTAGAGCATGCAGTAGGAAACACACCTATTTTTTTTTGGCCTCAGCATGAATTTACGTGTAAATTAATCTGTAATGAGATATTATTTAACTACTGACTTTTTAAAACGCCTCCGTGGTCAAGGGGTTAATGGTGTTGCATTGCAAGCCTACTCGCCTCTCAACGCTGCTGGTTCCAATCCCACTGGTAAGTGAGAAAGTTTCGATTCTTACGGTGGCGGGAAGTATTCAGTACTGGTTTTACCTGGGAAGAAGTGGATGGTCTGCCTCCACCACAAAAATCTACATAGCCTAACATGTGCTGAAAAATTACGTTAAACACCAACAAACAAACGAACAGACTTTTTAAAAGTTTGATAGGCAGTTCTATAAGTAATATTGACCAAAGACGAAGTTCATTGAACATAATTTATATTACATAATCATGGAATCTAAATACCAAATTCTGATGAATTATTAGAGTAAATTATTAATAAGAACATTATAATATTATCAAAAAAATAGCACTGATCATTTACATTTGATTAAAATTTGGACAGTTATCACTTATTGCTTTCTGTTAATTTCATGCTAGAAGTACATAATTATCCCTTTCAAACAGAATCCAGGATTCTTTGGGTTGTCACATGATGGTAATTGAACCAATCAGAGAAAAGGAAATTATGTCACTTATATAATTAATATAACATTTATAGCTAACTCAGCTGAGGCACAAAGTGCCGAGGCATTCACTCTACAGTAACGTACGTAATTACAGAAAAAAATATATACCCGGTTCAGATATGATGGGATGAAAAAATTGTTCCAGAGTTTGGTCGGATGGTCCTTTATAAAATACTTGGCATTAATTTAATACAATGAATAGATTCATGTTAAACTACATGTAATGAATACTTGGAAAGGTTTGTAAAATAGTTAACAATAAAATCATGATTACCTATACACATTCTTGCATGTTCTCAGTACCACATGTTTTCAGTTGTCTGTGCACCAAATCGATCTCCACAAGCCGGAGAGTGGTGGACTGGGTATCAGTCTAGTGACAGCAGAGACACAGAACCAGACTGGTGTGTTTATTCGTACAATAGCACCAGGGGGCGCCGCTGCCAGGGATGGGAGACTCGCAGTAGGAGATAAAATCCTACAGGTAGGTTTGGGTTATTCTAATAATACTGAAATGTTCCCACTAGTTATAGTTATTATTTTCGTAACAATCCAAGATTTTAAAGGTCGGGTTGATGTGGTAGCCAATGTTTAAGCATTACTGACAAAAGGCCCGGTGAGATTATGCGATGGTGTGCTTGTTGTCTCTTCTGTCCGTTTACCTGTTCTTGTTTGTGTGATAACTAGTAAATGGCTTTCAGTTTTTACAATTCGACAATGAAGAACATCGACCTTAATCCGAGCCTTCTCTGACCCTAAAAGCCTTTTTTTAAAAAATTTTGCGGCTTTATAGGGTCAGAGGAACTCCTATAGTGAAAACCGGGGGATTACTAAAAACGCGCAGTCATGCACTTTCAACGCTGTTTGCGGTGTCGAGTCAATTTTTTACGATAATTTAGCTCAACAGATCGATCAATTAATGTTTATTATACCAAGTTGCAATGATAAAGCTGCACCTTTATCGATGGTAGTGACACAATAAAACATTTATGTTTTGAAGTACACTTTTATTTACTATATCCGCCATATTGTCATTTTGCATATTAATTAATTCCCATGATATTCTCGCGAGAGGTGAAGGCATTCATATTCACCTCATTAAATAAGTCCACTATCAACTGACAGCATCGAGGGATTTTTGGAGTGGAACAAACTATTCTCGGAGCATACTTAGGGTATAAACTTTAAAGATAAACAATTGGATGTTGTTCAGAGTATTGCTAGTGCAAAAAGGAAAAGTTGGTCGCAATTTTTAAAAATTTTGAATTTTGCGGGAAATATTTATCGGCGCACTGGTCACGATCACGTGACATTTGACCTGAATAATAACAAATGTTGGAAAACAAAATAATTTTAACTTCGTCCGAATCGGTTGACCGTTACAACTTTATTAAGGTTAATAAAACAAATATTTCAGTTCAGATAGGTAAATAAATATATTGATAATCGGTTTATATACTTAAAATGTTAATCCAATGAATGCTTACATAGATATATTGATTTAAAACCAAGAGGGTAGTTCCTCTCCTGCGAGGGAGAGGAGATTCCCGTGTTTTTACTATAGGAGTTCCTCTGACCGTACACAGCCAGATGAAATATCAAAAATCATAAAAAGGGCTGGTAAGGTCAGAGAAGGCTCGGATTACATCGACCTGTACATTACAGAGTTAATGCCCTTGATTATGACAGACTATGGGACTTGCAATAACTTTAGTTGATGGTTTCTGATTTTCCTTAACTTTGGTTTCATTAAGTAAGTTAGTTATAATAAGATCTCGAACGAGTTTGACAATGAGCGGATTGAATGTGTGGAGTTATTCCCCTTGATTTTGTCAAAATATGGGAATTTCAGCTTGTTTGTCTGATAACATTAATAAGCGGCTTTCCATTTTTACCAGATTAGATTTTAAGTTTGTTTTCAATAAGATCTTGGACAAGTTACAGACTTACTGTCCTTTATTAAGTAAAGTTTCATGTTGGTTTCATAATTTCTAAATTATTTGTCACACACCTTAGGTCATGCAATTTTCATGTCCAGTTTAGCATTTGGTGGTAGACCATAATTTGAATGAGTTTTCTTGCTTAAAACATAAATAACATTTGAACATCAACGGAAATAGAAAAAAGTCTGATAAATGCTATGTTGATTACAGTGATGCCTAATTTATTCTCATCTATTAAATTGATGGAATGTATGAATCACTTCCTCTCAATTTGTACATGTTTGAGGGCCATGTTTTGCTGTTGAACATCTTGTTTAACAGTTAATCTTAAACACTCCTGTGTATGTTAAATGTAATACTTATTGTATGATATAAATGCATGAAATATTATTTCCCATTTTCGCAGATAAATGGTGAATCCTTGATAGGGATGAACCACAACAAGGCGGCAACAATTTTGAGGCATTCGCAGGGAAAGCTTTCAGTCACAGTCTCCAGGTATTTATTTCTACTTGACTGATGGATAAGATAATTGTTAGTAGTCTTGAGCCAGTAACATAAGTCAGTTACAGTCTTCTCGAAAAACGTTTTGAGCTACTAGCCCGCCGGGTATGTGACTTGCAAATTTACTAGCCCGAACTTTCTACTGACCCGAATTCGAGTGTAATTTGGGCGTTGATTATTATTTTTAGACAAATAATGAAATATGTATACTGTCACAGAAAGTAACATTCTCCATAGAATAATATCACAAATAACCAGTTTCGAACAACCAGCCACTGGGTCTGAAAATTACTGTTTATTTCATAAACTGTTTTTGACTCACTAATGTCTGCATTACCTTTTTTGTTCACCTTTCTTTCTCTGCCAGGTTTTACTCCTTTGAAATAATGAAGAAGGTTCATCGTAGGAAATGACCTTCAGTTCATTATCAGTCGGGTTTACTTCATGGTTTGAATTGTACTAAATATTGCTCCTTCGTCACCAATCTTGTACGTAACAGCAAATAAAATTGCAAAAAGTCTATTCTGAAACAGAGAGTTGTTTCCAACTTTTTTTGGCGATGTCTAAACAAACTAAATCGATTTTTTAATTAGTTCACACGCAAAGTTGTTAATTTTTGGGTCAGATTTTGGTCGGATTCATTTTGGCATTACATTTTCATCTATTTTATAACATGCCCAACGGGCATATCAGCTTGCAAAAGTTACATGCCTGACTTGATTTATACTGACCGTGGGCTTCGGGCTACCGGCTAATTTCAAGTCTGCAGTTACTATAGTTAAGTCGTTACGATGTTAACTGTAGTTAAGTCTTAAAGGCATTTGCTAAAGTTAAGTTAATAGCTGTTTACTACAGCAAAGTCTGAAGCCGTTAACTGTAGTTAAGTCTTAAGGATGTTAACTACGGGTAGTTAATTATTAAGGGCATTATTTATAATTAAGTTGTTTGCCAATTACTATAGCAAAGTCTTAAGCTGGTTACTATAGTGACGTTTTGAGACATTTACTATTTTAAATATTTTAGCCAGTAGTAACTAAAGTCAAGTTTTAAGCTGTTTACTATAGTTAAGCCTTAATCTGGTTATTAATATGTAAACATATAACTTCTACAAAAACAAATTGTCTGTCGTTCTTTTAGCTTTCAGAGTTAATTTTAAATTATGTGTTACTGTGAATGTTCATTCTACGAGAAATTCTTATCTTTCAGCTGTATAAATGTTACAGGTATCGTGAACTGTGCTGTACAGTTATGACAAAAGCATGACAACGTATGACAAAATATGACAAAATATGTAATATATAAACAAATAAGAACATTTTGAAATGTTCGAAAACAGATATTTAAAAACAAAATGTAAATTCAGTGCTTTACAATGTGAAATTCTTCTATATTTGTAGAAGTAAAGGAAGAAAACCTACATGGTTAGAGGAGCGTACAAGTGAAAGTCATAGTGAGAATTTAAGCGACCAAGGTCATAGGTCAAGTGCAGGTCAGACCAGGAGTTCAGATGACCAGGGGTCAGATTCAGAAGCAGAAGACACCAGTAGTTTGTCTATAATCAAGCATGTTCCTGATGACATTGATGAAGATGGAGTGGATGATCTGGTAGCTGAGGCAGAGAAAATACTCAAAGATGTTGATCTAGAGTTGGATAATGATCTTGACAGTACAGACCGCGATTCTAGTGATAATGAATATGAAGGTCAAGGTCATGGTCAGGAGAAAATGAGAACAAAAAGTGCACATAAATATTTGCCAGGTTCAGAAAGTATTGATTATCAGCGAGGCGAAATACATCTGGACGTCGAAGAACCGGAAGATTTAAAACATAGTGGTGAAGAAAACGAAAGTGAAAATGAAGATGAGTATGATTCCAAATCTGAAAAATCAAACGAAAGTGGTAATGCTGAAAACTGTGATAGAACTGTCAGTGATACTGAAGACAATGAAGACATTGGTAATGATGATGGTGCAGATAGATGCTGGTGCGATTCATTACGAAAATTAGACATAACCGTGCCGGATGAAGTGACGAGTGACTGGTTATTTTCTCTATCACTAGTGTCAGTTCCAGATGAAATAAGATCCACCATTCCCAACATTATAGCCGAGATGCAGGAGAAGATTGAGATCGACGATCCACAGGAGGAGTTTAAGCAACTCCGCTCAGTAACCATCACGGATGATTGCTCAGCAGCAAATCTACCACAAAACAAACCAAAGAACAGATTCAGGAATGTGTTGCCATGTAAGATTTATCAGCTTTTTTTATGAAAGAATATGAAGTATAATATTGCGCACCTGTATATTGCGCACCCGTGCATATTGTGCACCCGTGCATATTGCGCACCAGTGCATAGTGCGCACCTCTTCTCTGAGGTTGAACAATTTGGAAAAAATAAATTTCCGTGTATAGTGCTCAAAGAAGTTGTTAAATGTTTTATGGTATTTATTGGGGTGTAAACTTTGCCAGATTTTGTGACAAATAAAAAAAAAGGCAGTAGGAGATTGTGCAAAGTTTACACTTGTGTACATAACATAAAACATGAATTTAATTCTGATAATTTCAACCACAGGCTATCAGTATGATAGTAGAGAAAGAAGGATAGAGAGAAGAAGTGGTAGTGTTATACATGTAGTATAGGTATATAAATTATGGAGATTTAAGGCCAGAATCTTATTACTTGATTTTCCGGATGATTTTTTTTTTTTTTTTTACGTTTTTACTATTCCATGTGTAAATTTCGCTCAGTGACTGGTTCAGGTATAAATTGTTCTTTGTTTCTGCAGCATTTCTTTACCTAAATATGCTCTACCAACTTGAAAAATCTTCATCACTTATCAAAATGCATAGATCCATAAAAGTTCAGCACAAAAAACACATGACCGAAAATGAGTGAATAGCTTATCGTCGTTTTATCAAGTGAATCGCTTATCGTCGTTTAATCAATTGTAATAGCTTGAAACAACGGTATAAAACAATGGTAAACTATTCACTCCATTTTGGTCACGTGAACATGTAGTGTAAATATTCTGTGTTCTGTGTAGACCTCTAATGAATCTATGCATTTCGATAATTGATGAAGAATTCAGTGGGACATATGAATCACTATCCATCTGTACTGTAGATGATACAAACCGAGTAAAGATATCTGACGACAGTGAGACAGACTACATCAATGCCAGTGAGATACGTTACGATGTAGCAGGCAGCATCTGTGACTACATAGCCTGTCAGGGACCACTTCCAGACACCGCCGGGGACTTCTGGGAAATGATCTGGCAACAGAATGTGACTGTCATTGTTATGTTGACCTTGGATATGGAAGCCATGAAGGTCAAATGTCACAGATACTGGCCTGACTCCGTAGAAACACCCATAGAAGTGTGCAACGGGTAAGTACAATTCGAGTGGTAACCTGAAATTATTGTAACTATAATGAGTAAAATAAATTTATCACATAAAATGCATATCATTTCCATAGACGAGATACAAAGCCTTGTATGTTCGGGGTCAATGATAAAGTGACATAGATATGACCACTAATAATGCTACCAAATCATTTGTAAACAAAGTTGGTAATAAATGTAAAGCAAATATGTTGAGAAGATACTTGTATAGGGTATCGAAAATCATTTTCATTTCAATGAAAAAGGAGGTCATTTTAAAATTAAAAAATTTGAAATGTTTTTGTTTGAGAATAATCATTTGTGAGCACATTTTAGCGTTTTTCAAAAAATGACAAAATGGACAATTTCAAAAAATGACAAAATGGGCAATTCTTGTCCATGCCAAATAATTTGTTCAAAGCAATATATATAACAAATTAAATTGTTTTTAATATATAGGAGGTAATTCTGATACTTCGCTTAAAAGGACAATAATAAAATAACACAATTTTTGGAAAATCGCATCGCTACCTAGCATTTCTAATAGCTTCAAACAGTTTTATCAATGTTCATACAGAGCTCTAGATAAGCTGCGTACTCTGCGTAATTTATGCAAATAAATGAGACAAACAACGCAGAAGATTTCGTTCTATGCATATTAAAAATGTAAAAATATATAAGAAAAACAAATTTCAATGTGTAGCGGAAAAAAAACATTGCCATCTTCAGAATTTATGGTTCTCTTGTCAAACTGTTCCATACTCTCCCTCGTGTATAGAATATATGATGCAGGTCTTGATTAGAATATATTCAGAACAAATCTATGCTTGACAAAACTAGCATTTTTTGGACAGACTTCAGGTTTATGAAACTTGTTGAGATAATGTATAATTAATAGGTACTGTAGCCCATGTATATCTGGGTTTTTTTCACGTAAAAAATAGAAAACATCGTAAGGTAAAGGTGTTCTCGGGCGGAAACGAGTATAAACGTCAATCACAACATAAATAAAATTACAAGCGAGTTATCTTTCCATGAATGAAGACATTTCTTCTGAGTCAGTTGTTCGGCAAATATTGTTTGATATGACTGACCAAAGTGTTGCAAAGTAAAAAATTAAACAAACATAACAGAACACACACGTGTACACAAACACATAATTTGACAACTTAGTTGAAACTGTACAATTTAGAATAATTCTGAGTAAGAAGACAAAAAAAGCAAATGTAAACAAATGAAGGGTAGAAATATTGAAGAAAAAATGATTGGGGTAAAAACTCAAATATGAAAAAATGAAGGGTAAAAAGCTCAAATAGTAAATTTCTTATCTAGAGCTCTATTCATATGTTTAATCTATGTCCCTAAAAAGTGGTGCTAAACTTTTCTTGTTCAGTATATATATAAAGCACAAGATACCATAGTTTCATGTTACGCCCTCAAAGTATATGTGACAAAGACATCCAGCAGTATGTATGATATACATTGAAAACTGGACAAAATTAAAAGAAGTCAATTTTGAAAATGTTCAACACTTGAGCAAAATGGCTGAATGAAATCCAATTCTAAAATAGTCTTGATTGCCAGAGTATCACAGTGCTATCCATCGTTACTTCTCAGGCAGTATCTGGGAACGAGGTGGGATTTATTGACCAATCAGATGCATCCATTTCAAATTAAACGCAAACATTAACAGATCAATAACCGATCGATAACTAATGTGCAGTGTGATTTCTGCGGTCTGTTAAATATAACTTAAAAAAACAACGTGGATGTGTGTAAATACTTTTAAGTCTTAAACGTCAACTACACCAGTTGTTCGCAGGGTTTAATCAGAGGTGTGTCTGGAGGACCATTTTACCCTAGCTAATAATTTAACATCTGAAATCCATTTCTGATTTAGTGAAACACTGAACTTGTAACTTTATAGAACTTTTTAATGTTTCGTAACCTTTTGCTTTAAAACTGTTGTTTATATCTCATGTTTTTGTTTACTTGTTAACTGAGTAAATGGAGTGTGTTATACTATTCTTTTAAGTTTAAAACTTTGAAGTAATAACCCGGCATTTTATTATGGCAATTGTGATTTTCAGAAAATTCCGAGTAAGTTTGTTATACCAGAACTGTTTAGAGCAATTTGATATCAGGAACATCTTATTGGAGGAAACAAGAACGGGAGAATGTAGGAGTTTGTACCACCTGAACTACACAACCTGGCCTGACCATGGCACACCAGCCTCAGCTGTGCCTCTTTTACAGGTAAGACCATGGAGGCTCATAATACCGAACATTTATTCAAATGAGATTAATAGATTTATATTAGAAAGAAACATAAAAAGATCGGACAGGGAAGTAGCATTCAAGGAGGACAGTCAACCACAAAACACAGAAACAAACACGCAAACAGACAAACAAGAAGGCAAAAGTAATAATAAAAATGATAAGTGGCCATTTGTATGCATTTTTATGCATTTTTCCCTCTATTCTTTTTACTCTCAAACCACTATTGGGAACATTGGCAAGGCATGTATCATGTTCATCAGTGATTACCTGTCTATTGTTATCGTTTTGAAGATTGCAAGCAAGTAAACGGACCAAAGACAAACCGAGGGGTAAACTCAAAACTATTGTAAATATATATAAATAAAACACAAAATGCAATAATGCAATCTATGAAACATCTACACAGTACAGGGGCAACTTTCAAAAAGTTGTTCTAAACAAGAAGCAAAATACATACCAGAAGTACACATATTCATTAACATTTCTATGAGTGACTCACCATGATTTCTTGATATTCATAATAGCACATCATATTAATAACTAACTCTAGGAAAAAATCTGCGCACTTCTTTTTAGTGACTGTGCAAGCATGAGATTTGACCTTGTGTAAACAAATCAAGTGTCGTCTGCTATTAAAAATATTGAATACCGGTAAGCGGAGATAAAGAAAATGTGGATAGTTAAAATACACATTATATACATCCGCTTGTTCGCGAAAAAAACATTCGCCTACACTTTCATGAAGAATTTTCCATACAATCGAAAGAAACAGTTAAATTATCTGCAGATCATCTGCATACTTGATCTTGCTCTGTGTTGGATTTCGCTGAATGCTTTCCATACATTTTACAATTATTGGGCCCTGAATTGCTTGTGTTTTATTTCCAGTGCATGAGACTAAGTCACCAGCTGTGGTCTGCCGGACCGATAGTGGTCCACTGTAGTGCCGGTATTGGTCGCACCGGAACATTCATCACTATAGATGTGGCACTAGCTCACATAGAGAGAGCACAGAAGGTAACTACAGTTTCAGTTATACATTTTATTATTTTAATAGATTACATTTGATGGCCTAGATGATGCATTGGAATTTGTTCCAGATTATGCTGTTTCCTCCTATCTGCTATATACAGTTTAAATGTCTAAATGTGCTAGAGTAACAAGACCTCCAGATATGTTCAGTTATGGGCATTAAATATGGAACACTGAATCCTACTGGATGACTAAGTGTGCATACCAAAATTGGTTGGGGCTATAAAACTGTTTTTGACCTTGTCTGTTCCTTCGTCTGTCCATCGGTTTTGCTCATATTTTCAAAATGCTTTCACTTATTTCATGTTTTAATGGTGATTACTAAGGTCATACAAAAACATTCTGTCATATTTCTGATCACCTATGACCAAAAGTTCACAGTCACACACATGGAAGTTTTGCGTTTATGTCTGCTTTCAGTATAATATAAATGTTAAAGTTATATTTTTGCTCATATTTTCCAAATGCTTTCATGAATTACTTTCATATTTTATTTGTTGATTACTAAGGTTGTATAAAAACATTCCGTCATATATTTTTGATCACCTGCAACCACAAGGTCAAGGTCATACGGTTGGCAGTTTAGCAGGTGCATTAGTCTGATATCCGACATCTCTAATTTGAGATACAAGACTGAGATATTTACTTGTATTCAGTTTGAGATACAAGACAGATATTTGCTTGTATTCAGTTTGAGATACAAGGCAGATATTTACTTGTATTCAGTTTGAGATACAAGACTGAGATATTTACTTGTATTCAGTTTGAGAGACAAGACTTGAGATATTTGCTTGTATTCAGTTTGAGATACAAGACAGATATTTGCTTGTATTAAGTTTGAGATACAAGACTAACTTAAACATTTGCTTATTTTCAGTTTGAGATACAAGACTGAGATATTTGCTTGTATTCAGTTTGAGATACAAGACTGAGATATTTGCTTGTATTCAGTTTGAGATACAAGACTGAGATATTTGCTTGTATTCAGTTTTGAGATACAAGTCTAACTGAAACATTGGCTTATTTTCAGTTTGCGATGCAAGACATTGTACGTGATACAAGACTAACTGAGCCATTTGCTTATTTTCAGTTTGAGATACAAGGCTAACTGAAACATTTGCTTATTTTCAGTTTGAGATACAAGACATTGTACGTGAGATAAGGAGACAAAGACAGGGCATGATCCAAACAAGGGTAAGTATATGTACACCCTATTATAGGAAATGAAAGTGGGGTTTTACGTCCTGTGAAAACATCATATTGGGACAGCAGCCTCAGAGGATATGGGGATAAAGTTTTCCATCAGTCAGGCTCTAAAGGCAAGATCTTACAGCTGATCTACCGAGGCCTCTGCTATATCAGGAGACAGAATTGAATTGAATTGGATTTTATAGTAGCACCAGCAGCTAAGGTCATATGGCAACTTTCAGCTTCCATTGGTGGAGGAAACTCCCAGGTGCCCCTCCAGGTACTTTTCGTGCACTGGGTAGAATCACCGACGTTCCGCAAGCCAGCTGGATAGCTTCCTCACATAAAGATTCCTAGCCCCTTCAGAGATTGAACCTACAGCGGTGAGGGGCAAGTGATCTGATGTCAGAGACTCTAACCACTCAGCCACGGATGCCCAGTATCAGGAGACATACTACAATATAATGTAAACATGCACTGAGCTGCCATCGCATTACTGACTACCAGTGACATTATATTGGCAGGTATTTTAAAGGGACACATGACAATCGTGAAGTTTTTATCAAGCTTTAAAATACCATCTCGATTTATTAATCCAGGATCATTTTATCTTGAAACCTGCTTGCATATATTAAATAAGATTTTGAGTTTTCAATTATTCTTCGTTATTCTACCAAATGTTTATGTATATTATTGGTGCAATATTTACGACAGTTACTAATATGTAAAAACAATTTACTTGAACAATTCTAATAATTAATATTAATGATTGAACAAATGCAAGTTTTGTAGGAAAACAAATGGGACGTCATGAGTTTTAAACAAATCAAGATTGCCATGTGTCCCTTAAAAGAGATGGAATATTGGAATTTAGTATAATTTCTAAAAAAATTATATGCTCAAATATTTCATTTCTGTTTTAAGTTTAAGATTTGAACTCAATTATTTAATTTTTTGAATTTATCACAGTGCTATAGTAAATGTCATTATTTATAGAGAAAAATGTAGTTAATGGGATAAGTTAGCTGGAAATAAAGAAACATAATTCTAGTCCAGAGTTTTTTGGTTAACGAAGGACTTCACATTTATTATTAAGGACTTAAAATTAAAATTAATATAGTTATTCTGTATTTTTTCAGGATCAATATTTGTTTTGTTACACGGCGAGTGTAGAGTCCTTGTTAGACACCCCCAGTTAGGCAGCAAGTTACACGACGTGCGCAGAAGCTATATTAGCCACGCCCTGTTAGAAGACGCATATCATCTGGCAATCCGAGTTTAAACAGTCGACGCAGTCGTTATACACAGGATCTTCCCGTCTACGTGATTGCCCACCCACATTGAACAGACAAAAGGCTTATCATTACATCGACAATATGCCAACGTGTAGACTAGCTATTAAATTATTGGTGCTCGGCTTTCCAGCTTATTTTACGTTCAGTAGTGTGGATTGTTAATTTAATCACAAACATTTGATGTTTTATCCATGGATCCAAGTTTTTAATGCATAAAAAATCCGTCCCGACCCAAGAAAGATGTACTGTTATAAATCATCATATATTTTAAAGGGTTAGATACTTAAATATGATTATAACATGACCCGGTATGGGTTCATGCATACCAAAAATTAACATTTGTTCATACATAAAGCGTCATATGCCTGGGATTTTTCAGCTGTCTTATCTCGTATAATTTAATACATTAAAATACCCACGTGAACACATTGCTTGATCAGCTATGCATTTATTATCTGTGCTTTTACTTTGTCTGTCACATGTCTGTCACATGTTTGTCACATGATCTAGGATGGGACTGTTGTTTATCTTCTGCACATTTTGCTGAAAACTGTCCAAATTATACAAAGGTTTTGAGGGGAGACATTAATTTTTGTCTACATTGTACAACAGTTTATCGAGGAGTCGTCGCTCAATGTCCCGATTGTACAAAAGCATATAGGGGAAATAAACATCGATTTATTTCTGAACTGAACAATGTTATGTAGGGGAGACATCATTTTATAAAAGTTAATAGATGAAAACACTTGATTTCTCTCTGAATTGCCATTTTAGTTTCGTAGAGTAAGAACTAAAAATATTGTGGACAGTAGAAGTAAAGTGTGTATTAGATGTTCTATAAAAATTCATTCAGTTATATTGACAGTAGTATGTAATACTATCATTACGTGGTCCCGCCTTAATTCCATTAAGCGATGAAAAAGATTATATTAGCAGGATTTTATAACGGATAATTTGACAATAAAACACGTTTAAAAACATGTTTCACTGAAAAAATGCGATATCCTTTTTAAAATTACCTATTAAATGTTTTAATTTTAGAATATGCAAACTTTTTAAGCCGAAATTAAGGTTTTATTTCATACCCCAGCCAACCCCGTTATCGCTTCTTGGAGATGGGGTTGGATGGGGTATGAAAGTTAATACTCGGACCACGTAATGGTATCTTCAAGCATTGCATATTATCTGTACTTGTGTTTGCAATAACTTGTGTAATATCAATTTATTTATTATGTTAGCTATTTATTATTAACGATTTATCACCTCCGTCCTTTACCCAACTGTGAATTATATATATCTGTCTCGCGTAATATTTATTCTTAAATACTTACTCGCCAGTTTTTATTGGACTTGATCTTTCATATTTAATTTTGTTTTTTATTACTTCATATTTAATATATATCATGTATTCCTTTACTATATATTTGTGATAATATTACTTGAGTATTAGAATTGCAATATTTACAATGCTGGAAGTGAAATCTCTTTTTCTACCCAATGTTACTTCATGCTGTGTCTCAAGATTTCATTCTGGGTTCCAGCTGGTGAATGGCCAAATAAATAGCCAGGTCATTCCCTGCTGGAGGTAGAATTACCCCAATGGCAGTTGGAAACTAAAAGAAACACGTGCTTTTTAAGTAAGCGACGATCGATTCATTTAAATGTTCATTTACAGAATCATCTTCATCTCCATGTTTGTCATTTTTTACTCATCACTGTTCCCTATTTCGACCTGATATAACCTAAGCTGTTAAAGGGTGGTAAAACACCATTCCTTCATTCTAATTTCATTTAACATCCGTTATCTCTTGCCGCCACGTGTGGTTCCTTCATTCTAATTTCATTTAACATCCGTTATCTCTTGCCGCCAAGTGTGGTTCCAGGGCAAAGAATAGGGCCACTGTAGATCCCCTTAGAGGGGTAGTCAGAGGGGGTAGAACTCAACCCCCCCCCCCCCCCCCCCCCCACACAAATTCATGTTCATTTTATCTTCTTTTTTTTCATGCTCAGTAAAGGTCTTCATCATGATCCCTGCATTGTTTCAGGTGCCATCTCGCTCAAATCTAGAGAGAAGTGGCAATAAACGTGGCTCCAGCGTAAACGGAGTGTCTACAATAGAATTTGCAGCAACTCTGCAATTCTGCAGGTGAGAAGGTTCTAGGCCCATTCTCCATATTTTATCTCGATGTAAATGGAGGATGAACCTGGCATGTTCATTGCTGTTAGGCGCCATATAACCTTTCATATGTTGGTGCGCCTTAAAACCCAATTCAATTCAATTATCTCTTGCCTAATTAATATATTGACAGTTGCATTCGGACACAAAATCCGCTATTGCAATTTATTGTAATTTAGATAACAAACATAGGTTTAAAAACGATTTTACAAGGTACTTTAGTAAATAATAGTACCAGGTAGATGAAATAAGCATTTATTAATGTAACTATAGTAAATACAGGTCAGTACTAGGTGTGATTAGTTGCCAGTTGTGTAGTAGATTAGTCTGTCACCCCAGTTAGAAAGGGGCCTTATTTGGAACGGGTCAAAGAAATAACCAACTGTCATTTCTGAGGTAGAATTCTCCCAGTGGGAGTTGTATAATCCCAATGGGAGTTGGAAACTGAATGTCATGGCTTTGAATTGAATTGGAATCTAGAATATCATATTCATTTTCAGTAATCATTATCATCTCCATTATTGTTTTGTTCACCATCCCCCCCCCCCCCCCCCCATTTCAACCCGATATGACCAAAGTAAAACAGCATTCATTTTTTGAATTTAGTCGGTTATCTAACTGTGTATATCAAAAAGCTGGAACTTAGTTATATAGTTTCAAAATAGAACATGGCTTGCACCCCGATCTCTCATCCTTCAAAAAGAGTGTTCTTCCAACCTCATACTCCTACCCTCTAAGAAAGATGCAACAAAAACTTTAAATTGTAAAATGGGCCCTGCCCAGACCCAAATTACACTGTCCTGGAATTCACCGACCATTGTTCAAACTATTCTTAGACTTGAGCTCAAGTACTGAAATTTTGTTCACAATATTTCCAAGACCTTCAAAGATAAACAATCAGAAGAAGTTGCTATTTATTAATTAGTATGCATCATATTTATACATAGCAGCTTTTTATGAACATTTATTCTGTAACTTGTAGAAATATTTGTGATTGAAATTTGCATACTTGAGCTTACATCTAAGAATATTCTCAAGAATGGTTGGTGAATTCAAGGCCATGGATTAAGATACTGGACCTAAGATACTTAGGTTTGTTTTTAGTTGGATCATAATCAATATGTCGTACTCATTTTTTGTGGGGATCATCATCAATAAATAATACTCAGTAATCTTCGTAATTCACTCGTTTATATTAGCAAATAATCCTGCCAATTTTGTCTATTAGTCTCTCTCCTCATGAATAGTCATTTAACTTCTGTTTATAACAGGCATAATTTCTGGTTCCTCTGTACTTCTTGTTTATATAATATTTCATTATGTGATGTACTGTTTTATACAAACTCTGATTTTTTTTAACAGTATTATGTTTATTTAACCTTATAAACCAATACATGTAAACGTTTAGCTACTGATTTTAATAGACTGATTACGGATCCTGATTGAATGTTATAATTTCAAAGAATGTTATAATTTTATTTTAACATGGAAGTATATTAGAGAATTTTATTTTGAAATCCATTGTCTGGACTCTGGAATGTTTAATTATAATTAGTTATAAGACATTTTAAATTTGTTCAGTTTGAATCAGATCTTAGCAGTTTTTGTCTGTTAAATCACCTTGCATGTAAACACATATGTGAAGTTAGCTTTATTTTAGGTCGGAATCTCACTGGGAGCTCAACTGTTAAGTGAGAAAGTGTCGATTCTTACGGATGACGGGAGGTATACAGTACTGGTTCTACCCAGGAAAAAGCGGGTGGTCTGACTCGACCACAAAAAAAACAACCATATATGGCCTAAAATAGACTAAAATTGACGTAAACAAATAAATTTTTGGCAATACATTTCATTTGTACTATACAAGGGCAGCTGGCTATCATCTGTCACATCATAAATATTATAATAGTGAACAAGTCTAAATGCTACATTTACAAGCTTGTTTACTAATTTGCAGTTGTTGTAGTTGTAAATTGACATGTACCGTATTTCCCCTAATAGTAGTGCCAGGTCGTTATGCAAAATGCCAAAGGGGCATTCTTATAAAGTTAAAAAAATATATAAACAAAAAATATATATTTATTTTATTATTGAGAGGGGGTGAGGTGACGGCGAATTTTGTATACAAAAGGTTGAAATGTATAACATTTTGAAGATCTTCTTATTATTAATATTTTATTATTATTCATTTATTTATTTTGTTATTGAAAGTGGGGTGGGGGTGGGTGGGGGATGGGAGCTCTGCTATTTAGGAAAGGCGCTCTTATTAGGGTAAATATGGTTATTCATTTAAAACACATTTTCAAACATCGAGCCACTGTATATAAAACTTTGTTTACCTAGTCAGCAATGCATGCTTCTAACTCTATTGTTTTAAATCAGAATGAAAACCTGAACATTTTTTGCCAAATGTGCAGGTTTCATAAATATTCCTTTGTGCAATGGATAGTTCTGCTTCTTGTATGGCATCATACAATCTCATGATTTGTCTAGGATTCATTTTAACTCGTGATTTTGGATTTCATTAACCAATAACCAATAGATTACATTCCTTATAGATGGCATTTAATAATGATGATATATGTTCAACTGGTTGATAATGATATAAACTTTAATGAACAGTATACAATATAATATATAATAACCAAGAGAGAGTTATGTTTTTATTTCTTGACCATTTTATATTATTATTATAATACAGCATCAGGGCTCAACCTAGGCCAGAAATTTAGAGAGAAGTTCACTTTTCCCTATATTGATTTTAGGGAGAAGTGGAGAGTATTTAAGGCAACTACTTGAGACGTGTACACAGACAACGGTCACATAGTCATCCCCTGATTGCAGTACATTGTATACAGTGTGATGCATTTTCTTTTTACACAATAATATGAACTTGAAAAAATGATGCAAATGATAATGAATTATGTTGATTACTATATTTTTTGTGTCGCCTGATTAGCAAGGCAGACACTTAGGGATCATTTTGTCCATCCTCGTCGCCGTCCGTCAGACTTTAACCTGCAACCTAACCTTGGCCATAACCTGAAAAAATATTTGACATATCTTGTGAAACTTCACACATGTCTTCATCTTCACCAAAGGAATACTGTTACACATGTCCAATAACTCTGACTTTCATTTTGACAGTTATGCCCCCTTTTATAAAACTTTAACTTACAACCTAACCAGGCTCATAACTGGATAGAGCTTAAGAAGTATTTGACCTATGTTCATGAGAATTCACACACATATTCATCTTACCAAACAGAATATTGTTACCAACGACCAATAACTCGACTTTCATTTCAGCAGAGTTATGCCCCTTTCATAAAGCTTCACCAAGCTCATAACTGGCCATAACTTGAAAATTATTTTGGCAGAGTTATGACCCCTTTTCATAAAACTTTAACCTGCAACCTAACCTAGCTCATAACTTGGCAAACTATTGACCTATGGTCATGAAACTGTATACAGTTCTTCCTTATCAAATATCCAATGCAGATTTATGTCCCTTTCATAAACTTTAACATTAAAAAAAAAACTGCTCCATAATTCATGAAGGACTGCATCCCCTGTCTTCAAACTTTATAGATTATACTTGCTGAAATAAGCACACAAGTGTTCTGTGGATCACCCTTCTATTATATTTTAATGGTTATTGACTGTGATCTCAGCAATACCATAGTACTTTTACCTAATAATGACAGTCACACAATATCAGGTATAACAGTCAAACAGGAAATGTAGCTTCATGGAACAGTCTACCAAAAGCACGCATTCAATACAAACAATAATATTCAAAGCCAACATATTCAAAGACAACAACAACAATATTCAATAACAATACTCAATACAAACAACAATATTTATTTAGGACTATTTGTTTATAATGTTGGATTCATAATTTTGATAAAACATCATCAAAATAAACGGACCAATCAGTGATCAGAAATTTGACACACCCCTAGATTCTGGTAGGTGATATCCTGGATGTTCAACCAAGTTTACTGTTAAAATAGGGTATTTACAGTGTGATTATTTTAAAACCATGCATATTTCGTGCACATTTATTCAAATTGATTCAAAATATGTATCTTTGAAAATTGAATCTTGAAAATTATCATATTTTTTAGTCTGCCAAAGATTTTTTTATTTTACAATAGAATCTAAGAATAAAAACCGAGTAATACACATTTTATCCCTAGGTGTAATAAGGTAAAATATCAACATTTTGGCAATGGTTTATCCATATAATATAATACACACTTTTCCATATTCAAAATGTTGAGATTAAACCTTAATTAATTAACACACATTCTTGGCAGAAACGAAGTTAATAGCCTATGCATAAGTATGGCAGTCCGGCAGTCATGTATAAATTATATATTATACTTATAGTATGTTGTTTATGTAAGGAATATTTGTGGTAAATATTCATCTAAAGTATCTTTGTAGGAATATCGGGTTTAGGCTTATCCGGGCAGAGGGGTAAATTACCACCAAATTCGTGTTAATCGTGTCATATTTTTCACGTTTATTAAAGGTCTTCGTCGTGATCCCTGTATTGGTCAGGTGCTACTTGAGTGGTGGTAGCAGGAACTTGTATTATTAAACGTTCGCGGTGGCAGAAAACAATTCTCGTGACTTCAGTGAAAAATGTAGTGCTTACAAGATAATTTGTAGCAACTCTGCAGTTCTGCATGCAGGTGAAGTAAAAAGGTTCTAGGCCCATTCTGCATAGCTTTTATCTAGATGTAAAGATGAGTGAGTCTGGAATGTTCATTCCTGTTCGCGCCTTATAACCTTTTTTTGTGTTCAAATTTAGAGAGAAGTCGCATCTCCCTATATTGATTTTAGGGAGAAGTGGAGAGAATTTAAGGCGACTACTTGAGACAACGGTCAAATAGTCATCCCCTGATTGCAGTACATTGTATACAGTGTGATGCATTTTCTTTTTACACTATAATAAGAACTTGAAAAATTGATGCAAATGATAATGAATTATGTTGATTACTATAGGAATCACTTTGTCCGTCTCGTCGCCCTCCGTCCTCGTCCGTCACACTTTAACCTGCAACCTAACCTTGGCCATAACTTGAAAAAACATTTGACATATCTTCATGAAACTTCACACATATCTTCATCTTAACCAAATGAATACTTTTACACATGTCCAATAACTCTGACTTTCATTTAGACAGTTATGCCCCCTTTCATAAAACTTTAACCTACAACCTAACCAGGCTCATATCTGGCCAGAACTTAAGACGTATTTGACCTATGTTCATGCAACTTCACACACATATATTCATCTTACCACATGTGTTCAATTCAATTCAGTTCAACTGTGTGTGCGGGCGCGCATCGTTTTTAACAATATATCAAGCATATCACGATGCTCAATTTTATAGTGATGTCACACCGGAATACCACGCCATAGACACGTGCCATGATACCCTTCCCAATCGCATTATACCAACACCGGGCCGACCATCCCGGAACTGCCCTTTATATTTGTAACCGGAGGCCCCGGGTTCAATCCTCCGTGGTGCCACTGAGTTCCGTCGGTGTGTTCTTGGGCAAGACACTTTACCTTAGCCTCGTCCGTCGGATGGGGACGTAAACCGGGCGGTCCCGTGTATCGGTCTATCCTCCGAGCACGTTAAAGAACCATAGGAATCTATTCGATAATAAGAGTAGGGCAGGTTCCCGGATTCCTATGTATCCTTCCCCTCTCTCTGGGGCGGCTCTAAATAACCTATACTGTGTTGATGAGCCGTTAAACAACATTCAATTCAATTCAATATACGCTTCAACGTCAAACAAGGGAGCTACACGTATCATTTGTTTTAAGTCTTTGGTATGACCCGGCATGGTATTGAACCCACTGAAGACTTTAGGTAGTGTTTAAACGGGTACCAGACGGCTGGACACTCCCTAATTTCCTAAACTATCAATGTTTTACTTATTCCTAACAGCACTCTTCAATGTTTTCCGAGGGGACGTTTTTGTTTCTTTCATTGTCGTCTTTTCTTTGTTTAGAGTCTTTAGTGAAAACATCGAATTGGTTCTTTCTGGTTTACTAGAAGCGTTGCCATTGGTTAACCTTTTTGGTGACTTAACCATTGTACTGGCTTTTAAGGAATACTCAGGGTTTTCTTTCGTGTCGTTATCTTGAGTGCTCTCGTCATTCATCCTTGTTTTCTCCTTAGAAACGGGTGCAGTAACCATCGCTTTTTCCTTAGTATCGGGCTCATTTACTGTCGTTTTCTCTTCAGTGACGGACTCCATGACTGTGGTTTTCTCCTTGGTGACTGGTTTGATAGGTTTCAATATTTGTGTTGTACTTCCATTAGCCGTTAGTTCAGCTATGTCCGCTTCGACAGCGATGTCTCTATTTTTATTTGCATCAATAACTTTATGTACATTAGACCTTAAGTCTTTTGCTGTTATTTGTCTGTTATCAGCTGTCAAAAGCTTTTCTAGATCGTTTGCTATATTTTCATCCGCTATGGCTATTTTTTCCATTTGCGTATGCACTTTGTCCAATTTTGCATTTTCTGTCTTAGCCTCAGATTTTTGTTTAAGTTTGATTTCTGTCATTGTGGCTGTTCTTTGCGTTACTTTTCGATTTGTATTTGTCTTTTCCTTTGGTTTAGGTTCAATGTTTGTTTTTGTTTCAGTTTTCGTTTTTATAAAGTCTTGCTTGAGTTTCGATTCCTTGTTAGTTTTAGGTTCATTTGTTGGTTTTGTTGTTGGTTTAGGTGTTTTACCTTTAGTTACCGTCTCCTTTTCCGTTTCATTTTCAGCTTCAGCAATAGTCACTCTTGGTGTAATGATCTGTTTAACAGTTGATATGGATGGTCCTTGCAACTGATACACGTTTATAAACTTGCACTTATCCATCGTTAAAATCAGACGCAAGTTGTTGATATCATAGCAAATTGAATGTGGATTTTTGACGCCATCGGAGTGTGTTAGCAAGGTGGCAATCTTGTTCAGTCCGCACATCTGGATGACGTTGCTTGATTTACCATTACATATTAAGGTGTTTTCGTTATGGTCGACGCATATACCACAAGGCCAAGATGTATCGTTGTCAGATACTACTGACACCACATCATTTTTATTGGTCAATGTCACAATGCCTCTTTGTCCATCCGTCACGTGGTACAGCTTACCTTCAGATGCAATTGCTATGGATATAGGGCTTGCAAATATGCTTTGACCCGAATTGTTTTTCTCAATAATGCGACTAAGATTTCCATCTATGCTATACACTCTAATCTTACCACTTTCTTCATTCTTGAAACCTCCGCAGACGACAAATATTTCGCCCTCGTGATACGCTATGCCGCGACAGCTTTCTTCTGTGTTCAATGTCCTAGTCAGTGTAATGTTTTTACCGACGGAAATGAACTGTAACTTTTTCTGCATTGTTAGGCTTACTACCGCTTCTTGTGGATTAATACAGCATATGTCATCTGGGTTTCCAGTGAGCACTGCTTGTTCTACCACATAATACGACCTGTCTAATAGTTTCACAGTTTTGTTGTCCCAGTCGGTCAACAGAACTCGTCCATCATGGAGTAACGCGCATCCAAATATATCGCATTCTTTCTTGTCCATCGGTTGACGAACGTTGAAGTTGCCTATCAACGTCGCGGTATATGGCGCCTGCTGATAAGAGAATGCACCAAGTTTTCCTAAACTCATCAGCCAATCCAATATACGATTGTCTGGCGTGAAGATCACTTGTTCGTTCGTCATTGTGTACTTCCTGAAGGTCAATATTCGCTCACATTCTTCTATTCTTTGTTTCGCCCTTTTCACACCAACGAAAATAGCCGGTTCCTCTTCTTCTGTGATACCTTTAGATGCTGAAGATAGTAATCCTGTTAATGCTTCAAGACTTGATAAGACATCATTGCATTTCTTTACATCATCCCCTTTCTGTTTAGACAAACGATTACTTGCGTTTTCTATTTCTTTAACAGTATCTTGTTCCATATCGTCCAAAGCTTTGTCTATTTTCTTTCTAAAATCTTTGATCTGTGTCAATATCATTGATTTTTGTTGTTCAATGTTAACAAGAGCTTTATCCGCATTTTTCTTTAGAGCAAGTATTTCCTGCTTTGCCTTTTGACTGCCTTCGTGCACTTGCAGATATTCTTCCGTGTTTGTAATGCCCTTAGCAGCGTCAAGAAGTAGCATTGTATTGCTACATTTTCTGAAAAGACGTTTAAGATGCTTTTAATAACTTACATGTTACTCGTTTTAAATGATAATTTTTTCTCACATTTCTTACTTTATGTATTTCTTAATATAAACCGTATACATTTGTTTACATAATGTTGATTAAATTAAAGCCTCGATGTCTGTCTTGTCTGTATGTCCGTCTTCGCGTTTTGACGTTTTGAAATACAGTTTTTAGTTAAAGTTTTTGTTTTTCCTTATCTCTCAATAACGAAATGTTGAAAAGGTTTGAAACTTGGCACACATGTTCATTACCGTTACAAAATGTTGTATGACATTAACCATAACTCTGTCACGTATTTTACCTGAATTACCCCCCTTTTTACTTAGATTCTTCAGTTAAAATGTTGAATTCGCAATCAGGTTATTATTTTTATTATGTTATACAGCGTGTTATTGTGTCTCACCTGTGGTTGATTGCTATACAAGCTCCACACCAAAGTTCATTGTGATCTGCGCAGTACATATCCACAACCTTACCAGGGTGTTCAGTGCATTCGAGGGAACTGGTCGCAGCTGGTGTACTGACATCTTTGGTCGACCGCCTCTCGGATTCCCCTAATATCTTGTGAGATTTCATCGTCGGGAATTTCTGGTGTTGTTTGACACAGTTGGCACACAAGTTTTCGACACATTCCGTGCAGTAGTTGGTTGCTTCTATCGTGTTCCCTTCTCGTTGGCACGCTATGCACGGGTACTGTATCGCGCCTTTACCTGACTTCGTCGTACTCGATGTTCGATTAGTGCGGCCAGTACGAGCACTGCTCAGGGGTGTCTTAGAACGCCCGCTTGCGGCTGACTTTAACCTTTTCATTTTGTCAATTAAATATATGGCGCTGGTATAGCCATACGGCTTTTAAATATTCAAACTGTTTACAATAGGCATGTTTCCTTTTTCAATACTTTAGTGCCATTTTCTTCAATTTTTAGTATAATAAATTCATTTTCATAAGATCGTTTACTCAACAAGAATTCAGTTTCGATTATATATTTATATTTTCTTACTTAAGCGTTCCGTCATAAAGCACATGCCTGTCTTTAACTCCACAACAGGTTTCAGCCTTATAGGGAATGTTTAATTTCGAAAAGATTTTAACATTTAAATGTTAAAGGTAATTGAAAGTCAATGACGTGTTTATAGTTTTCTTTGTCTTACTGAAATCCGATAATCTCTATTATGCTTTTAGTTACCTTATACAATAATACGTTACCTTATACAATACACATATGTATTTTACATTAAAAATCAGCAGTATATACATTAAGGGACAAAATCGATCAGTTTAATGAGCGCTTATATATCTATAAATGTTCAAGCTTGACAAACTCTGTTTAATTTACTTTAAATTTATAAAGGCATACTGTAAAATAAACCTTCTGAATCAAAACAGACTTATATTTGTTTTTAACCAAAACACTGATATCGACAGAGGGACATTGTTATGTTTTAGTATTTTTCTTTGTAGTAGGTTCAGAACATATCGTTGAACGATTCCACAAAACCTCATCCCTCAGTTGCAATATCATTTACAGATTAAAGCAGAAATAAAGGCGATGACACTCCTTCCAATATAAAATATGGTGT
The DNA here is from genome assembly GCA_037043455.1 of Cyrtodaria siliqua. Taxonomy (NCBI): domain Eukaryota; kingdom Metazoa; phylum Mollusca; class Bivalvia; order Adapedonta; family Hiatellidae; genus Cyrtodaria; species Cyrtodaria siliqua. The sequence continues at coordinate 157,037 of JAWPHD010001035.1, forward strand.
GTATTTGTGTGTGTGCGTGAGTGCGTGCGTGTGTGTGTGTGTATGTATGCGTGCGTTTGTTTCAATAATACTAGTTTTTAAGAATTGTCTTTAATATTAAGGCTAGTATCGTTCCCTGTTAGGTAACATTTACACGCATCGAGTACCCTACCATTCACAACCGACATCAAGACCATAACTTATTAGTTAATTTGCTACATGCAATTGTCCTTGATTCACTGGGTATGAACTCAGTCACAGGCCTGCCAAAACTTTTTAACACAAAATCCTGAGATTTTTAAAATTTAAGATTTAAAGCGCGCGAAGAACATTCTAAATGGAAATTTGGAGCGCGCGATTTGATTTTCGCACTATTTTTTTAAATCGCAAATTCAAATTATTTATGCAATTAATACAAGTTGATGCATTGTTTGATAGTTATAGAAAATAATAAATTAACACAGTAGTCTCTTACAATTTTTTCAGAATGGCATAGTTAAAATCATATGTAACGTTTTATTGTATATAATACTCTACTATGACGAGACTTTAATAAACTATTAAAACAAACTAGTAAATGGTTTAGAAAGACTTGGCTTAGTTTCTACCACAACTGGTTTTTTTTATGAAAGTGCACTCTTTTCTATACAGATGTGTGCTAAATGCAAATATAAAGTCAACTGTTATACAAGTTATACTTATCATACACAGCAGCAGCTGTTATAGGGGTACCACACACAAGGAGTTGCAAAGTTCCTCACACTTGCTGTTTCAGTTAGGTTGACCAATTAAAGCAATCACAGATATTGCTGTATTACGCATGTCGTTATGCCGCTAAAGGAACTAAGTATGTCCTTAGGTGTTAATTGCATATTCAGTCAGTGTAGAGGTTCTGTATTGACTGAGATCTTACCCAGTGTGATTACTAAACTAAAAAATGAAAATGAAAATGAAAAATCCTCTCTATTTGTAATCTTATATCTTTAGTAATACGTACACAGCAGCAGCTGTGTACGTATTACCTACTGGGTAGGTTAATAAATGATATATTGACTGTATTGGCTGAGACAAGAGCTGATGGTAATTGGAATGCTATGGTGATGTTTGTTTGAATGGTGTTTTACGTTATTTTTAGCACATGTAAGACAATATATGACGGTAGATTTTGATGTAGAGGCAAGCCATCCCATTTTTCATGGGTAGAAACAGTACTGTACACCTCCCGCCACCCGTATAGCCTCGGTCACCCGGCCCGCTTCTGATTTCTTTGTTACGCTATGCTTCACGGATCCAGCACCAGGGCCTGGGGAAAATAGGAGGTTTAAAATCGCCCTCTCGTTTTGGGCGATTTTGGAGAGATTTTGAGAGATTCAACAAGACTTTCAAAATACATCTTTTGAAGTTAATTTAATAATAATTTCTTGTTTTTAACTTATGAGAAGCAGCAAGTGACGTTAAAAAGTTTAACGGATGCATCAACAATTGACGTTGTACGTTTATTTACAACATGATGTCACGCAAACATCGACTTTATGCGCGTGAAAAAAACGAGCGAATAAATTGTGCTAATCGCTAGTGGGCGCTTTAATTGGCCTAATCTGTCCAGACCGATATGTGCAAGTAAGACATATGCATGATACGTTCTAGCTGGCCGAGACTAGCCACCCGTAATAATCCAGTCTGTTTCACTTGACACGTCGAGCTTCCAGTGGGATTCGAACCCTCGGCGGTGAGAGGCGAGAACGTTTTAGGCGCAGCGTCTTTACTATCCCGGCTATTAGGGCACTGTGGTGATTTTAATTAATTGAATTTGCATCTCATAATAAATATTTTTAAGACTCGACATAGTCAACTGACACTAAATGTTTTCAAAGATAACATTCAGCTTTTTAGAAAGTGTTTTATTTATGTAGTTCTACTGTAAGAGTTTTATAGGATTCTCAGCTACAAACAATAACACATACATTAATATACGTATATTGTGAATTTATCGAAGTGTACTCTGAACACAGTCAGCCAAAACCACGCATTTAAACAAACAATGACAATGTTAATAAGAAACAAAGCATGTGACTTCACAAACACAGAGAGGTTGACAATAGGGCTACCACGTTGGAACGGTCAGTGGCAAAAAAAGGCCGCTGGGGGTTTAAACCAGGTTCTAGGGCCAAACTTCACCCTTACCATATTGTCTTCCCAATAAAACGGGGCACGGTGAAAAAAGAAATCCCTGCCAGGCTATAATTATTCTCTAATAGGGCAGCATTAATAGGCAACATAGATGCTCATGAATAGTAAAGCCCCAAAAGTTACAAAGCAAGTACTCAGTGACTTGGACGAAGCCAGACCAACAAGACGAGATTAAGACGGTAATCTCACAATCAAAGAGGAAAGCATAGTGGCGAACTGTAAATGAATTGACCACTTAACTTGCAAGCGTTGCAAAATTATAGGAACATAACCTGTTTTGATAAAAATATAAAAGAATATAATAATAACAAGAGCATCAAGAATTGCAGGGCAATCCACAGTCCCCCACCGGCCCAGACAAACATTTTCCAGACATTTTCTATGATGGAGGTCAAAGATCAAGGTCAATGTCACAATGACCTTATTTTGGTACGTGACACACCTCTATCCCAAGATGTATTCACATACCAAGTTTGGTGTCTCTAAGTGTTATAGTATTGACAATACGGTCCGGACAAGCATTTTCTATGACAGAGGTCACAGATTAAGGTCACAATGACCTTATTTTGGTACGCGACACACCGCTATTCCAAGATGTATTCACATACCAAGTTTGGTATCTCTAAGTGTTATAGTATTGAAAATAAGGTCCGGACAAGCATTTCCTATGACAGTGGTCACAGGTCAAGGTCACAATGACCTTATTTTGGTACGCGATACATCACTATCCCAAGATGTATTCACATACCAAGTTTGGTATCTCTAAGTGTTATAGTATTGAAAATACTGGACAAGCATTTTCTATGACAGAGGTCACAGGTCAAGGTCAAGGTCAGAGTGACTTTATTTTGGTACGCGACACACCGCTATCCCAAGATGTATACACGTCCAGGTTTGGTATCTCCAAGTGTTATAGTATTAAAAATACGGCCCGGACAAGCATTTGTTATGACAGAGGTCACAGGTCAAGGTCACAATGACCTTATTTTGGTACGTGACACACCGCTATCCCAAGATGTATTCACATACAAAGTTTGGTATCTCTTAAGTGTTATAGTATTGAAAATACGGTCCGGACAAGCATTTTTTATGACAGAGGTCACAGGTCAAGGTCAAGGTCATAGTGACCTTATTTTGGAACACCATACACCGCTATTTCAATAGGTATTTACATACCAAGTTTGGTATCTCTAAGTGTTATAGTATTGAAAATACGGTCCGGACAAGCATTTTCTATGCATTTTCTATGACAGAGGTCAGAGGTCAAGGTCAAGGTCACATTGACCTTATTTCGGTACACGACATACCGCTATCCCAAGATGTATTCAAATACCAAGTTTGGTATCTCTAAGTGTCATAGTATTGAAAATACGGTCCGGACAAGCATTTTCTATGACAGAGGTCACAGGTCAAGGTCAAGGTCACAGTGACCTTATTTTGGTACGCAACACACCACTATCCCAAGATATATCCACATACCAAGTTTGGTACCTCAAAGTCTTATAGTATTGAAAATATGACCCGGACAAGCATTTTCGGAACATTTTCTATGACAGAGGTCACAGGTCAAGGTCAATGTGACCTTATTTTGGAATGCGACACACCGCTATCCCAAGATGTATTCAAATATCAAGTTTGGTATCTCTAAGTGTTATAGTATTGAAAATACGGTCCGGACAAGCATTTTCTATGACAGAGATCACAGGTCAAGGTCAAGGTAACAGTGACCGTTTTTTGGTACGCTACACACCGCTATCTCAAGATGTATCCACATACCAAGTTTGGTATCTCAAAGTCTTATAGTATTGAAAATATGGCCCGGAAAAGCATTTCGGAAGGACGGACGGACGGACGGACAATGTGCAAACCTATAATCACTCCCCGGGACCGGTGGGGGACTAATAAAGATTGTATGAAAGTGATTATGAACAAGGGGATCTTACGAAGTTTGTAAATCACGTCACCATAGAAGTCAGGTTGTGATAGCCCTTGTCGCAGAAGATTTCTGAAATTACTTTATATTTTATATTTGAAAAGTAGATGAGGGCTACGATCATACAGTTTTTCAATTTTTTTTTCAGAGTTGATCTGATGGAGTAGCTTCTTAGTTATACGCAGATTACGAATATTAAACTTCTCAACTCGACTACAAGCTCTAGAAAAACGAAAAAGTTAAGAAACATAGACCCTATAGGAAGTTGCTTGGGAAACATCCCCCATCCAAGTGGGGAAAGTTAACAATATCAAAGTTAAAATCTAGAACAGAAGCGACAGTGTAAAAAGTGTTAGCTTTGTTGAGTTGAAGTTCATTAGGATAGATAGTGTTACTCATAGTAGAACAGAACGTGGTGGCAATGTTCAGTATGTCATCAAGATACCGAGAGGTGTCATGTACGACTTCAGGTACATCTGCCTGAGTATCTGGTGAAACACTCAACATGAAATCTCTTTCTCATCAATACAAATCTGCAACAAGAGAGACAGATTGTCTATAAACGGTAATTCAATAATTGACGAAAATATCAAATTGGAAAATAATTGCCGAAATTGACAATACGAAATTTTCAAATCATATTAATATGTGTTAATTCGCACGCACGCACGCACGCACGCACGCGCGCGCGCGCGCGCACACACACACACACACACCCACCCACCATTTAGTCCATAAGAACCTTAGAACTACACACACACACGCGTTACATGACCCGATATAATTTTGTTTTAGTCATATTTGTTCTATCTAAAACAAATTGTATCATATAACGAAACACAATATACATGTTTAATGATTAAACCAAGCATACTCTCACACCACTTTTTGTTCTTACTATAGAACAAGATATATACACATAATGCATTTTCAAAATTAAAAACAACAATGGTCCCGTAAACGACCTTGAATGAAATGACGTTGCAATGACAGACTATGTATATGCAAATAAATAAGCGACATTATATTGGTTGCAACATTTGGATGTCTACTTCAGGCAGTAAGCAAGCAAGTTTTACTGATTTTTTTTTTCGTATTTGGATGACCTTCTTTCTGTGCATGCAGCATTTCCTGTTCACTGTTTGACTTGCTACGACAAAAACGTACAATATCTTTTGTGACAAAATCATATGTTTTAATGTGATTGTAATGCCAGAGATGGCCCTTGATCGGAAAATAAAAAGTTATTCTATTCTATTCTACATATTCCGTTTCTTGTAAATACACTACTCAAAATTGGCTAAATAATTGTATAAGAAATTAATTCACAATAACGATATTAATTCCATTGATACTTCAACAATTCCACAATTTGAATCAAGTTATGAGATCACATGACCATACACTGCCCTAAATAATTTCATGCAAAATAGAAATAATGCTATTTATTTCAGAACGAAATTTAGACAGCAAAAAAGTGATACTTAGCAAATATATATGGAGGCGTTAAACCTCTGGTATGACATATGTGATGTCCTCATGTAAGAGAAAACAAACAAATTGTAGTTATCTATATCTTTCTAAACGTGTACAGTCGAAATATCACTATTTGTCTTTTGACACGTGATAGGTGCTCTTGTTACACTCATCTTCAATATTTTCATTTTATTGATGAACCTTAACGTGACGGGCCAATTTCAACGAATTAAAAAGTCACATTTCATTGTTGAAAACTAAACTTCAGGTCTCACACCTCTATTATCTCCCCTGAAAGATCACGGACCTAGAGACAAAAGGAAAACAGAAAATAATTCTATTTTTTCTCAATTTTAGGCAATTTTTAATTTGAAAAATAGGTTTTGCTTTGCTTTAGCATACATTTGCAGTGTAAAAGACAGATGATACAGAAAATCCCATGTTGATATGAGGTTTCATCCAAATTTCAGAACTGTTTGACCGAAGCACCACATATTCAGCCAGATAGTGTATGAATTTTGTATTTTCCATAGGGTTCACAAAACATGAGCGAGAAAAAAACCCAACCTGGCTAACTTATGTATTTTATTGTTTTAAATTACTGGTCTTGGCTATACTGAAGATATTAAACCAACAACAATGTCTGCTGCCCTGCTTTGAAGCTCAGATGTTGGAAAAGGCTGTACAGTAACCCTATGGGAAAATTAATTGTGGTGTGAGACCTGAACAACGTCGCGGCTAGACAACAATTCCAACCTAAGAAATCAGAAAGACATAACAAACACACGCACCTTGACTCATTTACATCTGCTATAGAGATTTTACAGTCATGGTTCACATCCAGGGACTTGTACCAGATCTTCCACTTTGATACCAAAAAGTCGTTGGCCATTGCGCTGCAAACATAAAAATATATTATCTAAATGGATTGCATGAAGATGATATTGCCTTTCCGGATTTCTTTATCTACACTGTCCTGTCTCACTGGGATTTCTGCTATTGACCGTTCCAGGGCTGTACCCCTATAGTAAACCCTTTTGTGGTTGTGGTGTCGCAAACTATGCGTCCAATTATTCTTGTAATTATTAAGTGCGTGGTTTTGGTAGACTGCGTTCAGTGCATGCTACATTTCCTGTTCGAATTTTATACCTACTTTTACTGTTAGAAAGAAACGCGTAGTAAAAGGGTTAATCGAAATATGAAATGCAAAGTTTTACGGTATCTTAGCACTATTAGCATCGCACGCACGCATACACGCAGCAGGCAGGCACGCACGCATTATTCATCAGAGGGAGGTGAGATGAAGGTGAAATTACCCACCAGAATTGTTACCACCCACGCGTGACACAGGTTTCGAGGGTGAGATTATAAAAATATTTCATGGGTACCCGGTGAAGATAGGGAATTCCAACCCGAGGTATGCGTGTTTTTATCGGAACAGAGGCTCTGCCGAGGTTCCGATTAAAACACGTATACCGAGGGTTGGAATTCCCTATCTGAACCGAATACCCATGATAGCCTAGGGTCGAGATAAAATTCACGCGCGCCAACATCCGGTATGCTGGAAAACATGAAAACGCTAGTAGCTGGCGGTGTCAACATTTCTCTGCAAGAAAAAGAAGCTATCATGGGTATTCGGTTCAGATAGGGAATTCCAACCCTCGGTATACCGATAAAAACACTTATACCTCGGGTTCGAATTCCCTATCTTCACCGGATACCCATGAAAGAGTCTTATAATCTAGCCCCGGTAAAATGACGGATTATAAGAATAATTAGATAGGTAGGTAGGTAAGGTAAGGTAAGGTATGTGTGTATAAGCGTTTATTTATCCTCGCTGTATTGCACGAAGCATTTTAGCGAGCAGACCTCGGTTTAAAGTCTCATCCGAAGGACTGGTAAGGTAGGAAATACTTTTATGAAATATTTCGTTAATTAACCCAAATTCGGTCCTGGCTGGGATTGAACGCACGATCCCTGGGTTACTAAGCCGCGATGCTAACCATTACACCACGGCGCTACCTACGCTAAGGTAAGGTAAGGTAAGGTAAGGTAAGGTAAGGTAACAGGTGCGGATCCAGGATTTCAGCGTAGTGGGGGCGTAAGATTTTGGTCAATTTTCGGGTCCGTTTCTAGCCTCATAAAACGGTTGCGGTAGTGCATTGATAGGGTAAAAAGTGTGTTTTCAAATAAAAGGAGTTAACAATGTGTTAATTAAACCATTCATTACCCATTATGCGTCGAGCGAGCGAAGCGAGCGAGAAAAAAATTTATACTGAGGGCGTGCATCGAAATTGTTTGATATTTTATCTACAGTAACATGGACATACATGTATGAATAAAAAAAGTCCGTTTTCAAATAAAATGATTTAACAGTGTTAATTAAACCACTCATTAGCCATTATGCGTCGAGCGAGCGAAGCGAGCAAAAAAAAAATCTACTGAGGGCGCGCATCGAAATTGTTTGGTATTTTATCTACAGTAACGTGGACATACATGTATGAATATAAAAAGTCCGTTTTCAAATAAAAGGATTTAACAAGGTGTTAACTTAATCAGGGTCTATTTACGCCGTATTCGGGACTCAATTGCGTGGTATGAGGGACTAAAAAAACGTCTTTTGGTACTCGGTACGCAAACTTTAAAATAAAAGTAAGTCTAAAATGCACCAAAATTCATCGTAAACAAATACTACGTCGGCACCGAAAATGCATCCTAAAAACTATCATACAAAGCAAAAGTAAAACAAACCTTTTCTTTTCTTTCGCACTTGTCGAAAAAAAACATCTTAAATCTGTCTGAGACAGCGTACTACTGGATGGACCAAGTTTTTTTCGCTTCGATGGGCCTGACATTTTCAATGTATCGGCTGCTACTGTCTTTTTAAATATCGGAAAGGTGCAAAACCAGCGAAAATGAAACTAATGAGCGAAAATTGAACTAATCAGCGAACTGCAGTTGATATTTGATCAAATCAAATACCTAATAACATGTCTGTGATCAAATTAACCGACTCTAATTGTCACATATTTAGTCAATATGTGGATTAAGTGTTTCGACTGTTTTTAAAAAAACTTACCTTGGTCGATTTTAGGGGGGGCGTACGCCGCTTCCGCCCCCCTCTAAATCCGCCCATGGGTAAGGTAAGGTAAGTTAAGTTAAGTTAAGTTAAGGTAAGGTAAGGTAAGTAGGTAAGTAAGTAAGTAATAAGTAAATAAATAAATAAATAAATAAATAAATAAATAATTATAAATAAAGAAATAAAGAAATAAAGAAAGAATAAATACCGTCTGTAGTCCTTATCGTTGACAATAAGCCAAAAAGAAGAAATAAATGACTATTCCTACAATTAAGTTACTAAACGAATTTAGTTACTAAATGAACGCAAACCACAAACTCAATTAATGACCAGCGGTTGCTATGTTTGGTAACTAACTAAACAGTTGCATAATATAAATGCCCCGTTATGGTATGATCATGAACATCTTCTTTGTGCTACTTTGCAGATCAACAGAGTTCAAATATGGAGTTAAACGAAGAACAATGGATCTATTTGGCTGATTACAACCCCATTAAAATGGCGTCCAGTAATTGGAGATACTTTATATCAGCTTTTGATTGTAATAATGGAAAAAATACAGAATGAATAGCCTGCACACGACCAAATAATACGTCAAATTGAATACGGCCAGATCTTACTGCCATAATCTACACTTAGCTCATTATACCAGATATGCATAATATACCAGGCATACAACACATGTTAATGAACTTATATGCACATATTGTATCAATATTTAACCTGAATATGATATTCGTATCATATCCATTGTTTCAATGACTGTGATTTTAAGGCTGAATTACGGAATGATTTATGTAGCAAAGCATGCGATATAAACATAAATTATAATGCTAGTTAGTTCAGCAGGTTTTTAATGCAAATTATGATTGATTGATTGAATGATTCTTTATTTTCCTCCCAATTGGAGAGCATTGAGACAATACAATAATACAAACAGTAACAGTAATACATATATACATAACAATGATTATTATATAACCTATAAATAGACGCGTTTTCATTGGCTAAAAAGTAATTTTTTAGAAAAAATATCTAGCGATATTGACCTGTTTTTTTGATATTGACCTGTTTTTTTGATATTGACCTGTTTTATATAATTGTTTTTTTGATATTGACCTGTTTTATATAATTGTAAATTGAGGGTTATATAATAAAACAGTTATGGACTTTTCAGCTGTTATACATGATGTTGATATGTACCAAAAAATCATTATTGACCTCGGCTATCGCCTCGGTCAATAATGATTTTTTTGGTGCATATCACATCATGTATAACAGCTGAAAAGTCCATAATTGTATAATATTTTATGATATGAAAAAATGTAAAATATAAACAGTAACACCGAATTACTAGTTCTATATGAATTAAGTACTATATAAAACAACATATATACTCCTCAAATAAGTTAAGGACCATCCTTTCTTTATTTTAACTAGAAAGCAATTCAAAGCCCTGTATTTATTTTAATAGTCATCTTAAACCAAAGGAGTGTACAAAATAATGTTTCTGGTAGCTTGGATATCATTTTACAACACAAATCAAAATTAAAAAATTTGCAGATTTGAAATTTGTGAAAAACTCTAGATTTTACCCAAAAAATTAGATATTCAGAATTTAACATGTTCTTCGATGTCTAATTAATACAGCAGTTATTTCTTAATAATTTAGAACAACAACCAAACTCACATTACACAAATTTCGATACATACCCCAACATTTATTCAAATTTAGACGGGGAGTAAAATTGGGATATTTGTAAATTCGATGGTGTATGTTTTAAAATTGCATTAAATCACTAAATACCCGCTGTTAAACCTTATATCCATGTTTAATGGGCCCGGATTGCTTTTAAAATTTAAGTTATTTGATAAAATCTAGAAAAATATTTTGAAGTGCCACTTTGGGGGTAAATAGCCTGTTTTTCGAATTGACCCAATTTTTCGAAAATGTTGAATCCAAGGTGATGCATTCAAATTTTTGTTCGTTCTGTAGATGTTTTTGAAGCATGCATATGCAGGATTTCTATGTTAAATATATGGGAGAAAAACTAGCTGGTCCTTACATTATTTTGAAGGGTATATATTTATAAGATAGAATAAACTAGTAATCGAATCCGAACCAAGCATCCAGTCTTGGGGTAACAGTTTGTGTTGATTCAAGTTATATTAAAATAAAATACTTAGATTAATACATCTCCTTCTGTTCAGTTGATACTCAGAATACAAACAGTACTATGTATGTTATTCTGTATGTATAACACTGTACATTTCATAAGATCATATTAAGGGTATTTGTTTTTGTATTTCAAATGTTGACCCCAATCCAGAGTCCAACAGGAGACCCTGGAGAAAACATACCGTGTAATCATTCAGTTTGAGAAAGAAAATAACATTTTATCTAAATATCCTCCAACCCACCACCTGTCACCTAGGCACACATCTGAGGTTGACAAATGTATTGACATTGTTTGATATGCTTTGTATTTTCCATCGACAGGTATCATATGCGAAGTTAAACATAAATAATAGAAAAAATGACGCTGCAATTGACCTCATTTTGTATAATTGACATTTTGATGCCCCGTCCCCGGGCGCCACGGGTGACGTAGGAGGAAAGGCAATTATCAAGTGTAATCCCATCATCATATCGTTTCATGGGAGATAATAATCGAAGAGAAGTGAACCCACACCACCCACACACACCCCTACACGCCTGGGTAGACGTCTGAGTTTGAAAAGTAAATCGTTTAATATGTTGGTTATCTTGCGTATACCAAGTTATATGAAACATATGAAAGAAATGACAGTTTAATGAATTGTTAGTGTATTTGACCTGTTGACAACCATTCGGGTTAAGTAGGAGGAAAAACAAGTATACCGTGTTATCCCATCATCTTAATGTTTTATTTGAGTCATAGAGATAAAACACCCCGTTTTACCTTCCCGCCACCTCACCTCCCCAAACCAATTGGCACACGTCTAAGTAGGAAATAATAAAATCGTTTGATATGTTGTTTATCTTTTACAGACGAATATATGTATATATATGTATATATATACTAGTATATATACTGAAAAGAAAAGAAACGCAGGGTGCGTATTTCCGCTATATATTGTATGTTTAATATGCTACTGCTAATCGAATGGTACAGGGAGACATAAGGCCTGTCCTTTTAGAAAGAAGGTTTAAACAGCACTGAACACACCAATGGTTACCCCTTTAAAGTTTCATTATCGTCAGAATGCAAACTTAGGCTTTAAATGTTGCAATCACTTAACATTAAATACAGTACTGAACTGGCTCAGTTTTTCAAAGAGGAACTTCAGCATTTATGAATTTCTTGTTACAACGTGTACTGTGATTAAAATGTTTCTCTAACTAACTGCACTTTTTTTTTACAAAACATCTTGGGATTTCCTTGGAATATATATGGAATTAAGTGTGCAGTATATGCAATATATAGCGGAAATACTCATCCTGCGTTTCTTTTTCCTTTCAGTATAGTTTAGTACCTTTTGAAACTCCCTTTGTCAATAGCTATGTTGACCCGCCCCGCTCCGCTGTTCTCCGACAGCTCTTGTATTACTTCATACGATGCTTCAAGGCTGTAAGAGCCAAACGTAATAATAATATTGCTCGTCGTTAAAGAGGAGATATGGTAACGGACAGACGGCTAGATGGAAGAACGAAAGCGTGGGGGCAATAACCTATAATAAGTAATATGTTTTGTATGGAAGAGTTTGTTCCCTTCCTTATTTTAACATCTTAATGAAGTAAATCCATCCCATTTGGGTAGAATATTCCACCAACAAAGTCAATAGATTAATCTGTTTATAGATGGTATACTCAATGTGAGAATATGGGCGATTCCGGAACTGCTCTGTGCAAAGTAAGAATTCTTAAAATGCCCGACGAATTGCGCAAGGGGTTAATTGATATAAAATATACACCAAGTAAGAATAAGACGCAGTCCGGCAAAAATAAAAAAATAAACGCGACGCAGACAATAATAAAAAATATTTTTAATAACGGGTCAAATTGGGCATTTCATATATAATATATTTTAGAGATTTTCCTATGATTTCTTTATACAAACATTGAACCCTGGTTTGGTGCCATATTCCTTCGTATATACTTGTGTATACAAAAGAAGTAAAATATTGAAGAAGAAGAAGAAGAAGAAGAAGAAGAAGAAGAAGAAGAAGAAGAAGAAAAGAAGAAGAAGAAGAAGAAGAAGAAGAAGAAGAAGAAGAAGAGAAGAAGAAGAAGAAGAAGAAGAAGAAGAAGAAGAAGAAGAAGAAGAAGAAGAAGAAGAAGAAGAGAAGAAGAAGAAGAAGAAGAAAAAGAAGAAGAAGAAGATAAATGTTTATTAAAGTGTCACACATCATTTTATGGCATACACAACGTACAGTACAACATATTAAAATATATGAGATTTTGGGCCGATATCGGCCTATGAGACACTAATTTATACAAATCAATGCAAGTATATTAAAAATACAGCTAACATAAAACATGTAAAACATGCATAACGAACAGTTAGCATTAGCTTAAGACAATTTAATTTGACTATGTTTAATCGAGATGCAAGTTATATTAAAATTCTTTCTATTTTTAGTGATTTGCAACTTACTGTTCGTTAAAGCAGGTTCATAAAATGCCGATTGTGTGTTATTTTGAGTCTTTTAAAATCTAGATAACACTCAATCTTAAAAAAAATCAAACATTATAATAGTTTAAAAATAGTTTAAAATATAATAACTTAGAATTTGCAAACATTAAAATAAAATACTTAGATTAATATGATACTTCTCCTTCTGTTCATTTTACATAGCGTTGAAGATATCTTAAATTAAATTGAAGTTTTTCATTTTTCATAAGAAAACCCAATTTTTCTGTTGGCAGAAATGTATAAAACAAGGTATCGATAAGCGAAGCCGCTTGGAAAAGTTAATACCGGATATCAACATACAATGTACAATTTATTAAAAAATGAGTTTCGTCTTCCACTACACTTAAGTTACAGTATTTGCAAATTATTTCGTTAAAAGGAGTTTTTGGACGGGTGTACCTTCCAGTTTCTACAGCTAAAGGTCAATTACAGCATCTGAATTTGGATAACGTTTTCCGTTGGCCCCTTGATAAGTTCATTTTAACATAGAATTCCGTTTTAAATTTAAACTTATATGTTCTATAAGTTCTTAATTTGTTTCCATTTGTATTATTACCATTACCATTTAATTTCTGCTCCCATTTACCATGCTCCTTATCTATTAATTTTTATCTAATAATATGAATACACACATCTGTACAACTTGACTTTCACATAACATGCAATATTGTATTTCTAGATCATTTATAAATGCTAACATGCTCTTTTCCCATGATTTGCTTATATTCAATGACCATTTATGAATGATGTTACACAATCTATTTTCTGGCATGCATTTTAATCTGCACCATAATATTACAGTCTTTATATTTTGTTTAACAATGCATGATTCCGTTTCCATATCACCACGGGTAGCTATATTTGTTGCATGTTTACTTGTACATAAGAAATATGTACATGCTTTATTTATGACTATTTCAACGTTCGTAAAATATCGTTGACCCCAGATTCCTGCGCAATAGTACAGTACAGGTTCAACAAGTGTTTCAATCAACCTTTTATATACATCATATTTCATTCCACCTGCATGTAAGTATTTTGTATATACTGCTCCAAGTGCGCGACTGACTGATTTGGTTATTTCCCATACCGATTTAGAAACATCTAAAAATTCGTTAAACCAAAAACCAAGGTATTTGTAGCACTTTGAAATGTCTACAGATTTATCACCAAGCATGAACACAAAGGATGACAATTCTTTCGTTTTTGGCCTAAAATGCATGACTTTATTTTTTTCTTGATTTACAGCCAGACGCCATTTATAGCACCAGTCGTTAAGTTTACTTAACATAAGTTGTTGCTCACCTTCTGTTTCAGCTATTAAAACAAGATCATCTGCATACAACACTATTGATATCGAAACACCGTCAACATTACACCAAGATTCATTTGGTTTATATCGTTAGCCAGATCATTGATATACAATGAAAATAATGTCGGGGATAAATTACAGCCTTGCCTAACGCAATTTTGGACAGGGAACCAGTCGTTTAGGAAAGCATTTTCTCTTAATGGCGCATGAAACAGAACTGTAAAGCGATTTCATAGCAGGCATTATTTTGCCATGAATACCTAAAACATATAACTTATACCATAGGCAATCTCTTTGAACAGTGTCAAACGCTTTCCTGAAATCTACAAAATATGCAAATGTCTCCTTTCTTTGAAACTTTCTATTTTTAATAATTGTGTACAGTTAATATATATGATCTTGACAGTTTCGGTCTCACTCAAAATGCAATTCGCATCTAACCATTTATATAATCTTTTATTCAGTATATGTGTATAAACTTTGCACGGAATCGAGATTAGCGTAATTGGCCTGTAATTCAGTGGATATTTTGGATCATCTCCTTTATATACAGGACACATTAAACCTTTCATCCAGTCATCAGATACAATGCCTTTATCAAAGGAATGACTTATTATACTAAATAAAAGATCTATGCAAGTATCATTACGTAAAATATCTGCTGGGATATCATCTATCACGCATGCCTTCCGTAATTTTGTGCTATAAATAGATTACTTAAGCGTAACGTAATATTGAGTAATTATGTTTACTACTAACATGTTATATTTAACCACTTCGTGGCAAATATCGACAGGTACTAGTAATCGTTTGTTATAAGTTCAATCCCTGACATAAGCAATTTGCATAAATAGGCCATATTGCGTCAACAATACTGAACATTTCAGACCCACCCTTCATTTACATCGGCTTAAAGTATGCAAAATGCGACTAGAACCTTGTCACCTACAGAACCGTGAGTTGTTACTAATTTAGTTTACGTTGGAGTCACGATCATTGTTGGCAGAAAACAATGATCGTGGCTCCAACGTAAACAGAGTGTCTTTCCAACCGATAAACTGTCATCTGAACAACACAGGGATCAAGACGAAGACCATGAATGAGATCGCAGGAAGCCGGCACAGATCTGGGATAGTAAAGGATGGACTTAAAATATTAATTAATTGATTTCTGGACCAAAAATTATTTATATAAAAAAAGAAACGTCCGACTTTTTTGCTGGTATTTCCATAGGCCAGTTTTGGGTGCGTATAAAAGCTTAAACAGCGTTTTAATAAAAAATATGTTTGATGTTTGTAAGCACACTTACGTGAGTACTAAATATCCCATTAAACAGTTTCAAATGTGCCAAGCAATAATCTTTTATGGATGATATCGAAATGTTAAAGGGAGGTAATTGATGATTGTTGATAATCAAAAGCTGCCATCTTACACAATCTGTGTTATGTTTTTTTGTCATTTTTTGGTAAGGAACATATAGTAAATATTGTCTCGGACAAATTTCGGCAATTTTCTTAGATTCAAATTGTTTTTGTGGCCAAACTACATATTTTAAGAAAATACGGGCTAACTCACTGTCAACTTTTCAAAAACATCTTTGTATGGACTATTGTTGGCGGTCTATCTAATTATAATTAAAACGTCATTATTTTTTTTCCTGTTTTGCTGTCTAAACAATCAGCATCAACATTAGCGTAAGTTTCTTTTTTTGTTCATTATCTATATATTATATATACTTAAGGCCAAAATATTTGCACGATTCATAAAATATAACAAAATTCCTTCTAAACGTACCCAAATTTAATATTTTCAATCGAACGTATCGAACCGTGAAGTTATCAATTGTATTGAAACCGGGTGAAAATGTTTAAGGCGATTGCTTGGGATTACGACAGCTAATTATGAATGTAAAAATTGAAACCATTTGAAAATATGAAAATATAAAGAACCGTGCAAATCTTTTGGCCTTAAGTATATATACTTGAAGGTATTGAACTCCTAAAATGGCCACAAAAAAACAACAACCAGCAGTTCTATAATACTTGTTATTTATCGGTACGTAAGATGCCTTGGCAGCGTAACCTGCTCATGTCACAAGCATAATTATATATATAACGAATAAAACAAAAAACTGTCATTCAACCTCTCCTACTTTTTTTATACCAGACAATCAAATATGCCAGCTTGCAGTAATTTCAATTCAATGACAAGATGATGGCACGGCCGGTACTACCTGAATCTATCTATCGTCCGTTAATTACAAGCCCCTGCTGGGGACCTATTGTTTGGGGCGCTTGTTTCAGCCAAAGTTTTTTTTGGACTTTTCAGACAAAATACAATTCATACCTAAATAAGTTGTATATCAGTGAAACAGACCTTTTTAGTGGTAAATAAAAATACCTTACTTTTCAAAATCGGTTGAGAAATAAAAAAAATCATGCGGGAAAGATGTTTTGATAGGGCATTTTCAATGCAAAATTCTGCTGCATAAAAAAATCGGAAAATACTTATTTTTAGATTTTTTTTATCTGAAAATGGTTTTAAATTGTTGGATATTCGTAAATTAAGACAATCTGAACGTTTTAATACAAAATATGAAGGCTAACTGAAGTTATATGAAATTTCTTAATTTTCTGCTGTCTCATCAACAAGGAATTTACATGGGAAAAGCACCATCAAAAATGTGTTTGGGCTGTAAAATATTTAATTCTCAACCGATTTCAAAACTAAGGTATTTTCATTTACCACTAAAAATATCAGTTCTAATGATATATAGTTGAGTTACGTATTACATAAATTACTCAAGCTTTTGCAGAAAAATCTTTGGCTGAAACAAGCGCCCCGAACAATAGGAATGATCTATAGGTCTAACATGGGGTCATGCGTTAAAAACGGATGAATATTAATGAGATGATTAACTGAAACGGATATCTGAAGCGCCAAAAATGTAAGTTGTCGTGGAAGCTGTGAATTTCGATAATTTCAGGAGCGAACGTATATTTTACCCTCAGTCGTCCATTACCGATTCTAGAACGAGGGTTTTGCAACAAGACATTCGCCAGGACGAACGGATGTCTTGTTACAAATCTTTGTTTTGGAATCGTTATGGACGGCTGCGGTTTTTAACGCCTGACACCATGTTGGACCTGTATATTACAGGTAGTACCTGCTGTGCCATCTTCTTGTCATTGAACTGAAATTACTGCAAGTTGGCATATTGATTCTCTGGTATAAAAAAGTACGGGAGATTAAATGACAAGTTATTCTTTATTCGCTGCCGGGACGGCAGCGACTCTTATATGGTTTTCATAATTGCACATAGTAAGGTAGCAATGAACAGTTTCTTTGAGTTTTTCACGTTGATAACGCAATCTTATGATTACAATGGCAGCAGTGAAAAGTGTATCTGTGTTGTAATGCACACGCTAACGCACACGCATCCCTTACATATGAGCACTTGTATTTCTGTGCCGATGTGTACTTCTAGATCATCGTGTTACAAAGTTGAATACGTAATCAAAATATAACGCATGTCAAGGATTTGACCAGAGCGAAGAGAGGTCGTCCACTTTGATTCACAATGTTTGGTAGGAAGAACTGATGGTAAAACTTGGGAAGCAATTGTCTGGTAAGAAATAACGGTC
Organism: Cyrtodaria siliqua; assembly: GCA_037043455.1. Taxonomy (NCBI): domain Eukaryota; kingdom Metazoa; phylum Mollusca; class Bivalvia; order Adapedonta; family Hiatellidae; genus Cyrtodaria; species Cyrtodaria siliqua. The sequence goes on from JAWPHD010001035.1 coordinate 175,326, forward strand.
GTGGTTGTTTACGTCTTCCTGACAACATTATTTTTTTATTTTTTAAACGCTCGTGACTTGATCGGTTATCATGTTAAACTTTCCAGTTCCAACCAAGATATAATGCTGTTTTTCTCCCGGCAGCTATTTTACGCTTGCGTAAAACCTTGCTTCTTCTTAATATATATAATTCTGCTTGTGACATGAGAAGGTTATGCTGCCTACGCACCGATAAATAACAAGTAGTATAGAACTGTTGGTGTTTTTTGACTGACAATTGTAGGAGTTCAGTACCTTCAAGTATATAATAACCCTAACCCTAACCTTAACCCTTCTAACCCTAACCCTAACCCTATGTAAACAGTTGTTTTGGTACAGAAACCAATTAATTAATATTTTAATCACTCCAAGTCCATCTTTTTCTATCCTAGTTTTGTGCCGGCTGCCTGTGAACGAGATTGACACAAATGACAAAATAAATATAAATGGGTCGTATTGATATATTACGGGATAACCTCGATATAAGTGAAAACATTCTTACATTTTGACTGCCATCGAACTAGTCATTGATTGTATTGTTTTGAGTCTTGACACACACTAGCTTACACAATAGCTTATCTCACACAGCCTTGGAAAAATAATCTGTATTTCTTTCTTTCTGCTTAAGACTATACACTCTTATGAACTGTGTGTTCTTGCAAGTGACCACCATTCTTTGACTTTTTAACATCATAACAAATTGACCTAGGATTTCTGAGACCAGCGACCTCTTTCAGAACTTCCCCTAAATGAACACCATTACGACCTAACTGTACTACGTTGTGAGACCCAAACCCGCATACGACCACTTGGTCATTTGCCACAACAGCCAGACCATTTGGATACTTCAGAGATTTTTCCGTGAACGTTGAGATTACAGTTCCGTCAGTATCCATTGCTATGACGCCCTTATCTTCGTCCGATATATAAATGTTCCCGATGCTGTTTATTGCTATGTGTAACGGACGTTGACATAAGTTACCACATGTTGAGTTGTTGACAATAGCTCGCACAAACTGACCACCAATGCTGTATATTCGAATCTGATTCTGACCGCCAGCTTTTATTGCTCCACACACCACATATATTTCTTCTTTGCTGTAAGCAATGTCGCGACATAGTTCTCCAACATTCACTCGCTTACCCTCCAGCAACTTTCCCTTTGTATCTATAGATACGAACTGCAGCAGTTTCCGGTTCGATATACTCAATACGGCTTCGTTTTGATCGACACAGCACACGCTGTATGGTGGACCAGGCAAGGTCAGGTAATGCTCAACTTTATATGACGTGTTCATCAACTTAACCTTCTTGTTTTCCCAAACGGCCAGCAGAACCCTGCCGTCGGGTAGAAAATCTGATCCCAATATCTGGCAATTCGTTATATCCGCAGCCACGTGTACGTCATATTGACCAATCATGTTGCCGGTAAACAAACGCTGCTCTGATCCGAAACTTCCCATAGATCGCAAACGCTTGACAAACTCCAGTACCCGAGTGTCTGGTATAAACTGTATCTGTTTTTTACTTAATATTTTTGATACGGTCTCGATAGTTCTCTCACCCTTGTTTATAGTTTGGTTTGCTCGCCTCATTTCTATGAACAATTGCGCTTCAGTAATTTGACGTTCATTCTGCAATTGCTTCGACATTGTTTCCAGTGTTTTCATTATGTCATGCACTGTTTTTAAATCGTTATCAATTCGTTTGCAGTAAGCGTTGTACTCATTTTGTAGATTATCGACGGTTAATTGTTCAAGGTTGTCCAAACTCTTATTTATTTTCTGACGTGTGTACTTTATTCTTGCAATGGCATCATCTCTTTCTTTTGTTAGCCTCGTGTTGTCCTCCTGGCGACGTTGACGAAGTGTTTCAAGTTCCGATCTCAGGTGATCTATATTCTGAATGACATCTGCATACTCTTTACTCTGTGCTATATCTTTCGCAGCCTCTGGAAGATATGCAACGTTCTTGCATTGTCTGTAATATATCAATGTAAAAAATACTAATAAATTAAACATAATACTTAAATGGTATTTCAAACATGCATACATGTTCATACAGATTGGCATCTACAAACCTTTCTAGAATGCCTCTATATGTTCTTTCCAAAATTAGAAAACGGGTTGTACATTTACGCTGTTTCGAATGTTCTGTGAGATTAATTGCTTCATATAATAAAAAAGTATAGAAGTATCAGACATAACTATATACGAACTTAACATAGGTTTCATTATTCGCAGATGTGCGAGTCCAACATAGAGAAATTGCAGCTAAGAATGCGTGATTGTAGACCTACGATTGAAAATGAATGCAAATCATTAATATCCATATGAGTTTTGTTCTCAGTGTATTTATTTGCACAGTTTATATACATCTACGGCATATGGTTTTCTTTCATATTTCGAATATCAGCTATAGCTCTTCCAGATCTTTCCATTCCTTTGAAGTTTAAAAATAAAAATAAAATGTAATATTGGTTACCTGTGATGCATGCGCAGTAGACGGCATCGTGGTCCCCGCAGAACATGTCTAATACCTTGTTGATGTGTTGGTCGCACGTGTCCGACGCTCCGGTGACTGATTTCCCGGGTACCATCTGCGCTGGCATGGTACCCGCAGGTAGATCCTGTATGTCGTGGTTCTTTGTAGCCGGGATCTTCAGATGCTGTCGTACACACAAAGCACACAAGTTTTCACCGCAGTCTCGACAAAAGCTCGTAGGTATGACGATCTTGCCCTCGCGCAGACAGGGTGCACATTCAACAACGTTCTCGGTCCTTCCCGTTTTAGATGCTCGGCTTTCATTTCTCGGCTTTGATACATCGACAGCAGCTTTAGTTCGTTCTGTTTCAGAAGTCCGGCTTTGTTCATTTATCGGCGTTGACACATCGGGACTAGCCTTTGGCCTTTCAACTACAGATGCACGGCTTTCATTTCTCGGCTTTGGTATTTCTGAACTTTTTGTTTTATTTCCATCTTTTTTGGACACAGAAATGCGCCCTTTCTTTCTGTTATTATATTCCGACTTGGGCATATTAATCAAAGAAACGCTAATTCTTGTATTTTAACACTTTTTTAATGACATATATGCTTATATTAATATCGTTTAAAGTAAAACAATTCAAATGGCATTCGTTTTCATTCATCTGAATGATTTTCAATAGCTATTTTGGTCATAACGCTATTTTGTTTTAAATACATTATATCGGCATTGTCTATAACTTGTTTTAAACGTACATTATCGATTATTATTATATTGCCCATTAAGTTTGCGGCATGTATTTAACCTACTGCCCAAGAGAGTGCAAATGTAAGCATAACTTGCATTGTACTGACGTCTGTAGTATGTAAGAGGTGCTAATGCAATACTTATATCTCTATTATACGTAGGAATTCGTTTTTGATACCTGCATTGTTGTATAACTGCAGTAGTGGTATTACTTACTCATCCTTTGGAATCATCGGGACCAACCAATTTGATTTTAAAGTAGCTATCCCGCCAACAACAGCCACATTTTACAAAATATTTACACCGTTTCTAAACCTACTGACGACGAGGTGTATACATATGTATATATAACTTAAATGTTTGAGAATTCAAGCTCTATAGACGCAGTATAAACGGCTTTAACCAGCCAGGCATAACGCCAAATATGGAGCTTCGAATTAAGAGTTACCAACTCATAATTCGTTTTACGCATATTCAGTCATAGATATTACCAGCCAGGCCAAACGCCAAATCTGGAGCTTCGAATTAAGAGTTACCAACTCATAATTCGTTTTACGCATATTCAGTCCTAGATATCTTAATAACCTGTCAATAAACCTAAACTTTTAATCGGCACATATACATTATTATATGACCTAAACATCCGGACAGAGATTTTATTAACGGTTTTGCAGTGTAATTTTGCCATTAGCTGGCGGGTTAGTTTCTTTAAGTAGAAAACCGTTTAAGCCGGTGCTAGGGAGCGTGCGAGATGTTGCATTGTAGCAAAGCTAAATGTAAAAACGTCGCTAAATGTAGAAACATTGCTAAATGTAAAAACGTTTGTCGCTAAACGTGAAAAGGGTCGCTAAATGTAAATGTAACAGTCTTTAAATGTAAGAACGTAAGCTAAATGTAATAAAAAAGGAGCTAAATGTAAAAAACATCTTTTTGTTGCTAAGTGTAAAAAGGGAAAGCGACATATGTAAAAATGTGTGTAGAACAGTAATGTATGTATAGGAAGATGTACATATGTAACTACTTTAACATGTTTAACACGGTATACGATGAAACGGATCTATTGTATGTACCCGATGATTCACATAGGATATACACTATTCGGTCAGAACAGATTCGTGGTTTCATTATTGATGTAGCTGCGTCTCAATAGGACAATTTGTGTGTGGTTAAATGGTATTTGTGATGTTTACTGTTATATTTGAGATCCTATGCTTTATACATTTCCCAGTCATAATTAAGAAATAGGACATCGTTTACGGTGAATCATCTTGTAATTTATCACGGTTTTTCGATCAATTGTAAACAATAATTTCACTCGCCCGAATTACGGTGAATTATCGTGTAATATATCACGGTTTGTCGATCAATTGTAAACAATAATTTCACTCGCCCGAATTACGGTGAATTATCATGTAATATATCACGGTTTGGAGTTCAGTTGTAAACAATAATTTCACGAGCCAGAAGGGCGAGTAATTTGGGCTCGAGTGATTCGGGCTCGTGAAATTATTGTTTACAATTGAACTCCAAACCGTGATATATTACAAGATAATTCATCGTAAACGATGTTCTATTTCTATTCTAATACCCCTAAAATGTGAAAACAAAGCACACATCTGAAATCTTTCGCATTGATTTGCTTACTCTCCTAACGTTGCAAACGTTACAGTTATATCTTGCTTATTCTCCTAACGTTGTTACAGTGATATATCGTTGAATATAACGAGATATTTTAAACTAGGCTATATAGCGCGGGTGTATTAGAATAATAGTTTATTCCCCCATACATATATATAATGCATGAGATTGAGAATATAATTACAAGAAATGGTACGTAGTTATTGTGTTGGAACATGGCGCATCCTCCATCCATTCAGTCATACACTAGTCAAACGACTAACTTCAGATACACAACTATGGCAAGACATGGTTAGAGAGTGTAACAAGTGTAAAAAAGAAATGGTAGTAGCGGCAGAAGTAATAGTTGTGTAATACATTAGTAGTAGGTGGTAATAGTAGTAAAAGTACTCGTAGTAGCAATAGCCATAGCAGTAGTAGCTGTGTTTACCTTAGCTCAAATGGCCTTTTTTGGCCATGTGTAGCAACACTAAATGTAAAAAAGCTGCTAAATGTAAAAACGTCGCTAAATGTAAAACATTTTGTCGCTAAACGTAAAAAAGGTGGATTGAGATCTCGAAAAATGTACAATGTTGTAAACACACAAAATGACTTGTGATACTATACTATCAGAATATGGTTGCAACGTTTTAGTTTCATATGTTTTTATTTAAAATGTCACATTTTTACATATGTCGCTTTTTCTTTTTACACTTAGCAACCACAATTTTGTTTTACATTTAGCGACGGTCACGTTTTTACAATTAAAGACTTAATGCATTTATATTTAGCCACCCTTTTTACGTTTATCGACAAAAGGTTTTACATTTAGCGACGTTTTTACATTTAGCGACGTATATTTAGCGTTGCCACATGCATCTTATATTATCTCGCATGAATGGACTCAATAAAACCGAGCCTGCTACTTCCTTCACACTTGTTTTGCGTTTATTACTTCTTAAGGATCCCCTTTATTGCATTTGCTCACGTACACTGTGAAACATAGTGCAATTACCCGCGATTCCGTGATTTGTGTTAATGTGACACACGGAAGAACATGTACAAGGGTGATTTTCTATTTGTCTTTCTGAACCTTCAATTTAAATATCCAACATTTCATTACTTTTCTATAGTTTTCAACTTGTAATGCTGTTAAATTAAGATTTATTTCCAAGCTTTTATATTTGGAGGAGGAGAAAATGTGTATAGGTAACTGTAAATCAATGTTAGACATACAATCGCAAGAGAAAATGGTGGTATGTAGCAACGCTAAATGTAAAAACGTCGCTAAATGTAAAACCATTTGTCGCTAAACGTAAAAAATGTAAAAACGTGGCTAAATGTAAATGCAAACATCTTTAAATGTAAAAACGTGAGCGTCGCTAAATGTTATAAAAAAGGAGCCAACTGTAAAACATTTTGTTGTTGCTAATTTTGAAAGGAAAAAGCGACATATGTAAAAATGTGACATTTTGAATAAAAACATAAGAAACCAAAACTTTACAAGCATATTTTGATAGTATAGTATCACATGTCCTTTTGTGTGTTAACAACATTGTACATTTTCGAGATCTCAATCCACCCTTTTAAGTTTAGCGACAAACGTTTTTTTTCATTTAGCGACGTTATTACATTAAGCGACGTTTTTTACATTTAGATTTGCTACATATGGCCAAAAAAGGTCATTTGAGCTACTACTGCTGCTTCTATTGCTACTGCTAGTACTTCTACTACTATTACTACCTATCTACTACAGTTGCTGTTGCTACTCCTTTTACTACTGCCACTGCTGCTGCTACTACCTACTACTACTATTTTGATTTTTTACACGTGTTACACACTCTAATCATGTCACATTGTTGTGTATCTCAAGTTAGTCATGTGAATAGTGAATGCCAATTAGCATGATTAGGGCGTACCTCTTTTTTTTTTTTTTTTAGCTATTTATATGTTGTTGTTTTTTTAAAAATCTGTATAAATGCGTTCTATAATATTTCTACATTTTCGAATCCCCACACATCGCAAGCATATATATTCGGTAAACTGGTATGATCAAGAATTTTAGTTGGCGATCTATGGGAAGGTCTAAATTCTTATTTATTCTGTACTGTAAACATCCCCACACTCCCCTACTCCCCCTTCCCCTTGTTCTTCAAGATCTTTTCTCGCATTAGAAAGTTTCCAGATGACGCCTAGGTATTTTAATGATTTCTATTTGTTCTCGTCCGAGGTTAAAGAAAAATCGCGCTGTATTACAAGCACCAAATGCAAACATCTTTGTTTTGCTCGTATTAATATTAATTTTAGAAGCATGGTTAAAAACTTGTCGGGTTGTCGGGTTGTCAGCAAGAATAATAATGTCGTCTGCATATTACAGTAACATACTTTTTACATAATATCTTAACGGACGCCGGATTGACTTCCCCAAAATAAATATAACGATTTACTCTTAATGGACTCACATGATTTAATATGTTGATACCTAGAAACAGCTCCCATTTAACAATAATCCACAAATCAGTAAATGGTCAAATATCTCTCTCTCTCTCTCTCTCACTCTCTCAGTAAATGGTCAAATCTCTCTCTCTCTCTCTCTCTCTCTCTCTCTCTCTCTCTCTCTCTCTCTCTCTCTCTCAGTAAATGGTCAAATCTCTCTCTCTCTCAGTAAATGGTCAAATCTCTCTCTCTCTTTCTCTCTCTCAGTTAATGGTCAAATCTCTCTCTCTCTCTGTCCTCTGTCTCAGTAAATGGTCAAATCTCTCTCTCAGTAAATGGTCAAATATCTCTCTCTCGCTCTCTCGCTCTCTCTCTCTCTCTCTCTCTCTCTCTACAAGTAAGTTAGTCATGTGATTGAAATACATAAGCCGGTGTGTCGTCATAATTAAATAGTTTGAAATCATTGGAGTAAAGATTTCTTAATTCATTCTTATCTTTGAACTCAACACTTCCCCAATATTCCGTAATTGCTGCTGCTTTCATTCTCGAGCGAATTTGCTTAGTTGACGTGTCACGTGACTGCATGGCGCGCTGCAACATACCGTCCAACGTTTCAGTTTCGCTGATTTTGTCCGGTAGGGAATCATTTCCAATGAGTCCTCTGATTTGCAGTTTCTTCCAAGCTCTTTGTAATGCGTCTGGAAATGATATACATTGAAGATAATTCTTCTTGAAAGAGAACGGCCGGGTGAGCGTATCGTTAATGGCGTCCTCTGCCGCCAATTTAATTCCATCTTCCTTCAGTACAGACGACATATGTTTCAAATTCAGCTTATCCAGAATAACTTCAGAATCTTCAGCAAAATTTTCCAGTTTCCCGATAAAATCGTACGAAACTCTGCAAGGCTGACAGTTGCTGTCCATCTGAACAAAATGCGGGTCGACGTCCTTGTTAGTTTTGAGAGAATGCACAACGTATTTGATGAATTCGCGGAAAGTGGCGTCATGACCACATCGGAGAGAGAAACTGCTTGCTTCCGGTCTTGTCAATTTAATAATTTTTGTACCCAGAACTTTCCAAAAATACGGATCAGGTGCCGCCACTTTATCGACATACGCGGACAGAAGTCTCATATAAGGGTCTCTAGTAAACAACACTTTGAAACTTGTCTGATTTTGTAAAGATGTTATAGAGCATAGAGACGATTTGTACTCCTTGTCAAAAGATATAGCATAAGGGTGTGGTAACTTGGCGTATATGTCCTCTCGCTGAACCATAAACACTCTTCTCCAAAACGTGCTGCCCACTTTATATATTGGACAGAACATCAGGTCATTCTGTTTGCTATATTGCACGGTTATGTATTCAGACGGCCGGAAGCTGCTGCTATGGTTTGCGCATGCTTCTTGTGCTGCTTTAGCGTTCTGGTAACCGTCCTGGAAAAATAAAAACAATGCAATTGATTGGTCAAATGAAATAGTAATTAATGTATTTTCTTTAGAATTATACCTCACACTCAAACGTGTCGTTAAAACTGTTATATGTATACTTTTACTTAATTAAAATATGTGTAATTAAATAGCAAAAAGGAAATAAATCTACTAATAATTTTAAAACCGCATTTGCCACGAGGCGAGAGACGTAGTCTTTGCGTTCCCGTGTGATCGCCACCTCGCTTATCTATGTCTTAAACTTTTCGTGTCCACTGCATAGCTCTAGAATCTCTTGAAATATTGGGATTTTTTGTCTGAGCTATGACCATTTTTCAAAATTGTTATAAGTATCGTGACTGCACATTTGATATGCACATTATGTGTCTTGTTATATTATGCTGAAGACATGGCCAGTTTATTCCAATAAATTCATACTATTTTTATTATTTGGTTTTCTTTCACAGCCCATCTGCAATAATAAATTAAACGGTTGTCTGAATCATCACTAGATGGTGTGCCGAGAACTAAACGCGGGGTCGTATGCTTATGGTCATGCTCTTTTTTTGTCCGTTTCATAACATCCTAATTTTTTTAATGAAACTTGATGTGTATGTCAGACAGTATATCAAGCACCAAATTGTGTTTCTTATGTTTATAATAGGTGGTGGAAAAATCGTTCCTTAACCGGGAATGAAACCCATGGTGTCTGGTTTAGACACATGGTAGGGAATCAATTATTCGTCATTTACCTGTACCCGGTTACATATACCCCTACCAGACTAAAATTCGTTCCTGAAAATGTGTAATTATACAAGAGAACCACTGCTGATGTTTCCCTGGACGAGCCTCCAAATACAACAGGCGTTGGAAAAAAATCGTGCCTCAACGGGGACTAAACCCCAATGCCTCTGGTGCCAACACTCTATCGACTGAGCTATTGAGGACATATGGTTAGGAACTGATTCACCATTTACCTCTGCCCGGTATTTATCGACTGAGCTATTGAGGACATATGGTTAGGAACTGATTCACCATTTACCTCTGCCCGGTATTTATCGACTAAGCTATTGAGGACATATGGTTAGGAACTGATTCACCATTTACCTCTGTCCGGAATTTATCGACTGAGCTATTGAGGACATATGGTTAGGAACTGATTCACTATTTACCTCTACCCGGTATTTATCGACTGAGCTATTGAGGACATATGGTTAGGAACTGATTCACCATTTACCTCTGCCCGGTATTTATCGACTGAGCTATTCAGGACATATGGTTAGGAACTGATTCACCATTACCTCTACCCGGTATTTTATCGACTGAGCTATTGAGGACATATGGTTAGGAACTGATTCACCATTTACCTCTGCCCGGAATTTATCGACTGAGCTATTGAGGACATATGGTTAGGAACTGATTCACTATTTACCTCTACCCGGTATTTATCGACTGAGCTATTGAGGACATATGGTTAGGAACTGATTCACCATTTACCTCTGCCCGGTATTTATCGACTGAGCTATTGAGAACATATGGTTAGGAACTGATACACCATTTACCTCTACCCGGTATTTATCGACTGAGCTATTGAGGACATATGGTTAGGAACTGATTCACCATTTACCTCTAACCGGTATTTATCGACTGAGCTATTAAGGACATATGGTTAGGAACTGATTAACCATTTACCTCTGCCCGGTATTTATCGACTGAGCTATTGAGGACATATGGTTAGGAACTGATTCACCATTTACCTCTAACCGGTATTTATCGACTGAGCTATTGAGGACATATGGTTAGGAACTGATTCACCATTTACCTCTACCCGGTATTTATCGACTGAGCTATTGAGGACATATGGTTAGGAACTGATTCACCATTTACCTCTGCCCGGTATTTATCGACTGAGCTATTGAGGACATATGGTTAGGAACAGATTCACCATTTACCTCTACCCGGTATTTAAAGTCATACTTCTGCGTGTTGTAAAGAATGTGGAATGTCACGTCCGATCCAGAGGTCCTAGTACAATGGAGTGTAAAGTATGTGGTATGTCACGGCCATCCCGAGGTCCTAGTACAATGGAGTGTAAAGTATGTGGAATGTCACGTCCATCCAGAGGTCCTAGTACAATGGAGTGTAAAGTATGTGGAATGTCACGTCCATCCAGAGGTCCTAGTACAAGGGATTGTAAAGTATGTGGAATGTCACGTCCATCCAGAGGTCCTAGTACAATGGAGTATAAAGTATGTGGAATGTCACGTCCATCCAGAGGTCCTACTACAGTGGAGTATAAGTATGTGGAATGTCACGTCCATCCAGAGGTCCTAGTACAATGGAGTGTAAAGTATGTGGAATGTCACGTCCATCCAGAGGTCCTAGTACAATGGAGTGTAAAGTATATGAAATGTCACGTCCGATCCAGAGGTCCTAGTACAATGGAGTGTAAAGTATGTGGAATGTCACGTCCATCCAGAGGTCCTAGTACAATGGAGTGTAAAGTATGTGGAATGTCACGTCCATCCAGAGGTCCTAGTACAATGGAGTGTAAAGTTTGTAATGTCACGTCCATCAAGAGGTCCTAGTACAAGGGATTGTAAAGTATGTGGAATGTCACGTCCATCCAGAGGTCCTAGTACAATGGAGTATAAAGTATGTGGAATGTCATGTCCATCCAGAGGTCCTACTACAGTGGAGTATAAGTATGTGGAATGTCACGTCCATCCAGAGGTCCTAGTACAATGGAGTGTAAAGTATGTGGAATGTCACGTCCGATCCAGAGGTCCTAGTACAATGGAGTGTAAAGTATGTGGAATGTCACGTCCATCCAGAGGTCCTAGTACAATGGAGTGTAAAGTATATGAAATGTCACGTCCGATCCAGAGGTCCTAGTACAATGGAGTGTAAAGTATATGAAATGTCACGTCCGATCCAGAGGTCCTAGTACAATGGAGTGTAAAGTATGTGGAATGTCACGTCCATCCAGAGGTCCTAGTACAATGGAGTGTAAAGTATGTGGAATATGTCACGTCCATCCAGAGGTCCTAGTACAATGGAGTGTAAAGTATATGAAGTGTCTCGTCCGATCCAGAGGTCCTAGTACAATGGAGTGTAAAGTATGTGGAATGTCACGTCCATCCAGAGGTCCTAGTACAATGGAGTGTAAAGTATGTGGAATGTCACGTCCATCCAGAGGTCCTAGTACAATGGAGTGTAAAGTATGTGGAATGTCACGTCCGATCCAGAGGTCCTAGTACAATGGAGTGTAAAGTATGTGAAATGTCACGTCCGATCCAGAGGTCCTAGTACAATGGAGTGTAAAGTATGTGGAATGTCACGTCCGATCCAGAGGTCCTAGTACAATGGAGATTATATAAATTCATCATAACATCCATGTTTAATAAGGAAATATTACCCTCGGCGTCAGTATATATCAGCCCGGTGCAGGATTGGGCATACACGTTATACTCATTCATATTTATTACAAGGTGAGCAATTACCAGAATGTATACCCTTCTTTGCACCGTTAACGGTCAAACACATCTTTTTGGAATGTGTTGACTTTGATCAGTATGCGTGAAAGGTACTAAAACGTTAATACTATGTCAGAGTTATTTGATACTATAGATTTAGTCTTGTTTTAGATTTCCTGAAAGAAGTCAGACTATATAAATCATTATAATGTGTTCTTATATATATTTACTTATTTATATACTCGTTTTCGGACATTTGTTGATTTACATATATAGTTTATATTACTGCCATATCATCTCTTATTTGTCAATAGTTTTATCTTTATATATTTACATTAATGTTTAATTACTACTTCATTTCTTCATCTTCCATCATTTTTTGCGCACAATATGACCTATTTATGTGTCGACGTGCCGTAAAACACCATTCATTCATTCAGTATATATCAGCTGTGGTGGGATAAGGAATCGCATACAGCTGGTAAGCAGTTCAGCCAGGGAAGAGACTATTATAGCAAGTGAAAAGTTGCAATATTCAATACTTGCTCATTTATATTGTATATTGACTCATTCATATTCTATATTTTGTCATTTATATTCTATTATTGATCATTTATATTCTATATTACAATTTGTATTGTATAGATTTTCATTCATATTCTATATTTTGATTATTTATATTCTATTACTGACATCATGGACATAATATATATTGTATATTTTGTCATTCATTATAATTGATTATTTATATTCTATATTTACTATTTGTATTCTATATATGTTCATTTACATTCTATAATATGTTCATTCATATACAATAAAGTATATTTATATTCAATGTTTTATATATATGTGCAATGTTTCGTGTTATATTTTCTGTGTTTATTGTATAATTGTCCATATATGTGCTATATTTTGCTGTTTATATTCAATACGTTAGTTAATATATATTGTATAATTGCATGCTGGGTAAACTCTGTCAAATGGAATGGTTATTAATAACACGAATACTATTGCGCATTACCACAGGCCGGGTTTTGGCGTCGTGTGGTAAAGTATGATGCTTTTGACGATGATGATTGTGGTTGTGAAGACGATGATGTCACTGATGATGATTTTGCCGCTATTATACTGATGATATTGGTAGTTGTGGTGGTGGAAACGTTGACTGAAGTGATGATGATTATGTTAGTGATAAAGCCGATGTGCGTGAAATACATTTAGTACTCGATAGTGAGTTTAGCTGTTAGTGCAACAGGCTAACTTGTGAAATTGACAATATAGGTCAAACAATTTAAAATCTAAAAACTGGTTAAAAACATGTATGGTCACTTATGGGATAGTGTGATTGGCCTTGAATTAAGATCAGTGAGCACGACAATGTCTGACGGTAGTCTGTTCTATAGCACAATGGTCATAGGGAAAAAGGAATATTGATAATATCTAGCAGTGGTGTGGATTTGTTGGTATAAGAGGGAATGCATGTGGCGATATATGACACACGTGTAATACAACCTGGAACGATTTTGATTGGTTGAGTTAAATCTGTAACACTACGCAGGTTTTATTGAGTGAAACTATTATATTTATTATCAAGTCATCTAGATCTAGGTCATAAACTTAGTATTTACCACAGCTTATACTAACTAATGAAAGTTATACAAATCAGTGTGCAATTTTGTTAAAGTCGTCGTAAAACGCCGTTTCTGTGGGTGCGCTAAGCCGTCGCGCAGGGATATTTACTTACAAACGCCACGCGCAGAAAACGTAAACAAACTCCGTTTTGAGCAGCTTTCAGGATGGCGGTCAAAATGATACCAGTGATGTAAATTGTATTCAGCTGACAATGTACAAAGATGACACACATAAACAAATACATGTATTCGTTTGTTACACAGTGGAGTTTACGTTTTTACGTGTTTTGTCTATTCTGTTTTATTAAAAACACAATTTCTAGGCATTTACAAATCGCCGACTGTTTCGAAAATTTAAGTGAAATTTGAGCTTTAAATCAAATTGATAATTACCATTAGTTCTTATAGCGAGAAAAAGACGAAAGAAATAACGTCAAGAAAAAATCTTCCTCTACAAGCCTGCAAAATATCATTAAAATTGGGAAAATGTACTTTTTTCTACCCAAAAAAACGTTTCATGACCGTCCATACAATTTCACGCGGAAATAATGAGATTTTTTTTCAATCGGGTGCTTTCAACAAAACTCTTTTAAAAATCACTTTTTTATTATTAAGATTCATAAATAACTTATACAAGCCATTTCCTTATAAAATAACCATTATTTTCATATTCTAATTTTTAAAAAATGTGCCGTCTATGTTGTGTTATTGTAAAAATTATCTCCGACCAAAAAGCAGTGAAATAGGAAAATATCGACTGTTTATCGATCGACTTCAGTTATTTTTATTTTGTAATTCAATTTTTATCGAAATTTTAACAGCGAGAAAAAAGACAAAAACATGAACGATGAGTTTAATCCTTCCTCTAGCAGCATTTAAGAAAATTTGAAAAAAGTACTTTTTGCTACCCAAAAAAACGTTTGGCAAGCGTTTCGAACGTTGTTTTGTGTAGAGCCGTTACACAGCATATGGGTAAACAGAGGTCAGCTCACTGCGTGATAAATTCTGGAATTAGCTTAGAAATGGTAATGAACAAAACGTCAATCAGCAGCTAAAAGTTTATAAATAAATCGGTAACATGATAGATCTTTTAAATTTCTAATTTTATTAAAGACATTGCAACAATCACAATACCGTGTTTTACCGAAGTCCACATTCCAACACCACAAGTTACAATACATGTGACGTCACATGGGTTTTTAAAAGTTTCACAGGTTGAAAAGATGTACGCGGACAATTTGTGTCATCTCAATTCTCAAGGATGCGTGTGCTTATATGTTTGTTTGTCTTTGGTCGGGGAGCCCTTTATAAAAAATCACCATAGGCTATTATCCCCCCCCCCCCCCACCGACCTCCCCCACCCCTCCACACCCCACCCCCAAATGTGGTTATGTCTTTACATATGACTGACAGTCTGTAAGGTCCTTTGGATTATAGACTCGAACAATATGAACTATGGGTTTATTGATTGGAACAACAACCTCAGTGGAGAGTAGATGGAGATAAATATTCCCATCAGACATGCCATCACCTTATCCACTGTATTACCGAGGCATCTGATGCAAATCAATTACAGGTATCATCATTGTGATTTAAAAACACAACATCTAGCCTACCCGCTACAATGATGCTCTGCCCCGAATGCCAGAATGTCTAATCAAACAAAGGTGGGTCATAGAATGATCCCAATGAAATAAAACATGAGGTAAAACAATCGTGCCTCAACCGAGATTCAGTTCAACCGAGACTCAGTCTCGGATCCAGTGACAGCAATCAAAATTGACAGACTACTCTGGTGGTAAGGTCGTCTTTGTTTAGATACTCCTCCAAGAAAGCGGGCATGGCATATAATGTTACCCTTGTCTGGTCGTTTGATTTCTCATTTAGTAAATCATACAACTTTTAAATGGCATGGAAAAACATGTTCATACTAAAAAAGTCAATGAGAATGAGCTTGACCTACTTACACACTTGATTCGTGCGTATCTGTGACCGACAGCGCTAAATTGGGACATCCGTGTCCAATGGACACATTTTCCAGTTATTAATTATAGGCTGATGGTTGGTTGAATGGTGTTTACGTCATTTTCAGCACATTTTTAGGCTATATATGACAGTCGTTTTTGTGTGTCCTGAGTAGAACCAGTATTGTATACCTCCTACCATCGCATCGGCACCTTCTCACTTGTAAACATGTCGAGCTCCCAGTGGGAGAGTGTCCACTTATGGGAAGGGGTCCGTTAATTAGGTTACCAGTCGAACGCATACCTGTCACGCATACCTGTCAAGTCTCATGCATTGGCCATTGAGCGTCAGACACGCATTTTTGGGTTAAATCACGCTCACACGCATACGTTCTATGTTATCACGCATTCTGACTAGTTGCTAATTTTTTTCTGTTGCCGACTTCTTTTTATAAAATGTAATTCACCCATTCAATTTCTCCACCCACTATGCTCGATTTTCTTTTTTCTTTGAAGTTGTAATGTGTGTTTAAATGTGTGTTAAAAATAAGATAAATAATTATTTGTGACAAATAAATTCTATTAAATTGTACCACAGACCATCTCGGACTTCCTGCGCCCCGCCAACATTGACCCCCACCCCACCCCAAGGAACAACCGACCCTTGGAACCCCTTGACATCCACTGGGTCTTGACAGCTATGCGAACAGTCACCGGGTAGTAGCAAAATAAATTCAGTTCGCCATTAGAAGACGCGTGGGTTGTGAGATGTACACAGGTCTTCCTTTCTTTTTCAATGACCCGTTTTGTCTAGTTTGTGCAAAATACATCAAGGGGGAATCAGTTGGTTATCCCTACTTCCGTATTACCCCAAATATAGTTTTGCTGCGGTCGGTCCTTTCGGTACCTCCGTTTCGATTTCTGAATTGTGACGATTTCTCTTCATAGCCTCGACTTAGTGTTTTCCAAAAGTTTGTAGTCTCTATATAGGTCAAACTTTTCATCGTGAAGAGCGATGATAGTAAAATCTCCATGAATAATCGGTGCAAGTATTTGAAATACGGAGGCAACTGATTGAATGAAAAAGTAGATGGGAGTTTTAGAATAACAAGAGCATGCTATTTTTATGATAGAACGGAACTCGTTATGTACTCTGGTTTGGGATAATACTCTTTTTAAGTTTCATTGGAGACACATGTCACCAGAGTGCACACTGTTCTCGGAGGTCACTGGTGCGCAAATTGTTATATATCTTCATGTTTAATAATACTGGCAATGTACTTAAACAGACTCCCAGGGCAAAGACAGTATGCTCAATTTAATTGTAATACCACATTTTATCTGAAATGTGACTTTAGTAAAAGGGCCCGCTCACTTGATGACCTGTGTCCCTTGTAGCCAACATTCAATTCAAAGCTGTATATATACAAATGTTTCACGAACTAACCTGTAAGTTGTACATAGAATGTTGAGAAAAGTATTGGATATTAAATTATCTCTATTTCAGGAATTAACTGTTGTTAAACTTTAACTTTCACATAGGCATAATGGGAATAGCTTCAACAATATTCTTCTCTGCAATCACAAAGCATACAGCTCTCATTTAAGCATGTAGCAATAGCTAAAGGTCATCTATCAAATTTGTTGAAATTGTGACTATCGGGGTAATATTTCTCACAGTTTTACCTACAGTAGTATAGGAAATTCAGGAGACCAAATTCAATTTAAATGTTATCAATTCCTCTATTTTGGAGTTATTTAATTACAAAAATGTGACACAAATGTATTATACAATTAAGAAATTCCGACCATCTGGGACATATGGGCAATTTGAACCTGGTTATGCAACTGACAAAAATATGGGTGCCATTTACTACCCATAGCTGTGTGATTTTTCTCGAGCCAGTATATGGATCTCGACTTGCCAATCAATCGTTGTGGTGTCTGTGTGTCCGTCTTTTTGTTAGTCCATCTGACTTTCATTTTATATCTTTTTCATTACTTGCCGGATTTTTACAAAATTTAATCGCAATTTTCCGTATATGGATCTAACATCTGCTACGACATGCGTTTAACATCATGTGCAAAATTTCGGGGCGTTGTAATCTATTTACTACAAAATATAGATCACGTCCAGTCTGCGATACGCAATGAATATCTTTCTTCTTTCTCATAGGATTTTCACCAAAATTCACCACAATGTTCCTTATATGCATCTAGCATCATGTGCCTACTTTGAACAAAATATAGGTCACGTCATGTCTCCGCTAACACATGCATGCGTTTAACAGAGACGAATTAAACGCCCAAAACAGCCTGAATGGTACTCTGATAAAATTAAAGAGGCAAGAAAATTACGTGATAAGTTCAATAAAGCTAAAAATTGGCCAGAATATAAAAAATGGAGGAATAAAACTAACCATCTGATTACTTTAGGTAAGAAAAAGTTTTTTGCAAATGCAATTAAAGATAAAAAAGACTCTAAATTTATTTGGTCGAATCTTAAATCAATATCTGCACAGGCCAATCAAACTGTTATAAAATTACCACCAATTTTAAATAATAATAATGTTACAACTGAGGGGGAGAAAAATATAGCTGACGCTCTAAATGACCACTTTGTTAATATTGCTAATACAATAAACAAAACTCCAATATGTGCAAATAACTACGCTGAATTAAAAAAACGTATTGATAATAAATTAAAACAGGCAATATTTAAAATAGATTACATCTCGATTTTCGAAGTAAGGCTAATAATTGATAAATTAGATATAAATAAAGCAAAAGGTGTAGATGGTATTGGACCTCGTATTATAAAAGCAGCATCGGATTGTATCATTAATGCTATCACTTCAATCATTAATAAATGCATAGATCAAGGCATATTTCCTGATCAGCTAAAAAAGGCATGCGTGTTACCAATACACAAAAATGGACCGAAAGATGACCCGAACAATTATAGACCTATCTCATTATTACCAACAACTTCCAAAATATTTGAGAAGCATGTTGCTGCGCAACTGCACTCTTTCTTTCAACAATTTAATATTTTGTACTCGGCTCAATCTGGATTTCGTAAAAATCATTCTTGCCAAACAGCTCTTATTAACCTTGTTGATAGCTGGTTGAAACAAATTGATTCTGGAAACTTTGTTGGCAATGTTTTCCTTGACATGAGAAAGGCTTTTGATATGGTTGATCATGAGATACTATTATACAAACTGCATTTGTATCATTTTTCGACTTTAACAATACGTTGGTTTCAGTCATATCTGTCTAACAGGACACAAGTAGTCAGAGTTGGACAGTATCAATCTGAGGAGAGAATCATCAAATCAGGTGTCCCTCAGGGATCTATACTAGGACCACTTTTGTTCTTGATTTATGTAAATGATCTACCTTTAGCTTCCAAAGAAGCTTCAGTTGACATGTATGCTGATGACTCCACGCTACATACATCAGGGCTGGATGTGTCATCCATTGAGAATAAATTACAAACTGACTTAAATAACATAAATAAATGGTGCACTATAAATAACATGGTTATAAATCCTACAAAAACAACATGTATGCTATTAGGTTCAAAATATAAAATAAACCATTCTCGAAAACTCACGCTTTCGATAGAGAATTGCCTGATACAATCAGTGTCTTCTCAAAAACTTCTCGGAATTACAATAGATCAACATCTAAAGTGGGATGTTCAGATAAGCAAAGTCTGTAATCATATATCGAGTAAATTCACTCTTTTAAGACGAATATCTAAATATTTGACACTTGATATGAAAAAGCTATTCTATAATGCATATTTAGTTCCAATATTTGATTATGGATCTATCCTCTGGAGTAATTGTACTAAATTAAATTTTACAAAGGTTGTTACTTTACAAAAAAGCATTGCACGCTGGATTTTGATAAAACATTTACATACACCTTCTGCAAATCTTTTCAATGAGTTTAATTGGATGTCATTTGAAACAAGATGTAAATTTCAAGTAGGTGTTTTAGTTTATAAAGCAATTCATAATCTTACACCAATATACATAAGTAAATTAATAACATTTTCTGAAAATAGCAGATATAATTTAAGATCATGCATTAAACATGACATTAAGCATCCTAGACCTAAATCCGAATATTTAAAACAATCTTTTACCTATGTTGCCATGCGGACTTGGAATTCAATCCCAGAAAATATCCGGACTTCTGTTTCTATTTATGCTTTCAAATACAATTATAAATTATTTCTATTTCAAGATAACAGGTGTTCTGCTCAAATTAAGTTGTGTTAATAGTGAATACTTGTTTTGAATGCCAGCTTGAAACATAGTATTAATGTTACGTGCATGTATTCACTTGCTATTGTTTATAAGTTGCTGTTGTTATCAGAAGGCCTCATGGAAGATAAGTGTTGTGCAATTGTTTGTATAATCTTAATGAGTTGTACCTTCATGAAATAAAGAATTTATTATTATTATTATTATTATTATTATGCATCTCTCACTGTTAATGACATTAATTAAATTAAATATTAAGTGTACGAATATGTTATCAGATCGACATTGGTGTTGGTGAAATAATAAATCTGGATAACTTCACCATAGGGCTCAACATTTAGGCTGTAGCCTTGTTGATTTTTCAAGATGTCACTTTATACTTAAAAAGTTGTAGTTAATTATAAGCACCACACAATTTAAAATATTGAAATATTTTCCTGATATCAGTTACAAATTACTTTTACCCTGTTTTCACACTGACTCGTATACTGACACTTTTTGTTTTTTATAATGTTCACCATTATTATTTGCAATTGTTAAAAAATAGTATATTACTTTTACAAAGAACAACTGCAGGACTATTAACAGTTGGTTGTAACATTACATGTACCATTCATATAAAAAAAAATCATACAGAGTACTCAATTGGTACCTGCTGCAGGGTATTGCCCTACATGACCCGATAGTACTTCGAACATGTCCCAGTCCTACTGGACCCACATTACAAGTCAAGAATTATACGCCTTCTTAACGTTATATTTTAAAAATTAGGTTATTATGTATACTCAGTTGCAAAAGAAACTGGACACTTTGAAAATGTTACTTTACACCCTATCCTCTTTATCAGGCAACAGTCCCTTAATGATTCGACCTATTGAAAAACAAATGACAACCTGATATTGGCAATAAAATGATAAAAACTTTGGTACCAAACATGGCATATTCATTTTGGAATTTGTCAATTTAATTCTAAAAAAACGTTATACAATTAAATCTAAACAAAAGTCAGTGACCACTTTCTTTTGAAACTCAGTATATTTACAATTCTAACAGTAATTGAGTATATGTTTATTGTTTATGTTTATGTACCATGCCTAGTTGTGCATATACTCGCCATATTCCGGTTGAATGATTTTTCACAGAGCTATGGCCCCTTATACATAACTTTATCAAGTAAGCGTCCACACGCCCACTTGGGCCTTTTTTTGTTGTACATATTGTTTTAGAAATTGAACTGCTATAAGTATTTCCTGTTATATTTCATTAAATGATATTTCAATAGTTGCCAATTTGCAGTGACACATATGCCAATATTATTTTGCTGGTAGCTGCGATAATCATAGCTCTGTATGGTGGGTACCTGCGATGCGATCCTTTATATACTCGGTAAAAAAAGTTTTGGACCAGGGTATATAAAGTCATATAAAAATAAAACTAGTGGACACAATTTAAGTATCTTTTTTTAGTAAACAAGGTATACCCTACCCGGTTAATTTGGTACCAGAAACATTAAATTCCAAACAAGATTTGATTTTATAAAAATATCGCGAACACACAAAGGGTCTGTAAAAATGTTAAAAAGTCCATACAAAGTAACAGTTACGGACACATTCGAGTAACCAATAAAAAGATTATTATTTTTTCGCAAACTTTCATTGTAAACGATAATTATTGTTGATTGTTGATCTATTGTGAATTATCAACTGAGATAATAAGGGTTATGGTCGAATGTCATGGTTCAGCGATCATTGTACGGGTTCCAACACTGCCATGGTCCAAAACTTCTTTTACAGAGTATAGAATAGGTTAGTAGAGCTTTCTGAAGATATCAAGCTATGCCTGAATAAACAACTGGCGTATTTCAATAGACTAAACCTTAAATACCACACGTCCATGCATAAAACAAAGAGAACATATCGTTGACCTAGGAAATTTCTGTATGCCACCATGTTTCAGTAGACATATTTCTTGAATGTTTGTCTTTTGAAATATCGCCCGCTTCGTCATTTGGTATTTGTAAACTTAAACCTGCCCACAACTGACACAAATGAACAACGTTAACCAGAAATTGTCAGGTGTGTCAGTAGGTTGGAGTTAGTATTTCCAATATGGAAGGAGCCGTCACAGGAGAACGAGATTACTTCGAACGTAAAGAATGAAAAGTAGGGAAAATAACAATGGCCTTCGAACATCGACTATATTGACATGTCATTCTTTTATTTCGTGATTTGTATGCATGCAGGTGTCGTAGTTAAGGTTTCTTCTATTGAAAAACGGTGATTGTTTATGCAGGCATTGCGTGATGCCTTTAGAAACCTACCTATTAGTAAAGGCATAGGAATGGTGGCTCTATGGTAGGTACATACTACCATAACAGCTATGATTTACACGTCTAGTACATGGCATATAATGAGTTGCTGGTACATGCCATATATTGTGTTTCTGTTACATGGCACGTAATGTGTTGCTGGTACATGCCATATATTGTGCTTCTGGTGCATGGCATGTAATTTGTTGTTGGTACATGGCATACTGTGTTGCTGGTACATGCCATATAATGTGTTTCTGGTACATGACATGTAATTTCTTGCTGGTACATGCCACATTGTGTTGGTGGTACATGCCATATATTGTGCTTCTGGTACATGCCACGTAATGTGTTGCTGGTACATGCCATATATTGTGTTGGTGGTACATGCCATATATTGTGTTTCTGGTACATGGCATGTAATTTCTTGCTGGTACATGCCACATTGTGTTGGTGGTACATGCCATATATTGTGTTTCTGGTACATGCCACGTAATGTGTTGCTGGTACATGCCATATATTGTGTTGGTGGTACATGCCATATAATGTGTTTCTGGTATATGTGATATTGCTATAATAGGCTAATAAAGCCACTGTTAGATGAAGTGTTATTACACCGGTGCAGTTTTTTAATGCAAGTACAATGTTGGTGTTGGTAGTATGCCAAATGAAAAACTGTAGTGACGCCGAGTGTTTTACGAACAATCAAGATTGCCGTGTGTCCTTTTAACGTAAATCTGACACCTGTAAAGTATTATAATTGACATAAGCTGAAAATAGCGTTTTTCTTTGACAAACAATGCCCATGTTGCTACTTGCTGGTTAAGTGAAATATTAAATTTATATTGGCCTAAAGAACGGGTTTACAAATCATGAGGCGAATAAACCATTGCAATACATAGAGTTTAATAACCAGTGTTTTTCAGATGCGGGAAATATCTCCCGAGGTAGAGAAATGGCCCCGATATAAGAACGAGTGCGGAGCACGAAAAATGGCCCCGATATAAGAACGAGTGCGGAGCACATGTTCTTATATCGGGGCCATTTCTCTAGCGAGGGAGATATTTTCAGTATCTCAAAAACACTGGTTAATAAACTATATATTACATAATTTAAAATGATATTTTATAAACATTTCTAATGATTCACGCCTTTTGCACGAGAACGGCAAGACGACGTTACATCATCAAAGACGACGTTACGTCATACAAACAAAACAAGTGGAACCGGAACTCTTCGTTAATTTCCGTAATCGTTATTTCCTAGTGACGGAATCTGACGAAGACGTCCGTAAAACAATCGGAACGTCATTTGGCATTTCCGCCACTGACGGAAAAGGCCGAGCAATGTTCCGTACTGGGAAACATCTCCCACTCCCAGTAGAGCAAACGAGTAGATATAGCTTTTCTATTCCCAGTATTTCCTATATAAACCAGAGACAATTATGTCATATAACTGTGTATTGAGTGTTAATCTCCATTTACACAATCTAATGGAACAGAAAGTATACTGACATTGGATGCGAATCAAACGGAAGGCTATTTATTTTAACAGTGTAAAATGTAATACTTATATCAACAATTTACTTTAGATACACACATCACTCACCTATTCAAAAATCTTAAACTTTTAAAAGAATGGTATTCTGACCATTTCCGCTCGGCATGGTCATTTTATTACACACTATTAAACATATTCTGCAAACCACTTATTTTACAAATTATTTATCAGTGAAGTTAGAACGTAGTTTGTAGTTCGGAGTTTAACATTCAATTTCAGGTTTGTCGAACGCTAAAGTACGAACTACACGCTAACTTTCCATACAAATCAAAATATATATTCATAATTTTGATAGAGCATCATCAAACAAAACTGACCAATCAGTGACCAGAAATAAGAACTACCAATACATTCTGGTAGGAGATAAACTCGGTCTTTATCCTAGATTTCAACCAAGTTTACTATTAAAATTAAGGTATTTACATTGATTATTTTAAAACCCTGCATATTTCACGCAAATTTATGCAAAGTGGTTCAATATATGTGTCTTTCAAAATATAATCTTGAAAATTATCATCTTTTTACACTGCCAAAGATTTTTTTATTTTACTATAGAACCTAAGGATAAAAACCGAGTAACACAAATGTTATCACCTAGTGAAAATAAGTTAAAATCTCAACATTTTGGCAATGGAAAATTATGAATTGCTAAAATACACTCTACAAAGGTTCCCCCACCGAAACCTCCTTTGTTAACTGACATCCGAAAGTCTCCAAAGAAAGACGTATATGCTTTATAAAAGGCCCTCCAAAAATTCCCCCGAACTTCACCTTTCGAACATGTTACAATACTTTTACAATACAACTTCAAGAAGTGTGTTTTTAACATACTTTTAAAGGTCATATAACGTTTGTTTTCTCGTATATATGTTCACAGCAAAATGTAATATGATAATTGCCCTAAAGAAGAAAAAAATATATTTACTAATTATTTCTTTTTTTTATTCCGTCCGTTCGTCCGTTTGTTCGTGCTTACACATTTCCAGACACATTGAATAACAGTTGAAAAACAGTGTTTTATTTTGTGTCATGTGACCTTTTTAGTTTGTGTATTTAAACAAATATATGGCATTATACTAACAATTATATATTTGTTCATCCGTCCGACAACCCATTCATACATTTAAATATGTATTCACTGTACGGCGACTAATTACAATTTTGACTGTATATCCCGAACAACCAAAATACATGTCAGCACACAATACAACCTGATTTTAAAAAGTTTCCAAATAGCTCTAGTTTCACTTCATGTATGAGGAAATACACACCTGTACGCTTGCTATATTCGGTGTTGGAGTCCTGGGGTGTTTAATAACGTTTCCATAATCTGTTGAATAAAGATGAACTTACAATTAACATACAATAAAATAAAATAACCGCAAATACACATATTATAATTCTCATGAAAAGATTAATTTCTTAAATCAAAAACTGCAGTTACACAGCAATCGTCTGTTTTACCACAGACATATTAATAAACAAATAGGAAACTTCCTATCTTAACCAATGAAGTAACCAAAATATCACCTTAAAGTGGCACCTTAACTTTTCCTTCTATCTTCGCTCTCAATTATTCACTGATTTTGATAAGAATACATTAAAAAGATTCATAGTGAATAGCAAAATGGTATTATAATAATTTATATTTATTTTCAAAATAAGAAATTATATAAAAAGATGTTTAAAGTTAAAAATGTCATCATTTTTCGCTTTTCTCTTGCAAATCAAGGTTTTGACATAGTCAAAGTTTCCGTCAAACTCCTTTTTTGTTCTAAATGTAAGAAAAAGCAAAATACTACCATTGGAAAGAATATTAAATTTGTGATGGGATTTGGCATGAATGAAACTTGTATCTATAAAAGTCTTCATGATATGTGTGCTTAAATTTTGGAAATGTTTTGTGAAATTGTCGCACTGTGCCACTTGAAATTTATATATTTTTTGTAGTGTCCAATCTATTTGTTATTAGGTCTGTGGTTTTACTCCCCATTCCCATTATTTCGAATAACGAATTAAATATTTTGAAAACAACAACAACAATAACAACAGCAGCAGCAGCAACAACAACAGGGAATTGTCGATATACTGTGTCATGTTTTAGAAAGAAAATATCGGTATTTTGATGTAACGAAAACAAAAAAGTCCATAAAAACACGATATATATTGTCAATTATTTAGCTTTTTACAAATCTGAACGAAGCATTAGGCAAAACAATCTCCGCCTATTTTCACAATATTATCTACGATGATATGTGTCCCAAAGTGAGAGATCGAGTCCGCGGAGAACGAATATCCCACAACCCACCAGGCCACTTTAGGAGGATTTTCTTTAAACGCGATATTAGAACAGTAATACAGTACCGCATTATGCCATTACTATTTAGTGAATCTAGGTAGACCACATATTCGGTATAGATGAACCCACACGTATACTCTACTCACTTGGGGCATCACATACTGACTGATATATTTGTTCACCACTAGTGTGCCTTTTATCTGGAGTGTGTAGCTTTAAGTAGTTTAATTTATCGATAATATGACACAAATTTGAAAATAAATATGCTATGAACATTTGACCGTTTGTACACCCTGTGCAGTTAAGCGACATTTCCAGGGAGACAAACTTAAATTAGGTATCAGTCAATGTCCATCAGGTTTTTATGCAAATGATTAGTATAGAAAACTCGACGACCTTTTGTAGTTTAAAGGGACACATGGCAATCCTGATTTGTCTAAAGCTCACGGCGTCCCGTTAGTTTGTCTACCTAACCTGCACATGCACAATCATTAATATTAATTATTAAAATAGTTCAAGGCAACTTGTTTTTACATATTACTATTTGTTATATTGCACCAATAATATAATTTTAAAAAATATAGTAGAATAAGGAAGAACATTTAAATCTCATTTTTAGATACTTATATGCAAGCAGTTGTAATATCATAATGATACATGATCAATAAATCGACGTGCTAATTTTAATTCTTGATATACAATTCTAGATTGCCTTGTGTCCCTTTAACCCAGGGCAATTTTTTTTAAATACATGTGCGACGTTGAGAAGTGCTTTTTATGATCAAAGTTTAATTAAATTACATGTACAACTTATAACACATTTGAATAACGGAAGTTATCATTTTATAATTTCAAAATATCATTTTATAATTTCAAAATGTCAGTTCGTCAATATGTATAATAATTCAATTTGTCCCGTAAAATGGCTTCGGTGAGTGTAATTTACATGTAATTTACATGATAAAGGCAAATGTCTGACATAGTGTCATGTAATGGTGTTTTTTTTGCTAGATATATATAATCTCAATGTATGCTAATTCAAGCCCGCAGCCAACCCTGAAATTTAACCGCGGCAAATCCCTTCCTATAG
Organism: Cyrtodaria siliqua; assembly: GCA_037043455.1. Classification (NCBI taxonomy): domain Eukaryota; kingdom Metazoa; phylum Mollusca; class Bivalvia; order Adapedonta; family Hiatellidae; genus Cyrtodaria; species Cyrtodaria siliqua. The sequence goes on from JAWPHD010001035.1 coordinate 202,671, forward strand.
TTGGCTTTGGGAACATGCTCTCACAACCCAATCGCCCACCAACACAAATAATGATTTCCGCATGCGATTTCGTGCATGTGAGTGCGTTCCAGAGCTGATTTCCAGTTTAAGTTAGAAAATTGTATTTAAGACGATTTAATTGAGTTTAGTTGTGGATTCCTTTAAAATGCCTACTTCAATGTTTGGTACCATCCCAACATTCTACCGAGGCATCTGCCTTGGTGTGCCTCTGCGTAGGGCCTACTAATTGATTAAATAAGAAGTCGCCGCATCATATTCAGTGTGACACACTGCCTACAATTGAATAAGAAGTAATTTTAGAACAATGGTGTGTGACACACTACCCACAACTGACTAAGAAGTAATTTTAAAACAATGCTGTGAGACACATTAACCACAACTGACTAAAAAGTAATTTTAGAACAATGGTGTGTGGCACACTACCCACAACCGACTAAGAAGTATTTTTATAAAAATGGTGTGAGACACATTACCCTCAATTGACTAAGAAGTAATTATAGAACAATGCTGTGTGACACACTACCCAAAACAAAGAAGTAATTTTAGAACAATGATGTGTGACACACTACCCACAACTGACTAAGAAGTAATTTTAGAACAATGCTTTGAGACACATTACCAACAATTTACTGAAAAGTAATTTTAGAACAATGGTGTGTGACACACTACCCACAACCGACTAGGAAGAGTTTTTTGAACAATGGTGTGTGACACACTACCCACAACCGACTAAGAAGTACTTTTAGAACAATGGTGTGTGACACACTATACACAACTGACTAAGATGTAATTTTAGAACAATGGTGTGTGACACACTACCCACAACTGACTAAGAATTAATTATTTTAGAACAATGGTGGGTGACACAATACTCACAACTGACTAAGAAGTAATTTTAGAACAATGCTGTGTGACACACTACCCACAACTGACTAAGAATTATTTTAGAACAATGCTGTGTGACACACTACCCACAACTGACTAAGAAGTACTTTGAGAACAATGATGTGTGACACACTACACACAACTGACTAAGTAGTAAATTTAGAACAATGATGTGTGACACACTACCCACATCTGACTAAGAAGTAATTTTAGAACAATGCTGTGTGACACACTACCCACAACTGACTAAGCAGTTATTTTGGAACAACGCTGTGTGAGACACTACCCACAACTGACTAAGAAGTAATGTTAGAACAATGGTGTGTAGCACACTACTCACAATTGACTAAGAAGTAATTTTAGAATAATGCTGTGTCATTATACACTACCCACAACTGACTAAGAAGTAATTTTAGACCAATGCTGTGTGACACACTACCCACAATTGACTAAGAAGTAATTTTAGAGTAATGCTGTGTGACACACTACCAACAATTGACTAAGAAGTAATTTTAGAGGAATGCTGTGTGACACACTACCCACAATCGGCTAAGAAGTAATTTTAGAACAATGATGTGTGACACACTACCCACAATTGACTGAGAAGTAATTTGAGAGTAATACTGTGTGACACACTACCCACAATTGACTAAGAAGTAATTTTAGAGTAAAGCTGTGTGACACACTACCCACAATTGACTAAGAAGTAATTTTAGAACAATGCTGTGTGACACACTACCAACAATTGACTAAGAAGTAATTTTGGAACAATGCTGTGTGACACACTACCCACAACTGACTAAGAAGTAATTTTGGAGGAATGCTGTGTGACACACTACCCACAATTGACTAAGAAGTAATTTTAGTGGAATGCTGTGTGACACACTACCCACAAACGACTAAGAAGTAATTTTAGAGGAATGCTGTGTGACACACTACTCACAATTGATTAAGAAGTAATTTTAGAGGAATGCTGTGTGACACACTACCCACAACTGACTAAGAAGTAAATTCAGAACAATGTTGTGTGACACACTACCCACAATTGACTAAGAGTAATTTTAGAGGAATGCTGTGTGACACACTACCCACAATTGACTAAGAAGTAATTTTAGAAGAATGCTGTGTGACACACTACCCACAATTGACTAAGAAGTAATTTTAGAGTAATGCTGTATGACACACTACCCACAATTGACTAAGAAGTAATTTTAGAGTAATGCTGTGTGACACACTACCCACAATTGACTAAGAAGTACTTTTAGAACAATGGTGTGTGACACACTATACACAACTGACTAAGATGTAATTTTAGAACAATGGTGTGTGACACACTACCCACAACTGACTAAGAATTAATTATTTTAGAACAATGGTTGGTGACACAATACTCACAACTGACTAAGAAGTAATTTTAGAACAATGCTGTGTGACACACTACCCACAACTGACTAAGAATTATTTTAGAACAATGCTGTGTGACACACTACCCACAACTGACTAAGAAGTAAATTTAGAACAATGCTGTGTGACACACTACCCACATCTGACTAAGAAGTACTTTTAGAACAATGATGTGTGACACACTACACACAACCGACTAAGAAGTAAATTTAGAACAATGATGTGTGACACACTACCCACAACTGACTAAGAAGTAATTTTAGAACAATGCTGTGTGACACACTACCCACAACTGACTAAGCAGTTATTTTGGAACAACGCTGTGTGACACACTACCCACAACTGACTAAGAAGTACTTTGAGAACAATGATGTGTGACACACTACACACAACCGACTAAGAAGTAAATTTAGAACAATGATGTGTGACACACTACCCACATCTGACTAAGAAGTAATTTTAGAACAATGCTGTGTGACACACTACCCACAACTGACTAAGCAGTTATTTTGGAACAACGCTGTGTGAGACACTACCCACAACTGACTAAGAAGTAATGTTAGAACAATGGTGTGTAGCACACTACTCACAATTGACTAAGAAGTAATTTTAGAATAATGCTGTGTCATTATACACTACCCACAACTGACTAAGAAGTAATTTTAGACCAATGCTGTGTGACACACTACCCACAATTGACTAAGAAGTAATTTTAGAGTAATGCTGTGTGACCCACTACCAACAATTGACTAAGAAGTAATTTTAGAGGAATGCTGTGTGACACACTACCCACAATCGGCTAAGAAGTAATTTTAGAACAATGATGTGTGACACACTACCCACAATTGACTGAGAAGTAATTTGAGAGTAATGCTGTGTGACACACTACCCACAATTGACTAAGAAGTAATTTTAGAGTAATGCTGTGTGACACACTACCCACAATTGACTAAGAAGTAATTTTAGAACAATGCTGTGTGACACACTACCAACAATTGACTAAGAAGTAATTTTGGAACAATGCTGTGTGACACACTATCCACAATTGACTAAGAAGTAATTTTGGAGGAATGCTGTGTGACACACTACCCACAATTGACTAAGAAGTAATTTTAGTGGAATGCTGTGTGACACACTACCCACAATTGACTAAGAAGTAATTTTAGAGGAATGCTGTGTGACACACTACCCACAATTGATTTAGAAGTAATTTTAGAGGAATGCTGTGTGACACACTACCCGCAACTGACTAAGAAGTAAATTCAGAACAATGTTGTGTGACACACTACCCACAATTGACTAAGAGTAATTTTAGAGGAATGCTGTGTGACACACTACCCACAATTGACTAAGAAGTAATTTTAGAGGAATGCTGTGTGACACACTACCCACAATTGACTAAGAAGTAATTTTAGAGTAATGCTGTGTGACACACTACCCACAATTGACTAAGAAGTAATTTTAGAGGAATGCTGTGTGACACACTACCCACAATTGACTAAGAAGTAATTTTAGAGGAATGCTGTGTGACACACTACACACAATTGACTAAGAAGTAATTTTAGAACAATGATATGTGACTACCACAACTGACTAAGAAGTAATTTGAGAATAATGCTGTGTTACACACTACCCACAACTGACTAAAATGTAATTATAGAACAATGCTGTGTGACACACTACCCACAACTGACTAAGAAGTAATTTTAGAAAATGATGTGTGACACACTACCCACAACTGACTAAGAAGTAATTTTAGAAACATGCTGTGTGATACACTACACACAATTGACTAAGAAGTAATTTTAGAACAATGCTTTGTGACACACTACCCACAACTATGAAGTAATTTTAGAGTAATGTTGTGTGACACACAACCCACAATTGACTAAGAAGTAATTTTAGAACAATGCTGTGTGACACACTACCCACAACTGACTTAGAAATAATTTTTGAGTAATGCTGGGTCCTCCACAGTAATTTAAAACCGTGGCGAAATACTATTTGCTAATACAGTACAGACAAATCGCTTCCAGGGCCCCGTTTTAGGAAACAACTTACGACCATTTTGATCGTAAATCAATTTCTTAAATGCTTCACTATACATTACACTTTTCAAATAAACGTGATTTCATTTCATTGTCTTATACATGTGATATTTCTGCAATACGTGCACCCATAAGTGTATGCATTGAATGATTAGGTGAAAACAGTGAAAGATTTTAAAATGTAGGTCTTATCGTAAGATGTTAAATAAAACAGGACCCAGTGCCTTTAACAGTTGTCGACAACGCCGACAGCTATCAACACAAACTGTGTTGCCTGATCAACGACTACCAAATGGTTCCGTGCAATGAATGTGCCATAGTTTTATAGGTTGTGTGAAATTGGCTATGCGATCGAAGATCGTAGATCGACATTCAATATCGAACTGGGTTTTCAATGTCGAGCTAGCTCTAAAATCGATATTCGGTTAATCTTATAAGAAGGCATAGCGAATACAGAGCTGGGTTTGAATTTCGAGCTGGCTCTGAGATCGATATTCGGTTTAAACGTATAAAAAGGAATTTCGAATATCGAGCTGGGTTTGAATTTCGAGCTGGCTCTGAGATCGACATTCATTGCAAACATCCACAACGAATTTTGAATATCGAGCTGGATTTGAATTTCGAGCTGGCTCTGAGATCGATATTCATTTTAAAATTACACCAAGCCATTTTGAATATCGAGTTGGATTTGAATTTCGAGCTAGCTCTGAGATCGACATTCGTTTTAGACGTGAACCAAGTCATTTTGAATATCGAGCTGGGTTTGAGTTTTGAGCAAGCTTTTAGATCGATATTCGTTTTAAACGTATAATAAGGTATTTTGAATACCGAGCTGGATTTGAATTTCGACCTGGCTCTGGGTCGATATTCGTTATAAACGTGAACCAAGTCATTTTGAATATCAAGATGGGTTTCAATTTCGAGCTGGCTCTGAGATCGGTATTCATTTTAAACGGATAACAAGCCATTTTGAATATCGAGCTGGGTTTGAATTTCGAGCTGGCTCTGAGATCGATATTCGTTTTAAAAGTAAATTAAGGCATTTTGAATACCGAGCTGGATTTGAATTACGGGCTGGCTCTGAGATCGATATTCGTTTTAAGCGTATAACAAGCCATTTTGAATATAGAGCTGAGTTTGAATATCGAGCTGGCTCTGAGATCGATATTCGTTTTAAAACTACACCCTTGCATTATGAATGCAGAGCTGGGTTTGATATATAGAACTGCTTCTGAGATAGATATTCGTTTTGAAAAAGCACCAAGTCATGTTGAATGCAGAGCTGGGTTTGAATACAGAGCCGGCTCTGAGATCGATATTCGTTTTAAACATGCACCAAGTCAGTTTGAATGCAGAGCTGGGTTTGAATACAGAGCTGGCTCTGAGATCGATATTTGTTTTAAACATACACAAAGTCATTGTGAATGCAGAGCTGGGTTTGAATACAGAGCTGGCTCTGAGATCGATATTTGTTTAAAACATATTACAACGGATTTTGAATATCGAGCTTGGTTTGAATTTTGAGCTGACTCTGAGATCGATATTCGTTTTATAAATACACCAAGCAATTTTAAATATCGAGTTGGATTTGATTTTCAAGCTTGTTCTGAGATTGACATTCGTTTTAAACGTGAACCAAGTCATTTTGAATATCGAGCTGGGTTTGAATTTTGAGCATTTTGAATATCGAGCTGGGTTTGTATTTCGAGCTGGCTGTGAGATCGGTATTCGTTTTAAACGTGAACCAAGTCATTTTGAATATCGAGCTTGGTTTGCATTTTGAGCAGGCTCTTAGATCGGTAGTCATTTTAAACGTTTAACAAGCAATTTTCAATATCGTGTTGGGTTTGAATTTCGAGCTAGCTCTGAGATCGACATTCGTGTTAAACATACAACGAATTTTAAATATCTAGCTCGGTTTGAATTTCGCGCTTGCTCTGAGATCGATGTACGTTTGAAAAGTACACCAAGTCATTTTTATATCGAGCTGGGTTTGAATTTCGAGCTGGCTCTGAGATCGATATTCGTTTGAAACGGATAACAAAGCATATGGAATACAGAGCTGGGTTGAATTTCGAGCTGGCTCTGAGATCGATATTCGTTTTAAACGTATAACAAAGCATTTTGAATACAGAGCTGGATTTGAATTTCGAGCTGGCTCTGAGATCGCTATTCGTTTTAAACGTATAACATGGCATATTGAATACAGAGATGGGTTGAATTTCGAGCTGGCTCTGAGATCGATATTGGTTTTAAGCGTATAAGAAGGCATTTTGAATACAGAGCTGGATTTGAATTTCGAGCTGGCTCTGAGATCGATATTCGTTTTAAACGTGAACCAAGTAATTTTGAATATCGAGATGGGTTTGAATTTCGAGCTGGCTCTGAGATCGGTATTCATTTTAAACGTATAACAAGCCATTTTGAATATCGAGCTGGGTTTGAATTTCGAGCCGGCTCTGAGATCGATATTCGTTTTAAGCGTATAACAAGCAATTTTGAATATCGAGCTGGGTTTGAATATCGAGCTTGCTCTGAGATCGATATTCGTTTTAAAATTAACCAATGCATTATAAATGCAGAGCTGGGTTTAAATACAGAACTGGCTCTGATATTCATTTTAAACATGCACCAAGTCATTTCGAATGCAGAGTTGGGTTTGAATACAGAGCTGGCTCTGAGATCGATATTAGTTTTAAACATACACCAAGTCATTTTGAATGCAGTGCTGGGTTTGAATGCTGAGCTGGCTCTGAGATCGATATTCGTTTTAAACTTACACCAAGTCATTTTGAATGCAGAGCTGGGGTTGAATGCAGAACTAGCTCTGAGATAGATATTCGTTTTAAACATTCACCAAGGCATTATGAATGCAAAGCTGGGTTTGAATACAGAGCTGGCTGTGAGATCGATATTCGGTTTAAACTTACACAAAGTAATTTTGAATGCAGTAATGGGTTTCAATTTCGAGCTGGGTCTGAGATCGATATTCGTTTAAATGTGAACCAAGTCATTTTGAATATCGAGCTGGGTTTGAATTGCTAGCAGGCTCTTAGACTGCTAGTCATTTTAAGCTTTTAAAGAGCCATTTTCAATATCGAGCTGGGTTTGAATTTCGAGCTGGCTCTGAGATCGATATTCATTTGAAACGTGAACCAAGTCATTTTGAATGCAGAGCTGGGTTTAAATACTGAGCTGGCTCTGAGATCGATATTTGTTTTAAATATACACCAAGTCATTGTGAATGCAGAGCTGGGTTTGAATACAGAGTGAATGCAGAGCTGGGTTTGAATACAGAGCTGGCTCTGAGATCGATATTTGTTTTAAACTTACAACAACGAATTTTGAATATCGAGCTGGGTTTGAATTTCGAGCTGGCTCTGAGATCGATATTCGTTTTAAAAATACACCAAGCAATTTTGAATATCGAGTTGGATTTGAATTTCGAGCTGGCTCTGAGATCGACATTCGTTTTAAACGTGAGCCAATTCATTTTGAATATCGAGATGGGTTAGAATTTTGAGCATTTTCAATATCGAGCTGGGTTTGAATTTCGAGCTGGCTCTGAGATCGATATTCGTTTTAAACGTGAACCAAGTAATTTTGAATATCGAGCTGGGTTTGCATTTTGAGCAGGCTCTTAGATCGGTAGTCATTTTAAACGTTTAAGAAGCCATTTTCAATATCGAGTTGGGTTTGAATTTCGAGCTAGCTGTGAGATCGACATTCGTGTTAAACATACAACGAATTTTGAATATCTAGCTCGGTTTGATTTTCGAACTTGCTCTGAGATCGATATACGTTTGAAAAGTACACCAAGTCATTTTTATATCGAGCTGGGTTTGAATTTCGAGCTGGCTCTGAGATCGATATTCGTTTGAAACGTATAACAAGGCATATTGAATACAGAGATGGGTTGAATTTCGAGCTGGCTCTGAGATCGATATTCGTTTTAAACGTATAACAAGGCATTTTGAATGCAGAGCTGGGTTTGAATTTCGAGCTGGCTCTGAGATCGACATTCGTTAAGGCATTTTGAATACCGAGTTGGATTTGAATTACGAGCTGGCTCTGAGATCGATATTCGTTTTAAGCGTATAACAAGCCATTTTGATTATATAGCAGGGTTTGAATATCGGGCTGGCTCTGAGATCGATATTCGTTTTAAAATTGCACCAATGCATTATGAATGCAGAGCTGGGTTTGAATACAGAACTGGCTCTGAGATCGATATTCGTTGTAAACAGAACTGGCTGTGATATTCCTTTTAAACATGCACAGAATAAATACAGAACTGGCTCTGATATTCATTTTAAACATGCACCAAGTCATTTCGAATGCAGAGCTGGGTTTGAATACAGACCTGGCTCTGAGATCGATATTCGTTGTAAACATACACCAAGTCGTTTTGAATGTAGTACTGGGTTTGAATGCAGAGCTGGCTCTGAGATCGATATTCGTTTTAAACTTACACCAAGTCATTTTGAATGCAGAGCTGGGTTTGAATGCAAAACTGGCTCTGAGATAGATATTCGTTTTAAACATACACAAATTTACCGGATAGTCCAGTTAAATCAAGCTATGCGGCCGTATTAAGTCAATCCATCCCTCAGGCCAAAAAATCCAGTGTTAAACAGAACACAAACAAAAACAAGAAAAACAATGCATTATTGCACAAGAAGGACGTAAAAACAGACACACATTTGCGAAAAAGCAGGTCAAGATCTATTATTAGCCCAACACGGGAAAATCAGAGTGACAGCCGATCAGAGATCAATCGCGACAATACACCTGCAAGTGAATCAACTCAGCTGTAGTAAAATACCAGGTTAATTGATATTAACTCTGTCAAGTTTTGTTTATTAAATGTTCAAGGACTAATTGGAAAAAACTATAATAAATTACACTCCGACGAACTTATTGCTTTGTTTAAAACACATGACATTTTATTATTTTGTGAGACATGGGGAAATCCTATATTGAATTATGAAGTTGACGGTTTTACCTGTTTTGTTTTAAATAGAAAAGATAAACATAAGAATGCTCGTAGGGACAGTGGGGACTTGTTGCTTTTGTTGCTAGTAAATATGTGAGTGACGATATCTTTGTTAAATCAGTAAATGATTGTTTACTATGGATTAAATTAAAAGGAAATGTTTTTGGTTTAATTGATGATGTTTTTGTATGTTTATGCTATAATATACCAGTTGGTAGCAGCCGGGAAGCTTTTGTTGAGCAAAATATTTTTGAGCTTATAGCGGACGATATTCTTTTTATAGAAAATAAATACAATAATGCTTGTAACATTATTATTGCAGGAGATTTAAATGCCAGGGTTAGTAATGTGTGTGATTATGTTGAAAATGAGTATTTAAATCACAATTTGTTACCTGACGATTACGTTCCAGATGATATTATGTTTAGGTCTTCACAAGATAGTCATTGAAATGAATATCGTACTGAACTTTTAAATTTGTGTAAACTTACCGGTTTTAGAATTATGAATGGGAGAGTAGGGGAAGACAGAGGAATTGGTAAATATACATGTGTTAAGAATGCTGGATGTAGTGTAGTAGATTATGTGTTATGCCGTCCATATTTAATGAACTATTTAACACAATTTATAATTGATGCACCAAATATTTTTCAGCTCATTGTGTTTTACATTTTTCATTAGGAAATATGCTCTCATCAGATTCAGAAAAGAATTATGAAATGGATGACAATTTAGAATATATTAATTATCCTTATAAATGGAATACTGATAAAGCGGATATATACTCAGACATGCTTAAAAGCGATAGTAATAAACAGAAATTAGATAGTATAACTGTAAATATATCATCAGTACTTAACCATGTTGAAGTTGATAACAATATTGATTGTTTCTATAATTACATGGATAATATTTGTAGCCCGTTATTTAAGCAGAAAGCATGCGAAGCCATGGTTTGATGGTACTTGTAAAGAAAAACAAAATCTGTTTTATGAGAAATTAAATTACTATAGGAAAGACAAATCAGAAAATAATAGAAAGCACATGACACAGGCTAGGACAGAATATAAAAAATTAATAAGAAATAAAAAAATAATTATGATAAAGGGACAACACTTAAATTAGAAAAAATGAGATTTCAAAATATCAAAGAATATTGGAAATTACTAAAAAATCTTACGACTAGTAAATCTTCAACTAAATTAACAGCTACAAACTTTGCAGCTTATTTCAAATCAATAAATGATCATGATTCTGTTTTCTTTCAACCTGACGAAGATGTTTTAGAGTTTAACGAACGGTACCTAAACGGCGAATTACATGTTATGTTTTCTGAACTGAACAATGAAATCTCGCTCGAGGAAATAAAAAAGGCATGCAGAGAATTGCGCTGCGGACGATCCGGCGGCCCAGATTTTATAATAAATGATTTTTTTAAATATGGAATTGATTATATAATTGGTTATTTATTTGAACTGTTTAATACAATTTACGATTTAGAATACTTTCCGGAAAAGTGGACAGAGGGATATATTGTACCATTACACTAAAAGGGCAATGTAAATGAGGTGGAAAACTATCGGGGAATAACGTTATTTAGCCATTTCGGTAAACTCTTTACACGAATACCAAAATAACAGATTGAATAAATGGGCAGAGGATTATCATATTTATGTTGAGGCGCAAGCGGGTTTTAGAAAGAACATGGGGACAGTAGACAATATACTTATTCTACATGGTGTTATAAATCACATTTTAAAGGATAATAAAAAATTGTAAGTAGCATTTATTGATTTTAAAAAGGCTTTTGATTACGTTGTTAGGAATATCTTCTGGTATAAACTAATTAAATACGGTGTTAGGGGAAAAATACTAAATGTCATTAAATCCATGTATAGTAATGTCAAATCAAGAGTTAAATACAATCAACAACTTAGTGAAGATTTCTCATGTACATTCGGAGTAGATCAGGGTGAGTGTCTCCCACTTTTTTTGTTTTCTATGTACGTTAATGATCTAGAAGACACGTTGAGTTTAAAGGGTTTTCAAGGTGTAGATGTAGGGATGCTTAAATTATTATTATTGTTATATGCAGATGATATAATTTTATTTTCAGAATCCGAGAAGGGATTACAGGATGGTTTAGAAATACTTAAAGATTATTGTGACAAATGGTGTCTAACAGTTAATGTAAATAAATCTAAAATTGCTATTTTTAAAAAAGGTGGAAGGAACAGATTAGGTGTTAGCTTTAAGTATGATAATTTAGAATTAGAAATAGTAAATAAGTTTAGCTTTCTCGGAATAGTTTTTACCACTGGTGGGTCCTTTTCTGATTCATGCGATACATTATCAGGACAGGCGCTAAAACCAATTTTTAAACTTAACAGATATCCATATAAATTTACAGATATATCAGTAAGTCACACACTAGACTTATTTGATAAACTTGTATCGCCTATATTATGTTATGGATCAGAAGTCTGTGGATATATACAAGCTGATCAAATTGAATGGGTACATTTAAAATTTTGCAAAAGGTGTTAAATCCAAACTCAAAATAATTTTATTTACGGTGAGCTGGGTAGAATGTCTATGAGGCAACGCAGATTTGTTTCAATGATAAAATATTGGTTTTAAGATTTTGAGATGCAGTTATTCTAAATATGTAAAACTTACGTACAATATGATGTTAGCTGATATGCAGAACAATCCAAATAAATCATCATGGACAACAAATATAAAAAATATGTTAGAAAATTTGGGTTTCTATCATGTTTGGTTAAACCAAGGTGTAGAAAATGTAAATGTGTTTATAAGTTTATTTAAGCAAAGGCTAAACGATTGTTTTACACAAAACTGGTCCGAACCAATTGAAAACTCTACTAGAGCTAGAAGCTATAAACCTTTCTCTGAGTTTGACTTTAAAAGGTATTTACGGACAAAATTACAATAAACAAGTTTCGCTTTGCATTAACAAGATTAAGAGTGTCATCTCACAGGTTAGAAATCGAGACAGGCCGTTGGCATAAACCAAATAAGACTCCATTAAATGAATGAAAAATCCAATTATGTAACACTCTAGAAGACGAATTTCATTTTTTACTCGAATGTCCCCTTTATTCTGATCTTAGGGTACAATATATTAAAGCTTATTATTGGAAACGCCCGAATATACCAAAATTTATAGAAAACATGAAAAATGAAAATGTTAAAACAATAAGAAATATTTCGATCTATACACACAAAGCATTCTTGAAGAGAAATAGTGTGTTCTATTTGAATTAGGACAGAATAAGATTTCATAATAATTTTAAAAAGTCACTTTTGATTAATTTGAATGAGATTAGGAAGTATATGTTATTCTATAAGTTCAACATTTTGTTTCCTCAGTATTTATTTATCTATTTTTTTTCTTTTTTTTTGTGAACTTAAATGATGTTTTGTTTATGCGTTAATCTACACATCCAATTTCTTGCTTTTCGTTTCGGCAAGATCTTAACTTCATGTGTCATGATTAAGGCAAATATAAAAAACAATTGTATATTTTCATGTAATATTGACCAGGAATGTAACCTAGATTTTAACCTCATTGCATGAGGTTAAATAGTTTTGAGTAATGCATTGGGACATCTATTATTATAATTATTGTTATCATTTCGTTAAATAAGTTAGTAGATGTATACTGATAGGCCTACGGCGTTTTATATTAATAAACTATCTATATATTCATCAGATGGACAATAATCAATATATTACATATACTGGTAAAAGTGATGCCAGCAAGCCACTGACTGTTAAATTATAAATATGATGTGTTTTGTATTGTATACTGATATTTGTTTTAAAAGTAAATTAAGGCATTTTGAATACCGATCTGGATTTGAATTACGAGCTGGCTCTGAGATCGATATTCGTTTTTAGCATATAACAAGCCATTTTGAATATTGAGCTGAGTTTGAATATCGAGCTGGCTCTGAGATCGATATTCGTTTTAAAACTACACCCTTGCATTATGAATGCAGAGCTTGGTTTGATATATAGAACTGCTTCTGAGATCGATATTCGTTTTGAATTTGCACCAAGTCATTTTGAATGCAGAGCTCGGTTTGAATACAGAACTGACTCTGAGATCGATATTCGTTATAAACATACACAAAGTCATTTTGAATGCAGTGGTGGGTTTTAATTTCGAGCTGGCTCTGAGATCGACATTCATTCTAAATATACAACAACGAATTTTGAATATCGAGCTAGATTTGATTTTCGAGCTGGCTCTGAGATCGATATTCATTTTATCGATATTCCACACGATTCTTCATTGGGCCGACTGGACCATAAACACCAGCATTTTGCTTTGGGAAATAGAGAGACAGGCCGAGAAGTCATCTTGCTTTGGGAAATATAGAGACAGGCCGAGAAGTCATCTTGCTTTGGGAAATATAGAGACAGGCCGAGAAGTCATCTTGCTTTGAGAAATATAGAGACAGGCCGAGAAGTCATCTTGCTTTGGGAAATATAGAGACAGGCCGAGAAGTCATTGTTCATTTCAGCATTATTTTAGCATATTAAATATATATAAATATAAATAAACTATGAGTTGTGATACCTGCATTACACGTTATGCTCAATCAACCCTCTTTAAAACTGTCGTATGCATCACACGTTATGCTCAATCAACCCTCTTTAAAACTGTCGTATACATCACACGTTATGCGCAATCAACCCTCTTTAAAACTGTCTATAAATCGTTCTGGCTTCTAATGATGGTACGAATATATCGGGCCGTAGCCATTCCCGAAATTTAACTGAGGCAAATCCCTTCCTGGGACCAGAAGCCATGTAGCCCGGAAAAATGTTGAATTATGTATGTGATTTCCTGTATTTTAGTGCATTCCGGGTCAGATTTTCAGTTTTAAGTCAGATAAATATATTCAAGTATAGTGTTTTTATTTGATATTCCATTAGAATGCCAGCTTCAGTGTTTGGTACCTTCTCAAAATTCTACCGAGGCCTCAGCGTAGCTACGGGCCCGTATATGATTTATACTTTGATATAAAACGAATGATATACCTTGACTTGTGTAGACTCCGATAGTGATTATTCCAATGCAAACTAGTACAATAGATTTATATTTCCCCCGCCAGATATTCCTGGTGAAATATGCGAGCACTTTTTTAAACATCATATCACTCAGTTTGTCTGACGGATTTTCCAAATAACGTATTTACAAGATGCCGCGATTTCTATATACACACTGAGTTTAAAGCTACACAATCTTTACAAATAGCGCATACAAATAATTGTATGTCAACAACGTTTCTGAATTGTAGGTCTATTGTAAATTTTAACCAAGGAGAAATATGGTTATAAGATTACTGAATTACTGAGGGGTGGGGGTGGAGGGGATGTGTGTGTGTGGGGGTGGGGGGGGGGGGAGCCTCAGTGGGACTTAACCTATATCAGATTCCTTTAAGGTATCTATTTTGAGAGTAAGTTAAACATGACAAATACATTGTTATCCACATTGTCCGACAACAATATTCGATTTCTTTATTTTGTAAAGACATCCGTAAGAATAAAACTAAATTATTTCTGTTCGGGTTCAGTTCCGGAGGCAAGCATCTTTAATTCATTAAAGGTATCAAGATGATGTTTCATAAATAGGTGTCTCGTATGAAAATGAATCTTGGATTGCTGCCAAGTAACTTGTGTAATGGTCATTGGTACTATTAATAGAAAAATATATTTCTTCTTTATTGCGCTGCTGAACTGATATTTTATAATATTGTTCTTCTGAAAAATTTAGTTACGCACATCTTTAAAATAAAAGACAGAAGAACACTGAAGTACAATGGTAATGTGAATGGCACATACAGTGATAAACATAACATATACACAACGATGTCAACTTAATCATGTTAAAACTACATGTGTCATCGCTAGCACGAATGATTGTTCATCACCACAGTAGATTTGAAAAAAATATGTACCATGTTAAGGCATTGACTTTTATAGTGGGACTAAAGGCCGGACTGGGTGTAATATTAGCAGGTGTGTATAATATAGTAATAAATATAATATGCAAGAAATGTAGAATTGTATATCAATGATTACTTTTTAATTACCTGGCCATGTGATATTTATCAATCTGATTATTTCATCTCATTACTACGCTACTACGCTACTGTCAGATGATCTTGTTATTTCAGGGAGAGGGATGTATTTTACTCAAGATTGGCTAGCTTTAAAATAAATCAAACTTTTATTAATATAAACTCTCAAACCGAGTTTGACATGTGATTCAGGGGCAGAGACAAATTTGACCCCAGTATCACCATTTGAACAAAGTTGGTAGAGGATCATCAGCTGAGTGTAAATACAAAATATTAAACCTTTGACTCTTATAGTTTCAGAAGAAGATTTTTAAAGCTTTTCACTACATGTAAGTCTATGTAAAACTTTATTCACTTCTTCTATCTGTATTATTTGTCTGTCATACTCCTCTTCCTTTCTTCTGTAAACTATTTTCTTCATCTACTCTCTACATAACAAAACTGTTTCACTGGAAATCTTTGTTGGTTAAGTCTATGAACATATCATGAATAAAATACTGTTTGATAGAATATATGTATCTTGATAATATCGTTATGCATTATTGTATGATATGACTTACAAATGTTTTCTTGTGAAATAAAATATTAAATTATAAAAAAAAAGTCTATGTAAAACAGCGACCCCCGGGACGGGTTCAAATTTGACCCCAGGGTCACCATTTGAACAAAACTGGAAGAGGATTCATAAGCTGATTATAAATAAAAAAGATTAAACCTTTATCTCTTGTAGTTTCAGAGAAGATTTTTGAAGTTCTTCCCTTTAACTCTATAAAACTGATCCAACAAGGCCCCCTAAGTTCCATATTAAAGAAAAAATGTAACCATGAACCAAGGCTTCTTATGAGAAAACAATCAATAAAAAGTAATAATTTATAAATAAAAAAATATAAAAAAACTCTATGTAAAACTGATCCAACTAGGGCCCCTAAGCTCCCAATTAAAGAAAAAACAAACCCACAAACCAAGGTTTCTTATGATAAAGAAATAAAGTAAAAATGTTTTTAAACATTTAAAAATTCAATTATTTTTTTTTTTAGAAAAATTTAACCCATGAACCAAGGTTTCTCATGAAAAAAATATTTAAATTAAAAAAAAGATAAAAAATATGTCTCCTGTGAAATTTGAACCCACAACCTGAATTATTCAAGGGGACAGTTATAAATTTAAGGGCAATACCTCCGGCGTTATTAGAACGATTCCGAAATAAATTTGCCGCGTCACATCCCATTATTGGGATAAACATTATAATCAAGTTTAATGAAAATGAAACAAGCGATTATCAAGAAATGGCTGTGGACGGACAGAATTAAGCATTTTTTATCAAGTAAATGGCAATAACTCCGGCGTTACTAGGAGTTTTATCATAGGTGTTTTTTTACAATAATACATTGTTTACATATCGGCTTTATGAATAAGTATGTGTCTCTGCATTGGTATACACTCTTGTAAAGAATGACTGTTTAGAAAGTTAACATATTTCTAACAAAATTACATACTTTCATTACATTTATTGTATAAAAATATCCACATTAGATATAAAGACGACATAATATTTACCCCACCCACTTTTTATCAAGTGTGAAGATTTCTAACTACATACATTATCTTTTCTTTAATGAAATATTAAGTTCAACCATATGTATATAACCAAAAACATGTCAAACACATCATTAAATGTTCCAGGTTTAATTTGACTATATTTATTCCACATGTGATGACACTAAAGGTCAGATACCACTATTGATTTGGGGCTTCTGATTGGTTGAAAAAAGTATAGGGTCTATTAGGGCATATAGTCAGATTGTAAGGTAGATTCTGATTGGATTAAATTACCCAAATCATAAAAAATCCCCATAAAACATCAAAATATTATGTTTCCATCATAAAACATGTTGATTTAGGATATTTTGACTGAAATTTGCATTTTTATGGATACAATTTTACTGAGAGTATATTTGCAAAAAGTAAAATTTCTTTACTGCCATTCTGGGGGTGGCCACCTTCAGTGAACTATTAGAGGCTGAAAGCATCAGATTATCCCCAATTTGCTGGTCATTTTTGAGTGTCTCTAAGATAGTTCTTTAAAAACAGTTAGGTTTTTTCATCCGTTCCGATATAGGAATAGGGGTTGTAGGCCAAAAGGCTATAATGGAGACCTATGGGAAATGCAATAGTGGTATATGACCTAAAGCTAGATTCTGCATGTGGTAAAAGTGAAAAGAGACATACTTTTTTTCTAACACAATGATTTGAAAGTGTGAGAAATGTTGAATTATGTTGTATTTTGACTTTTCTTGTAACTTTTTAAATGATTTTTAAATATTTGAAAGTTTTATGATGCAATATAGGTAATTTAAATTCTATTATTAGGGTTGTGGACACAAAAGTAGCCATACCTGACACCTGGTATACACAATTGGCCTGTAATGCACCTATTTGACACAATTGAAGGTATATCTAGTAAGTTTATTAATTTATGAGGGCCTTGCATACATTTTTTTGGCAAAAATGTCAGAAAGCGACAAGCTGCGTCTGTCTGCTAAGATGTTGAAAAGGCGATTATGTCTGTTTTGAAAAAGCTGTTGAGGTAAACTCTGACTCTGAGTTCATCGCGTCTTGACGGTTAGTGTTGATATGCAAATATGTTATGCGGTTTAATACATTTTACAAATTAAATAATTTAGTTGGCAAAAAATATGACATTTTCTTTTTTTTTTTAAAGTTTTTATCTACCCCACCCCCTTCATTTTAATGAATTTTCATGGATCTGTACTGTCAACAGTGCTTTTTGGCTGCATGGCTGCATGAAAATGACCTGTAAAGGTGGCACAAACAATATCTAATAAAAAAATACATTAAATTGTACAATTACAGGCAATCTTGTGTAATGAGCATATTGTAAAACATGGCATGGCCTTAAAAATGGAGTTGGGGAGAATATTCTCAGAATTATTTTTTGTCATTTTTAAAGTGAAAAGTTGCATTTTCTTGATGGTTTCACATATATAAACTGCTGCATAATGTCAATTAATCCATTTGAAGGCAGAGTTTGAATATATACAAAAACAATGGCATTTTTTGGTAAAATCTGCTATTTTGAGCCCTGAAAATCACAAATATCATTTTTCAGTAGAAATGATTTTCAAGAGAGCTTCAACTGGTTGAAAATCACATGTTATTGATGAAATCAATTCAAAATCACTTTATTTGAAACAAAAGATTGGAACGGTTGTCGAGATATGGCATTTTGAAGATTCTGGATTTATGCGTAAAAATCGCATGAATTTGACATCAGCCGAAGCCCTTTAAAGCCCTCATAATTTGTAGAAAAGTATTTTTTTTCTAAAATCAAAAGACACAGTTTTCCTCAGAATGAATGTATGAAACAATTTAGCCAGAAAAAACAAACTTCAGTTAGGTTTGAATGTCTATTTAGGTCAGATACCACTATTGATTTGGGGCTTCTGATTGGTTGAAAAAAGTATAGGGTCTATTAGGGCATATAGTCAGATTGTAAGGTAGATTCTGATTGGATTAAATTACCCAAATCATAAAAAATCCCCATAAAACATCAAAATATTATGTTTCCATCATAAAACATGTTGATTTAGGATATTTTGACTGAAATTTGCATTTTTATGGATACAATTTTACTGAGAGTATATTTGCAAAAAGTAAAATTTCTTTACTGCCATTCTGGGGGTGGCCACCTTCAGTGAACTATTAGAGGCTGAAAGCATCAGATTATCCCCAATTTGCTGGTCATTTTTGAGTGTCTCTAAGATAGTTCTTTAAAAACAGTTAGGTTTTTTCATCCGTTCCGATATAGGAATAGGGGTTGTAGGCCAAAAGGCTATACTGGAGACCTATGGGAAATGCAATAGTGGTATATGACCTAAAAGTACACAATAGACAATTAGAACGCAAAATCAATTTGTAAACAGCCGGGGATACTGTCGTTGATGTAAACAATCAAATACAATCTATTTGTGGCATTTAACCATTCATTATCAATAATGTCAACATAAGTGATATGTATGTATGTTATATTGGTTATGTAATATATTTATATGATTGGGAAAAACACAGCGATCATGTAGACGACATGAAGTGTCATGTATTTTCGCGAGGTGGTGTGTAAAACATTCAACGATGGTTTAATCCAAGGTTTTATATCGGGTAGATTTGTTCAGCATGTTGCAGATAATGTAGACCATAACATCAGAACAATTGATGGATTTAATACATTTCATGGAATGCGCATTATTGCAGCAGTAACTCCAGGCACTCGATCTAGCAAGCCTACACCAACATTTCCTTTAAAGTATGGAAAACTTCAGATACTTCCAATTTTGGATGACACATGTAATGCTGACCTGCTATGGAAAAGGGTCCGGACTGCAAGAATTACTAGAGATTATTTATGCTGATACAGCAGTTGTAAATATTCTCAGTGGAAAAGGCGATATCAAGAGAGATTAGGGGACACATTCTCATAGAAGCAGTCCTTAGTAGTATTATGCTGTCTAAAGTGTATGATGTACCTCTCCCATAGAGGCTTACAATTCATTGTCAGAAGAGGAAACAAGCCAATTCCATTAAAGTGCAGAACTTGAACCAAGTACAAGCACATGTATAACAGACTCATTGAAAGGCACTTTTAGGTATTCGGATAAAGAAAGTATTGAATCGGATAGAGTAAATTCAGAAGGTGAAACGCAAAATGACTTGACAGTGGTAGAAGAACTCCTGCGAAAATTGCTAAGCAATGAAATAGATATATACACAATTCAGATAATATATTTGATAAAATCCGTGCATCGTTGGACAGATACAAGACATCATTGGCTAAAAGAAGGACTGCATCGTTATGGGTGCAATACCTTGAAATGGTTGAACTGTTGATATTGTTTATCAAGGCTGAACGTACAGGAAACTGGGCTCTCCATCTGTATTCGTTATCAGAAATGTTACCATAATTTGCATCTTCAGGACACAATATATATGCTAAGTCAGTATATCTGTACTTATAGCATGAAAAGAAATATAAAAAGATCGGACAGGGAAAGTAGCATTCAAGGAGGACAGTCAACCACAAAACACAGAAACAACCATGGAAATAGACAAACAAGAAGGCAAAAGTAATAATAAAAGTAAATGACATCACAAACACAAAAGGGTTGACAATAGGGCTACCGCCTTGGAACGGCCAGTAGCAAAGTAGGCCACTGGGGGTTTAAACCGGTTCTAGGGTGCACCAAACCTCACACTTACCCTACCGTCATCCCATTAAAACAGAACAGTGTAAATAAAGAAATCCCCGCCATGATCTAATCTCTAACCAACAAGGCAGCATCAATAGGCAATATAAGTAAAACACAAATATGCTCGTGTAAATATAATACAAAAACAATAGCCTAGAAAGCCACAATGAAGGTACTCAATGACTTGGCAGAAGCCAGAGCAGTAAGAGAATAAACCATTAAGGGCACGACAAGAAAGATCATGGACAAACATCAAACGCCACCGTCCCAATGGGCTTTAGGTAGGCGTCATCATAGGGTCCACAGCCTGTCTGGTCATCGTACAATTAAAGAGGGAAGCATAGTGGCGAACTGTAAAAGGGTCCACCACCAAGCAAAATGATAAGGTCATAACCTCTTTTGATAATGTCACAACTTGAAGTAAAACATCACAACGTATTCAAGTCATTCCAAGAAGGATATCATGTTGTTAGGAGAAGCGACAGATACTGGGCTGGACTTTCTACGGATTTGGTAATTGAGCAAATTCTAATGCGGAGTATGAAAACATCTGGCGGTCTCACAAGAGGTAGAGGCATGACTGAAGTCCAGAGAACGGTTTGGTTGTTATCTATCCCAGCATGTGCAGAAGTAAATCAGACGATGCAAGAACTGACTGGTGTTCTATACACATCAAGTGAACAGCACAAAGACAGCAGCAATACCAGAATATCAAGGGATTTCAACGATATGACTAAACTAGCTCGATTTCTTGAAAGAAGAAATCCATTTAATGAAGACCCTTCTCTCGGTAGTATAGCTAGCGGTGTACTTGCAGATCAGACAATTAATGATGACAGTGCGAAAGAAATTGGAAAAGACATTGTGAAATCCATGGAAGGGACTATATTGTAAATGGGTACTCTTTTAAGACAAAAAATCAGGCAAAAACATTGAATTCTAAAGTTGCTGTGAAAATAAATGATGAAACAGTACACGTTGATCCGCAGTTATTGTTTCAAAGATTAGTTTCTGCTGCTAGAGGTATGATTCCTAATGCAGAGCTATCTACCTTGTTCACATATGAATTGGGTACTTACCCTCCTGCGCTCTTTGATAAAGATGGTTTGCTTAGAGCAGCAAACAAGCCCCAGTTAGCTGAAGCACTTTGGAGTTGTATTGATATTCAATCCACAACTATCCCTGCGATGTTCAATATGTGCGCTGGATGGTGGGGCATAACTACAACGCATTCCGTGGCCTCGAGGTATTACGTATGATGGGATATGTAATTTGTACGCACAATATATCATCAACAAGCACGGAAGTGATGCTGTGGTAGTATTCGATGGTTACTCAGACGAGCCTTCTACAAAAGATACCGCACACCTACGGCGTAATGCAGGTCAGTTAGGGAAGACAATAAACTGCCCTTAATGGTTTGTTCTCTTGTTGCTCTGGCTTCTGCCAAGTCATTGAGTACCTTCATTGTGGCTTTCTGGGGCATTAAGCGAACACATGAGAAGCTTGGAGAAGAAATATGCAACAACATACTTTTCATACATGCTATACTTGGATATGATACAACATCTCGCCTATTCGGCATTGGTAAGGGCTTATCGCTTACAAAATTCCAAACAAATCAAAAATTCCAAGAGTGTGCAGCTGTTTTTGGTTCTGAAAATGCAACGAAGGAGGAAATTGTACGACCAGGGCAGGAGGCCTTAGTCATTTTGTACAACGGAAAACCAGGTGACACACTTGATTCACTAAGATTCAGTAAGTTCTTCCAGAAAGTAGCTCCAAGCGTTACGTTTGTGACCCCTGAAAGTATACCACCAACGTCGGCAGCAGCAGTGCATCATAGCCTGAGAGAGTTCCATCAACATCTCAATCAAACCGAGACTGCAATATTTCGTATGTGTCGTGCTCGGCCGTTTCCAAAGGTCCATTATCATACTTTTTTTTTCGAGTATGGAATGACAAAGAAGATATCATGCCTGAAGATTGGGGTTGGAAACTATCAAAAAGGAAGTTGGTAGGTGTACAAACTCTGAAAGCCCCTGCACCTGAATGTTTGTTGAAAGTTGTCAGATGCAAATGTAAGTCGGATTGCCAGACGGCACGCTGCACATGTAAAAAAACACGACTGGAATGCTCCCCTATGTGTGAAGAATGCAGTTGTTTAAATACTGCTCATACAATCAACATGTTGAGAGTGATCAAAATTAAAATGTCATTTGAGTCCTGTTGAATTAACTAAAGAAAACGGAAAATGTATTTAGCGCGACATGTAACTTTGAAGTGTTGACGGAGATATCCTGAAACTTAAATTACTCTACGAGAATAATATCTGAATGCCATATGCACAAATGACAAAATATGTAACCTTTAAATTCTACTTGGATTAACCATATGCACAAATGACAAAATATGTAACCTTTAAATTCTACTTGGATTCATATAGTGAAAATAAACAAGTGACAAAATACTTAGCGTTAAGTATAATAGTACACATTATAATTGAGGTGGGTGGGGTATTCCTTTGTAATATTTATGCTATTATTAGACATATGACACATTTTAAATTGGACATTTTAAATTGGTGATTATATACAGCTTCATACTAGAACTCATTCTGATTCAAACTAACTGTAAAAACAACATACAAATGTGCAAGAAAATCAATATATTCTCGAATATTGTCGGCGTTTGAATTACATGTGTACAAATAAATGTTTAAAAAAATCAAACTTCATATGTTTCAATTTTCCTCAACTTTTATTATGATATCAAGTAGTGATAGAAGAATTCAAAACCACTTAGAAACCAAATGTTGCAGTTTATGACGGGTTCAGCTACTATTTCTTATATCTTGATTGGACTATCAACATTATAATGAAGTTTAATGAAAACCAAACAAGCGGTTATCAATATATAGCTGTGGACGGACATAATTAAGCAATTTTTAGCAACTGAAGGGCAATAACTCTGGCGTTACTGGGGCGATTCCGGAAAACAATAGCCGCGTGTCATCCCACTATCAGGATAAGCATTATTACCACGTGTAATGAAAATCCAACTTGCAGTTATGAAGATATGACTCCGGACGGACGGAAGGACGAACGGACAACGCAAAATTAATATCCCTCCGACTTTGGCTGGGGATAATTACCTAAAAAACAATCCTGAGATTTATTTAAGTTGAGCAAGATAATTAATCCACATTGCTTAGTAATCTAAGTTGCAATAACTTATTTCGCAATAGACGTAAAATAAATATGTTTGAACTAAATTCATTTAAGTGAAGTTTCGTTAAGATTCCTTAAGGGAAGGTGAATTTATTCAGCAGAAACCAATTT
Source organism: Cyrtodaria siliqua (assembly GCA_037043455.1). NCBI lineage: Eukaryota > Metazoa > Mollusca > Bivalvia > Adapedonta > Hiatellidae > Cyrtodaria > Cyrtodaria siliqua. The sequence continues at coordinate 226,746 of JAWPHD010001035.1, forward strand.
GTATTTGTAGTAACAGTGATCTTAATCTTTGGACAAAAGACCTGAATGACAATCTCATGTTTAATTCCCGTGAGGTGATTGTCTTTACAAAAAAAGAAAAATCGAATATTATTGTCGGACAATGTGGATAACAATGTATTTGTCATATTTAACTTACTCTCAAAATAGATACTTTAAACGAATCTGATATAGGTTAAGTCCCACTGACGCTCCCCCACCCCCACCCCACCCCTCCACCCACCGAAATTCAGTAATCTTATAACCATATTTATCCTTGGTTAAAATATGTAATAGACCTACAAGTCAGAAACGTTGTTGACATAAACAGTATTTGTATGCGCTATTTGTAAAGATAGTGTAGCTTTAAACTCAGTGTGTATATAGAAATCGCGGCAGCTTGTAAATATGTTATTTGAAAAATCCGTCAGACAAACTGACTGATATGATGTTTAAAAAAATGCTCGCATATTTCACCAGGAATATCTGGCGGAAATATAAAACTATTGTACTAGTTTGCATTGGAATAATCACTTTCGGAGTCTACACAAGTCAAGGTATATCATTCGTATTTATATCAAAGTATAAATCAGATACGGGCCCGAAGCTACGCTGAGGCACACCGAGGCAGTTGCCTCGGTAGAATTTTGGGAAGGTACCAAACACTGAAGCAGGCATTCTAATGGAATATCAAATAAAAACACTAAACTAGACTTGAATATATTTATCTGACTTAAAACTGAAAATCTGTCCCGGAATGCACTAAAATCCAGGAAATCACATACAACATCTTTTCCGGGGTAAATGGCTTCTGGTCCCAGGAAAGGATTTACCTCAGTTAAATTTCGGGACTGGTTACGGCCCGATATATTTGTACCATCATTAGAAGCCAGAACGATGTATAGACAGTTTTAAAGAGGGTTGATTGAGCATAACGTGTGATGCATACGACAGTTTTAAAGAGGGTTGATTGAGCATAACGTGTGATGCATACGACAGTTTTAAAGAGGGTTGATTGCGCATAACGTGTGATGCATACGACAGTTTTAAAGAGGGTGGATTGAGCATAACGTGTGATGCATACGACAGTTTTAAAGAGGGTTGATTGAGCATAACGTGTGATGCATACGACAGTTTTAAAGAGGGTTGATTGAGCATAACGTGTAATGCATACGACAGTTTTAAAGAGGGTTGATTGAGCATAACGTGTAATGCAGGTATCACAACTCATAGTTTATTTATATTTATATATATTTGATATGCTAAAATAATGCTGAAATGAACGACTTCTCGGCCTGTCTCTATATTTCCCAGAGCAAGATGCTGGTGTTTATGGTCCAGTCGCCCCAATGAAGAATCGTGTGGATATGGTCTTGTTTATCAATTTAAATATAATTTATCAAACTCTAAAAGGAAAAGAAATTTGATATGTAGAGCTATATACAAATGTATCACACATAAAACTTACTCAAAGTTGAATCTTGTATGATGTTTAAATCGCGGCGTAAATCAATATCAATACTTGAATATTTGAATGTATACATGTGGTTTTCAAAGCAAATTGTAGATGCATATCACTAATTGTAGATGCCTATCACTAATTGTAGATGCATATCACTAATTTAGATTATATGGCATCAATAATATAGTTAACCTATGACAGAATGACGAGGAAAATTTGAAAATCTCCCAAGTTGTATTATTTTTCATTTAAATATATGCACGCAGGTTTATTTAAAGAGCTTAAATGTCCATGATCGAATACCATTTCATAAAGCAGTACAGGTTTACAAATGCGTCAATAATCTTGCTCCAGACTATCTTACATCTTTGTTTCAAAATGTTCATTCCTCTTATAATTAAGAACCTGTTCAAATGGTGATCTAATCGTCCCAAAACAATTACAATCGATTCGTTTACGGGCCCTTGTATACAGCCATGTTCGCCCGTCCGTACGCCATGTATCTGTACTGTTTAATGTTCGTTCTTTAAATTGCCATGTGCAACTGATACACATTATGAAGGTTGTACCCGTATTTGGATTGACACCCATTATTTTTCCAGATCGCCTCCAGTCCCTTTAAAATGTTATTTTCTCCCTCAATAGCCTGTGCAGAAAAAAATAAAAACACATGTCATAAACGTATAGCTGTTGTAGTAACTGTAATTATCATTGTCACGCTCGGGGATAAATACATTTTGATCGGTAAAGAAAACCTTCCAATAGTGTGTTTAACCGTGTTTTTTTTTGCCTTTTAACTCCTCTGAAAGGAAATCATGACTGATCGTCACGTAGTAAAGAAAGCATTGGCATATATATCGACATCTGATTTTATGGTGTTATTTAGTTCATAACTGTAAATGTTATGGGCATTTGTCTGGGTGTAAAATATACATACTTTTCAATCACTAATATTAGTTATTCGAATAGTTCAAAACAACTTGTTTTTACATATTACTAACTTTTGATAGTATTGCACCAAAAATATATTTGAACATTTGGTAGCATACAGAAGATACCTAAAATCTCAATTTTTTATTTAATCATATGCAAGCAGTTTTAGAGTAAACATGAGGCAATATGAACAATTCGAGGTGCTAATTTTAATGCTTGAATAAAACTCAAGTTTGGCGTGTGTCTCTTTAATCCTTGTTGTAGCACCGCTAAATGTTAAAACTTACGCTAAATGTTACAAATCTTATGCTAAATGTTAAAGCTTACCTAAATGTTAATGCTTACGCTAAATGTTAAATCTTATGCTAAATGTTAAAACTTACGCTAAATGTTAAAAATTACTAAACGCTAAAATTACGCTGCATGTTACAAATCTTACGCTAAATTTTACAAATCTTATGCTAAATGTTAAAGCTTACGCTAAATGTTAACTCTTACGCTAAACTTTAAATCTTACGCTAAATGTTCAATCTTACGCTAAATGTTAAAACTTACGCTAAATGTTACTAATCTTATGCTAAATGTTAAAGCTAATACTAAATGTTAAATCTTACGATAAATGATAAATCTTATGCTAAATGTTAAAACTTACGCTAAATGTTAAAAATTAATAAACGCTAAACTTACGCTGCATCTTACAAATCTTATGCAAATTTTAAAACTTACGCTAAATGATAAATCTTACGCTAAATGTTAAAACCTACGCTAAATGTTAAAAATTACTAAACTTTAAACTTACGCTACATGTTACAAATCTTACGCTAAATTTTAAAACTTACGCTAAATGTTAAAAATTACTAAATGCTAAATGTTAGAAAAACTGACATATTAGTGGAATCCGTTAAAAGATAAATGTCAACTATTTTCGCTGAAGTATGTAATGGTATGACCAGTGTTGCTTTAATCGGATCAGTTGCATCTAATAATGATATCATTCTAAAATTACTTCTTTGTCAGTTGTGGATAGTGTGTCACACATCATTGTTCTAAATTTACTTCTTAGTCAGTTGTGGGTAGTGTGTCACACATCATTGTTTTAAATTTACTTCTCAGTCAGTTGTGGGCAACGTGTCCCACATCATTGTTTTAAAATTATTTATTATTCAGTTGTGGGTAGTGTGTCACACATCATTGTTCTAAAATTACTTCTTAGTCAGTTGTGGGTAGTGTGTCACATATTATTATTCTAAGTTTACTTCTTAGTCAGTTGTGGGTAGTGTGTCGCACATCATTGTTCTGTAATTACTACTTAGTCAGTTGTGGGTAGTGTGTCACACATCATTGTTCTAAAATTACTTCTTAGTCAGTTGTGGGTAGTGTGTCACACAGCATTGTTTTAAATTTACTTCTTAGTCAGTTGTGGGCAACGTGTCACACATCATTGTTCTAAAATTAATTATTATTCAGTTGTGCGTAGTGTGTCACACATCATTGTTCTAAGATTAATTCTTATTCAATTGTTGGTAGTGTGTCGCACATCATTGTTCTGTAATTACTTCTTAGTCAGTTGTGGTTAGTGTGTCACACATCATTGTTCTAAATTTACTTCTAAGTCAGTTGTGGGTAGTGTGTCGCACATAATTGTTCTAAGATTAATTCATAGTCAGTTGTGGGTAGTGTGTCACACATCATTGTTCTAAGATTAATTCTTAGTTAGTTGTGGGTAGTGTGTCACACAGCATTGTTCTAACTTTACTTCTAAGTCAGTTGTGGGTAGTGTGTCACACATCATTGTTCTAAGATTAATTCTTAGTCAGTTGTGGGTAGTGTGTCACACAGCATTGTTCTAAAATTACTTCTAAGTCAGTTGTGGGTAGTTTGTCACACATCATTGTTCTAAAATTACTTCTTAGTCAGTTGTGGGCAGTGTGTCGCACATCATTGTTCTAAAAGTACATCTTAGTCAGTTGTGGGTAGTGTGTCATGACACAGCATTAATTCTAAAATTACTTCTTAGTCAAATTGTGGGTAGTGTGTCACACATCATTGTTCTAAAAGTACATCTTAGTCAGTTGTGGGTAGTTTGTCATGAAACAGCATTATTCTAAAATTACTTCTTAGTCAGTTGTGGGTAGTGTGTCACACAGCATTGTCCTAAATTTACTTCTAAGTCAGTTGTGGGTAGTGTGTCACGCATCATTGTTCTAAGATTAATTCTTAGTCAGTTGTGGGTAGTGTGTCACACAGCATTGTTCTAAAATTACTTCTAAGTCAGTTGTGGGTAGTTTGTCACACATCATTGTTCTAAAATTACTTCTTAGTCAGTTGTGGGCAATGTGTCAAACATCATTGTTCTAAAATTACATCTTAGTCAGTTGTGGGCAGTGTGTCACACATCATTGTTCTAAAAGTACATCTAAGTCAGTTGTGGGTAGTGTGTCACACAGCATTGTTCTAAAATTACTTCTAAGTCAGTTGTGGGTAGTTTGTCACACATCATTGTTCTAAAATTACATCTTAGTCAGCAATGGGCAGTGTGTCACACATCATTGTTCTAAAAGTACATCTAAGTCAGTTGTGGGTAGTGTGTCACACAGCATTGTTCTAAAATTACTTCTTAGTCAGTTGTGGGTAGTGTGTCACATATCATTGTTCTAAGTTTACTTCTTAGTCAGTTGTGGGCAGAGTGTCACACATCATTGTTCTTAAATTACTTCTTAGTCAGTTGTGGGTAGTGTGTCACATATTATTGTTCTAAGTTTACTTGTTAGTCAGTTGTGGGGAGTGTGTCATGACACAGCATTATTCTAAAATTACTTCTTAGTCAATTGTGGGTAGTGTGTCACACATCATTGTTCTAAAAGTACATCTTAGTCAGTTGTGGGTAGTGTGTCATGACACAGCATTATTCTAAAATTACTTCTTAGTCAGTTGTGGGTAGTGTGTCACACAGCATTGTTCTAAATTTACTTCTAAATCAGTTGTGGGTAGTGTGTCACACATCATTGTTCTAAGATTAAATCTTAGTCAGTTGTGGGGAGTGTGTCACACAGCATTGTTCTAAAATTACTTCTAAGTCAGTTGTGGGTAGTTTGTCACACATCGTTGTTCTAAAATTACTTCTTAGTCAGTTGTGGGCAGTGTGTCACACATCATTGTTCTAAAATTACATCTTAGTCAGTTGTGGGCAGTGTGTCACACATCATTGTTCTAAAAGTACATCTAAGTCAGTTGTGGGTAGTGTGTCACACAGCATTGTTCTAAAATTACTTCAAAGTCAGTTGTGGGTAGTTTGTCACACATCATTGTTCCAAAATTACATCTTAGTCAGTTGTGGGCAGTGTGTCACACATCAATGTTCTAAAAGTACATCTAAGTCAGTTGTGGGTAGTGTGTCACACAGCATTGTTCTAAAATTACTTCTTAGTCAGTTGTGGGTAGTGTGTCACATATCATTGTTCTAAGTTTACTTCTTAGTCAGTTGTGGGCAGTGTGTCACACATCATTGTTCTAAAATTACTTCTTAGTCAGTTGTGGGTAGTGTGTCACATATTATTGTTCTAAGTTTACTTCTTAGTCAGTTGTGGGTAGTGTGTCACACATCATTGTTGTAAATTTGCTTCTTAGTCAGTTGTGGGTAGTGTGTCACACAGCATTGTTCTAAAAGGACTTTTTAATCAGTTGTGGGTAGTGTGTCACACAGCCTTGTTCTTAAATTACTTCTTAGTCAGTTGTGGATAGTGTGTCATACAGCATTGTTCTAAAATTACTTCTCAGTAAGTTGTTGGTAATGAGTCACACAGCATTGTTCTAATAGTACTTCTTAGTCAGTTGTGGGTAGTGTGTCACACAGCATTGTTCTAAAATTACTTCTTAGTCAGTTGTGGGTAGTGTGTCACACAGCATTGTTCTAAAATGACTTCTTAGTCCGTTGTGGGTAGTGTGTCACACATCATTGTTCTAAAATTACTTCTTAGTCAGTTGTGGGTAGTGTGTCGCAGATCATTGTTTTAAAATTACTTCTTATTCAGTGGTGGGTAGTGAGTCACACAGCATTGTTCTAAAATTACTTCTTAGTCAGTTGTGGGTAGTGTGTCACACAGCATTGTTCTAAATTTACTTCTTAGTCAGTTGTGGGTAGTGTGTCACACAGCATAGTTCTAAAATTACTTCTTAGTCAGTTGTGGGTACTGTGTCGCACATCATTGTTTTAAAATTACTTCTTATTCAGTGGTGGGTAGTGAGTCACACAGCATTGTTGTAAAATTACTTCTTAGTCAGTTGTGGATAGTGTGTCACACATCATTGTTCTAAAATTACTTCTTAGCCAGTTGTGCGTAGTGTGTCACACATCATTGTTCTAAGATTAATTCTTAGTCAGTTGTGCGTAGTGTGTCACACATCATTGTTCTAAAATTACTTCTTAGTCAGTTGTGCGTAGTGTGTCACACATCATTGTTCTAAGATTAATTCTTAGTCAGTTGTGGGTAACAAAATAGTGTTATTTCCACCACACAATCTGGTAACGTATGGACAGGTACGTGTGATCAGAGTGCTATGCTTGAATTACATATAAAGTTAGAGGACGAATAAATTGTGGAATGTCTTTTTACAGTTAAGACATCAAATAACGTAAATTATGTTTTTATATTAATAAAATTACTAAAATAAACACCATTGTATCGTTGTTTATTGTGTTTCAAAACTCTGAAATCATTCAACAACAATGTACAGAAAATATATAAAATGATACCGTTGGGAAAAGTCGTAACGGAGACGGTATGCTATTGCAATTATATTGAAAACATAAATGAATAATCCTTAGCATTTTAAACAAGAGGCTTAAGAGGAGCTATTGAGGCTCTACTGGTAAAAATTCCTTAACGTGGATGCAAGAAAACAGTAAGTTATGGCTCGTCCGAGATATTGTGGAAATTCAACTACTGTGTATGTTCGGATAAGATCGGATAATACGTGGATGCAATACAGTGTTCTCAAGAAAATGATGACAGACAGACGGACAGACAGACAGACAGACAGACAGGAAGAACTATTACAAGTCTTGACAGGTGTTGACAGGAAGTACTTTTAGAACATCACTGTGTGACACACTACCCACAACTGACTAAGAAGTAAATTTAGAACAATGATGTGTGTGTGACACAAACCCCACAATTGACTAAGAAGTACTTTTAGAACGATGCTGTGTGACACACTACCCTTAATTGACTAAGAAGTAATTTTCGAACAATATGCTGTTTGACACACTACCCACAACTGACTAATAAGTAAACTTAGAACAATGATGTGTGACACACTACCCACAACTGACTAAAAGGTACTTTTAGAACAATGATGTGTGACACATTGCCCACAACTGACTAAGAAGTAAACTTAGAACAATGCTGTGTGACACACTACCCACAACTGACTAAGAAGTAAATTTAGAACAGTGATGTGTGACACACTATCCACAACTAAGAAGTAATTTTAGAGTATGCTGGTCCTCCATAGTAATTTAAAATTGTTACGAAATACGATTTGCTAATACAATGACAGATAAATCGCTTCAAGGGCCCCGTTTTAGGAAACAACTCTTCACTATAAAAATTACATGCTTAAATGCTTCACTATAAATTACACTTTTCAAATAAAAAAAAACGTGATTTTATTTCAATAATGTCTTATACATGTGATATTTCTGCAATACGTGCACCCATAATTGTCTGCATTGAATGCTTAGGTAAAAAAAAAGTGAACGATTTTAAAATTAAAGTCTTATCGTAAGATGTTTAATAAAACAGGGCCCAGTGCCTTTAACAGTTGCCGACAACGACGACAGCTACCAACACAAACTGTGTTGCCTGATCAGTGATCTTATACTCTCCAATGCCTGAACTACGAATACCAAATAGTTCCGTGCAATGCATGTGTCATAGTTTTATATTTGGTATGTCGATTTAAATGAGAGTTCGGTAATTTAATGCAATTTTCACCGGAAATAACATATTATTTAATGACATTTAAATGAATATTTGCCCTTTGTAATGGGTCACGACTTATTTTCCCGCAACGTGGCCGCTAAACAAGTCATTTCGATGACACTTTCAGCGGCTATATGGTTATGGTTGTAACACATGGTTATGGGATTACCGTTAAAAGACAGTTTGTTTGTGTGTTTGTTTGCATGGTGTTTTACGTCATTTTCAACACATGCATGATTATATATGAAGGTCGATTATTTGTGGTGGAGGCAGATCACCCACTTTTCCTAGGTAGAACCTGTACCGTACACCCCCCGCCATCCGCAAGAATCGACACTTCCTCACTTACAAGTCGAGCTCCCAGTGGGATTCGAACCGTTTTATTCATCAGTTTATAGGCTCTAGCTATAGTCTGTTGGTTCTTCTTCATCATCTTCAGTTTCATCATTATGAGTTCCATCAAACTTTTCATCATTCCTATCTTTCATGTTGGTTTTATTAACGTTTACCTCATGATCCGGCCATACGCCGATAGAATAAAGTAACTTTTTATGCGTAATATGTCAAATGTAATAATCTATTAACTTATACGAGGTAAACAATGAATCTATTAAAATATGTAATAAGCAAAGAGACTACAGTTTTAAAGGGGCATACAGTAATCTGACGGTTTTATCAAGCTTTAGTCAATGTATTATACCAATACCATTTTGCCTTTAAAGGGGCACACGGCAATCTTGATTTTTTAAAAACTCGCAGCGTTTTTTGCATAACTTGCATTTGTTCAATCATTGATAATAATTATAAGACTAGTACTAAGCATACAGTTTTTGAATATTATTAAATTTTGATTTCTGCACCAATAATTTATTAAAGTAGTAAAATAAGGCGAAAAAGTGAATATGATTTATTTAAATTTAACCAGGTTAAAAGTAAAAATGCTAGATATATACATCGAGACACCCATTTCAAACACTTCAAGATTACCGTGTGTCCCTTTAAACCTGCTTGCATATAATAAACTATCAGTTTGTTTTTTCCATTTTCCTTTGCTATTCTACCATAAATTTTAATATATTATTGATGAATTATAATAAACAGTTAGCAATATTCAAAACGAATTTGCGTTGACTTATTCCAATAATTATTACTGATGATTTTAAAAATTAAAACTATGAAGAAAAACTAAGGGACGCTGCGAGTTTTAAAATCACGATTGCCGTGTGTCCCTTTAACTTTCAAATATATGAATCGCATTTAGCATTCCCCCGTCGTCCATTTTCCAAATGCAGTTTCCTGTTATTGTTTATGCAAATCAACCTGATCCTCCATGTCCATACGTTACCCGTTGATGTGGTGGAAGTAACAACATTTTGTGGTAGAATAAATTTACACCGAAGGTAAGAAAATGATTATTTGCTTGTTATTATTTATATATTCCAGAAGTGTGACATAGCGCAAGATGTGGTCCATACGTTTTCGAACGCACGTCTGAACGTTGTTCAAGAACACAAAATAGTGTTACTTCCACCACACAATCGGGTAACGTATGGACAGGTTCGTGTGATCAGAGTGCTATGCTTGAATTACATATAAAGTTACAGGAAGAATGAATGGTGGAATTTCTTTTCATAGAGCGTTATTATTCATTGATATGTAAATACAGTTAACTATTAATTTGTATGGAAATCATTAGAACGCTCTATTACTGAGATTAGGTTTGACCTAATTGGCGATTCCATATAGCGTATATAGTGACCAGTGAAGCGTAAATTTGCTGTACCCCTCGTGTATGGATATAGTTAATTGTGAATTCCTATTTTCTGTATACGTTTTGGAATCGTGGTGAAATATGTTTTGTTCTAATAACATTCCAAGGAAGTTGTGTATATGTGTATGAGTTAGTTATAATGTGTGTACATGTAATTTAGACCTCACTGGGAAAAACGCAAAAAATCGGGAGATGTTTCAATAAAGTTATTTATTAGCGGCAGAGCGTGACGTCATAGCTTCTTTCTTTTTTGTGTGCGCGGAAGCGGCCATTAAATTGTTACTTCACATGAGACGTTGACATTTTGGAGTTTGGCAAATACAAGTAATCCTAAGTAGAAACTGTGTTTTAATGTGCATACAATTTACATTGTCTTCTATTGGACGTGTCAAATTAAACATAGGCTTGCAGACATTTGCAGTTGGTGTTGTCAGGACTGACCTACATAAATAAGCGGAGTGTCTGTTAATAGACACGCAGGTAAAAATAGAACAGCCGTAAGAGTAGGACGATGGCGGTTATCACGGCCGTAATATTTATACTGTAATTCAATATTGCGATAGAAACATTCAGTTTAGACTTTATATAAAATTGGCAAACAATCTAAACTCAATGACACGTCCAATAGAAGACACTGTAAATTTTATGCACATTAAAACACATTTTCTACTTACAATTACTTGCATAACTCCAAAATGTCAACTTCTCTCTATCTCTCTTTGAACATGTGAAGTAAAAGGGGCGCTTCTGCACACACAGAAAAAAAGAAAGAAGCTATGACGTCACGCTCTTCCGCTAAAACATTACTTTAATGAAACAACTCCCGATTATTTGCGTTTTGAGAAGTGAGGTCTAAATCACATTCACACACATTATAACAAACTCATACACGTATACAAAATATCCTTGGAATTTTATTAGAAAAAAACATGTTTCACCTCGATTTCAAAACGTAAACAGAAAATGGAATATACAATTAACTATATTCATACACGAGGGGTACAGCAAATTTATGCTTTACTGGTCACTATATACACTATATGGCTGGCGATCTCTGTAGTGTAAAGAAACAAGCTTTTCTTTCGAGAAAAAACATCCATGTTCAAGTCTTGGCAGGGACCGTACACTTACAGAGTTGTACATATAGTTTTTATTTTTGCACATCAATAATGTTTTGTTTGTACAGCATTAACTTAAAAATATATACATTTGATCATATTATTACCATATGTAAATTGTAATTATTCATACATGTACATTTTCAGAGTGTGTTTTGTTTTATTAAGTTCGCAATGAAACATTATTTACAGTCAAAGTCTGTTTAAGAATACATGTAGCTGAAACTCGCTGAAACTCAGCTATAGCGAATTATCGGTTTTAACGAAGTTTTTTTTGCAGTTCAGCTCCTCAAGTTTTTGCTTTATATAAAATAGCGGAAATAGCGCTTTCTTGGTTAAAGCGAAGCGCTTAAATTGCACGTTTAGTTTCAAATAAAAACATTTCATCTTTATTTTACTTTTCCAATTAGTTCTCTGCCTTTGCTACACCAAATTGAACTACTATTAATTTTACACAAAAAACACACACAATATACATTAAAATAATAATTGTATTGATTGTATACTATGAATTTCTTGTGACAGTTAAGACATCAAATAACGTAAATTATGTTTTTATATTAATAAAATTACGAAAATAAACACCATCGTATCGTTGTTGTTTCAAAACTCTGAAATCATTCAACAACAATGTACAGACAATATATTACACGATACCGTTGGGAAAAGTCATAACGGAGACGGTATGCTATTGCAATTATGTATATTGAAAACATAAATAAATAATCCCTAGCATTTTAAACAAGAGGCTAAAGAGGGGCTATTGAGGCTCTATTGGTAACAATTCCTTTACGTGGATGCAAGAAAACAGTAAGTTATGACTCGTCCGAGATATTGTGGATATTTAACTACTGTGTATGTTCGGATAAGATCGGATAATACGTGGATGCAAGACAGTGTGCTCAAGAAAATGTTTACGGACAGACAGACAGACAGACAGACAGGAAGAACTATTACAGGTCTTGACGGGAAGAACTATTACATGTCTTGACGGGAAGAACTATTACAGATCTTGACGGTTGACGGGAATAACTGTTACAGGTCTTGACAGGAAGAACTATTACAGGTCTTGACGGGAAGAACTATTACATGTCTTGACGGGAAGAACTATTACAGATCTTGACGGTTGACGGGAATAACTGTTACAGGTCTTGACAGGAAGAACTATTACAGGTCTTGACCGGAAGAACTATTACAGGTCTTGACGGGTGACGGGAAGAACTATTACAGGTCTTGAGAGGAAGAACTATGACAGGTCTTGGCAGGAAGAACTATTACAAGTCTTGACGGGTGACGGGAAGAACTATTACAGGTCTTGACGGGAAGAACAATTACAGGTGTTGACGGGAAGAACTATTACACATGTCTTGACGGGTGACGGGAAGAACTATTACAGGTCTTGACGGGAAGAAAAATTACATTTGTTGATGCAAAGAACTATTAAAGGTCTTGACGGGAAGAACTATTACAGGTCTTGATGGGAAGAACTATTACAGGTGTTGACGGGAAGAACTATTACATGTCTTGACGGGAAGAACTATTACATGTCTTGACGGGAAGAACTATTACAGGTCTTGATGCGAAGAACTAGTACAGGTCTTGACGGGAAGAACTATTACAGGTCTTGACGGGAAGAACTATTACAGGTCTTGATGCGAAGAACTAGTACAGGTCTTGACGGGAAGAACTATTACAGGTCTTGACGGGAAGAACTATTACAGGTCTTGACGGGAAGAACTATTACATGTCTTGACGGGAAGAACTATTACAGGTCTTGACGGGAAGAACTATTACAGGTGTTGACGGGAAAAACTATATCAGGTGTTGACTGGAAGAACTATGACAGGTGTTGACGGGAAGAACTATTACAGGTCTTGACGGGAAGTACTAGGATTACACCACGTCTCTCCGTCCTCCTGTTGTAATTTATCTCTGCATTTAAGGTTATTGTGTATACGTGTACTCTGCACACACTTACATGTTTCAACTAGTAGTTTACATGAGACGTAATAGCAACAATATGTCCCTCAGTTGGCATTTTCACGAGTGACATACTAATTTCTCTCTTATACTCAGGTGTGTTGTCCCTCCTACAGAATTGTAGCAGCAATATGTCGCTCAACTGGCATTTTCACGAGTGACTTACTCATTCCTCTCTTATATTGAGGTGTGTTGTCGCTCCTATAGAATTGTAGCGGCAATATGTCCCTCAACTGGCATTTTCACGAGTGACATACTCATTCCTCTTTTATACTCAGGTGTGTTGTCCCTCCTATAGAATTGTAGTAATAATATGTCCCTCATTTGGCATTTTCACGAGTATCTTACTCATTTCTCTATTATACTCGGGTGTGCTGTCCCTGCTATAGAATTGTAGCAACAATATGTCCCTCAGTTGGCATTTTCACGAGTGACTTACTCATTCCTATCTTATACTCAGGTGTTTTGTCCCTTCTATAGAATTGTAGCAACAATATGTCCCTCAGTTGGCATTTTCACGAGTGACTTACTCATTGCTCTCTTATACTCAGGTGTTTTGTCCCTACTATGGAATTGTACAGGCTGTATATGCGGTAATGTTTTCTAGAATATATGATGTTTGCCATACATCTACAGCTGTACTCATCAACATTAACTAGCGTTTGAATACTTTAAGCAAATACAAGGTGACCACGAACCGCCCACTTTTTTTAAAATTTATGCTAAACCTAAATTAACGATTTACTAGTTTATTACTGTCTCATTATTTATGTACATTTACACATACACGATACTACATAAAACAGAGATCGCTCGCAAGCAGAACGATCGGAACCAATCAAATTGCAGATCGGAACTATTCGTGAAAACTCGGCCAATATGGTCAGCTACCACTATTGATTTAAGGGCTTCTGATTGGTTGCAAAAAGTATAGGGTCTATTGGGGCATATAGTCAGATTGTAAGGTAGATTCTGATTGGATTAAAATGTCTTCACTGCCATTCTGGGGATGCCCACTTTCAGTGAAATATGCTCAATCAACCCTCTTTAAAACTGTCGTATGCATCACACGTTATGCTCAATCAACCCTCTTTAAAACTGTCTATAAATCGTTCTGGCTTCTAATGATGGTACGAATATATCGGACCGTAGCCAGTCCCGAAATTTAACTGAGGTAAATCCTTTCCTGGGACCAGAAGCCATGTATCCCGGAAAAAATGTTGTATGTGATTCCTGGATTTTAGTGCATTCCGGGACAGATTTTCAGTTTTAAGTCAGATAAATATATTCAAGTCTAGTTTAGTGTTTTTATTTGATATTCCATTAGAATGCCTGCTTCAGTGTTTGGTACCTTCCCAAAATACTAACGAGGCAACTGCCTCGGTGTGCCTAAGCGTAGCAACGGGCCCGTATCTGATTTATACTTTGATATAAATACGAATGATATACCTTGACTTGTGTAGACTCCGATAGTGATTATTCCAATGCAAACTATAGTACAATAGTTTTATATTTCCGCCAGATATTCCTGGTGAAATATGCGAGCATTTTTTTAAACATCATATCAGTCAGTTTGTCTGACGTATTTTTCAAATAACGTCTTTACAAGATGCCGCGATTTCTATATACACACTGAGTTTAAAGCTACACTATCTTTACAAATAGCGCATACAAATACTTGTTATGTCAACAACGTTTCTGACTTGTAGGTCTATTATATATTTTAACCAAGGATAAATATGGTTATAAGATTACTGAATTTCGGTGGGTGGAGGGGTGGGGATGGGGGTGGGGGAGCGTCAGTGGGACTTAACCTATATCAGATTCGTTTAAGGTATCTATTTTGAGAGTAAGTTAAACATGACAAATACATTGTTATCCACATTGTCCGTCAATAATATTCGATTTCCTTATTTTGTAAAGACAATCACCTCACGGGAATTAAACATGAGATTGTCATTCAGGTCTTTTGTCCAAAGGTTAAGATCACTGTTACTACAAATACAAATTGTTTTCTGCTGAATAAATTCACCTTATCTTAAGGAATCTTAACGAAACTTTACTTAAATGAATTTAGTTCAAACATACTTATTTTACATCTATTGCGAAATAAGTTATTGCAACTTAGATTAATCACTCTCGATGGCTTCCTGGGTAAAACCAGTACTAAGCAATGTGGATTAATTATCTTGCTCAACTTAAATAAATCTCAGGATTGTTATTTAGGTAATTATCCCCCGCCAAAGTCGGAGGGATATTAATTTGGCGTTGTCCGTCCGTCCGTCCTTCCGTCCGTCCATCCGTCCGGAGTCATATCTTCATAACTGCAAGTTGGATTTTCAATACACGTGGTAATAATGTTTATCCTGATAGTGGGATGACACGCGGCTATTGTTTTCCGGAATCGCCCCAGTAACGCCAGAGTTATTGCCTTTCAGTTGCTAAAAATTGCTTAACTATGTCCGTCCACAGCTACGTATTGATAACCGCTTGTTTGATTTTCATTAAACTTCATTATAATGTTTATCCCAATAGTGGGATGTGACGCGGCAAATTTATTTTGAAATCGTCCTAGTAACGCCGGAGTTATTGCCATTTACTTGATAAAAAATGCTTAATTCTGTCCGTCCACAGCCATATCTTGATAATCGCTTGTTTCATTTTCATTAAACTTGATTATAATGTTTATCCCAATAGTGGGATGTGACGCGGAAAATTTATTTCGGAATCGTTCTAGTAACGCCGGAGGTATTGCCCTTAAATTTATAACTGTCCCCTCGAATAATTCAGGTTGTGGGTTCAAATTTCACAGGAGACATATTTTTTATCTTTTATTTAATTAAAATTTATTTTTTCATGAGAAATCTTGGTTCATGGGTTAAATTTTTCTAAATTTATTTTTTTTGAATTTTTAAATGTCTTAAAACAGTTTTACTTTATTTCTTTATCATAAGAAACCTTGGTTCGTGGGTTTGTTTTTTCTTGAATTAGGAGCTTAGGGGCCCTTGTTGGGTCAGTTTTACATAGAGTTATTTTTATATTTTTTTATTTATCAATTATTTCTTTTTATTGATTGTTTTCTCATAAGAAGCCTTGGTTCATGGGTTAATTTTTTCTTTAATATGGAACTTAGGGGCCCTTGTTGGATCAGTTTTACATAGAGTTATAGGGAAGAACTTAAAAAATCTTCTCTGAAACTACAAGAGATAAAGGTTAAATCTTTTTTATTTATAATCAGCTTATGAATCCTCTACCAGTTTTGTTCAAATGGTGACCTTGGGGTCAAATTTGAACCCGTCCCGGGGGTCGCAGTTTTACATCGACTTACATGTAGTGAAAATCTTTAAAAATCGTCTTCTGAAACTATAAGAGTCAACGGTTTAATATTTTGTATTTACACTCAGCTGATGATCCTCTACCAACTTTGTTCAAACGGTGATACTGGGGTGAAATTTGTCTCTGCCCCTGGATCACATGTCAAACTCAGTTTGAGTGTTTATATTAATAAAAGTTTGATTTAATTTAAAGCTAGCCAATCTTGAGTCAAATACATCCCTCTCCCTGAAATAACAAGATCATCTGACAGTAGCGTAGTAGCGTAGTAATGATATGAAATAATCAGATTGATAAATATCACATGGCCAAGTAATTAAAAAGTAATCATTGATATACAATTCTACATTTTTTGTATATTATATTTATTACTATATTATACACACCTGCTAATATTACACCCAGTCCAGCCCTTTAGTCCCACTATAAAAGTCAATGCCTTAACATGGTACATCTTTTTTTCAAATCTACTATGGTGATGAACAATCATTCGTGCTAGCGATGACACATGTAGTTATAACATGATTAAGTTGACATCGTTGTGTATATGTTATGTTTATCACTGTATGTGCCATTCACATTACCATTGTACCTCAGTGTTCTTCTGTATTTTATTTTAAGGATGTGCGTAACTAAATTTTTCAGAAGAACAATATTATAAAATATCAGTTCAGCAGCGCAATAAAGAAGAAATATAGTTTTCTATTAATAGAACCAATGACCTTTACACAAGTTACTTGGCAGCAATCCAAGCTTCATTTTCATACGAGACACCTATTTATGAAACATCATCTTGATACTTTTAATGAATAAAAGATGCTTGCCTCCGGTACTGAACCCGAACAGAAATAATTTAGTTTTATTCTTACGGTTGTCTTTACAAAATAAGGAAATCGAATATTGTTGTCGGACAATGTGGATAACAATGTATTTGTCATGTTTAACTTATTCTCAAAATAGATACCCTAAAGGAAACTGATATATGTTAAGTCCCACTGACGCCCCCCCCCCCCCACTCCCCCCACCCCACCTGACACACACACACACACCTCCCCTCCACTCTCACCCTTCCACCCACCGATATTCAGTAATCTTATAACCATATTTCTCCTTGGTTAAAATTTACAATAGACCTACAATTCAGAAACGTTGTTGACATAAAAGTATTTGTATGCGCTATTTGTAAAGATCGTGTAGCTTTAAACTCAGTGTGTATATAGAAATCGCGGCATCTTGTAAATACGTTATTTGGAAAATCCGTCACAAAAACTGACTGATATGATATTTAAAAAAGTGCTCGCATATTTCACCAGGAATATCTGGCGGCGGAAATATTAATCTATTGTACTAGTTTGCATTGGAATTATCACTATCGGAGTCTACACAAGTCAAGGTATATCATTCGTTTTATATCAAAGTATAAATCAGATACGGGCCCGTAGCTACGCTGAGGCACACCGAGGCAGTTGCCTCGGTAGAATTTTGGGAAGGTACCAAACACTGAAGCTGGCATTATATTGGAATATCAAATAAAAACACAATACTTGAATATATTTATCCGACTTAAAACTGAAAATCTGACCCGGATTGCACTAAAATCCAGGAAATCACATCCATAATTCAACATTTTTTTCCGGGCTACATGGCATCTGGTCCCAGGAAGGGATTTGCCTTAGTTAACTACGGCCCGATATAATCGTACCATCATTAGAAGCCATAAAGATTTATAGACAGTTTTAAAGAGGGTTGATTGCGCATAACGTGTGATGCATACGACAGTTTTAAAGAGGGTTGATTGAGCATACGTCTAATGCAGGTATAACAACTGATAGTTTATTTATATTTATATATATTTGATAGGCTAAAATAATGCTGAAATGAACAATGACTTTTCGGCCTGTCTCTAAATTTCCCAAAGCAAGATGACTTCTCGCCTGTCTCTATATTTCCCCAAGCCAGATGACTTCTCGGCCTGTCTCTATATTTCCCAAAGCAAGATGACTTCTCGGCCTGTTTCTATATTTCCCAAAGCAATATGACTTCTCGGCCTGTCTCTAAATTTCCCAAAGCAAGATGACTTCTCGGCCTGTCTCTATATTTCCCAAAGCAAGATGACTTCTCGGCCTGTCTCTATATTTCCCAAAGCAAGATGCTGGTGTTTATGATCCAGTCGGCCCAATGAAGAATCGTGTGGATGTTTTGTTTATCAATTTAAATATAATTTATCAAACTCTAAAAGGAAAAGGAATTTGATATGTAGAGTAGAGCTATACACAAATGTATCACACATAAAACTAACTCAAAGTTGAATCTTGCATGATGTTTAAATCGCGGCGTAAATCAATATTAATACTTGAATATTTGAATGTATGCATTTGGTTTTCAAAGCAAATTTTAGATGCATATTACTAGCGTTAGATTATATGGCATCAATAATATAGTTAAACCTTTGACAGAATGACGAGGAAAATTTGAAAATCTCCCAAGTTGTATTATTTTTCATTTAAATATATGCACGCAGGTTTATTTAAAGAGCTTACAGACTATCTTACATCTTTGTTTCAAAAGGTTCATTCCTCTTATAATTAAGAACTTGTTCAAATAGTGATCTAATCGTCCCAAAACATAGCCTAAGTATATACAAATAAAGTTTTCGTTATTCTGCTGCTGTCATATGGAACTCGATCGCGTCTTCAATGCGACAAGCCAAACATATCAAAGAATTTAAAAAGAAATATTATTCTTATCTTTTAGGTAATACTAGTACTTTAAAATATTTGATGCGCTTGAAAAGATTTGTATATAGGGACTTTTGATTTTAGAACAGGAAACTTTTTAGAATTGTATAATATTGTATGTATATGACCATGTGTGTGTGTTACATGTTTCTTCATTGAGTTACCATCATTAAATAAAGCATTTATTTTATAATATAATTATTATGAATATTATTATTATTATTAATGTCAAAATGGTAAGTGATTAGTAAATTGAGGGTTTATTTTAATAAGTGATCAATCCTTCAAGATTGTCAATGTTTCCTTGTAAGTAAAACAGTTCTGGTATCTTATAGTATTGTGTGATCGCATTCATAGCCTCTGCTTTTTTGTTTGTTTGTTTTTTGTTGTCGTTTTTGCCATATGCCACATGAGTCTATTTTTATTTTCCATATGTCATGAGTTTTTTTAATTTACCTATTTTTTCCATTTAGAAAAAAATAATTCCACTATAGACATTTTTTCCATAAGCCATTTACATATGGTACATATGGGCCACCCTAGCCGCCATTCCCCCTACACACACTCCCTGAATGATAAACATGTGTGTCTACTGGCCAGTATATATTATGTCATGACCGTAGTTCCGATGTTCGTCGTCCGTAATATTGTATCATGATTCTACAATGACTTTAGTTAATTCTGTCCGACTTTCATCAATATGCCAGAAATTATAGTCGAAAATAAAAGTCAAGGTCAAACAAATTCCAACAGAAAGTATTTTTGGATTTTTAGAATCACTGACATGTAACGAGTTTCAGAAAAAAACTCCTCAGGATAAAGATGATGGGAAATTCTGGGGTAAAAGTTGCGTTTTTAAATTTCTTTTTAAAAATCTCCGGAAAATGGAATAATTTTATAAAAAATCATTTGAGCTAATAATAATCATGTAATAGTGCGGAAATGCTCTTTCAAATGCATCTCTATGTAAATCATGGTTTTATAGATGGATGTGAGGTTAATAATATGAGATTTTGGGGCAAAACTTTGAAAAATGAACAAAATCGTTGATCTCTGTAATACATTTGGTGTTATTAGGCTATAAATGGAAAACATACTAAATGAGCTATAAACAATTAGTTTCTTACTGTTTTGCACAGAGAAAGATACAGAGATGTCCTAGAAATAAGTCCTTTTGAATACGACGATCTGAAATACTTTATTTTTGGGTCTAAAAATGTGTTTTTTCATAAAAAAAAATGCTGAAAACAGGAACCATTTTGTAATAAGATGTTTTAACAGAAACTAATCTAATGAAAGTGATAAAATGGTGCACAATTATATATATACAAATTTGTCATTGTATCGTAAGTTAATGTGAAAGTTCACATTGTGAGATTTTGGGGCAAAATGTTGGAAAAAATGATTAAAATCGTTGATTTCTGTAATACATTCGTAGTACAGTTGCTCGTTTATGAAACATCTTACGACGATTTTGCTCCTAAGTCAAATTATTAAATTTATTGCTATACAAATGTTCATAAACATGTTTTTTAACTATCTAATACATATATTGTTCATTCAATATTTACACCCTTAATTGTTTGCTTCAAATGCTTTTAAGAAAAATGATGGAAAGTATTTTATTTTGACTTGAAAATACAGCATATTATATTCATTTTAAATTGAGGAACTCTTCTTCCAAACCCATTTTCATGTGAAACACGGAAACAGAGATCGATAAGACGATAATTAAATTAAAATAATTGTCCTTCATCAAAAATCACTGAAAAAGAATCACAAATAAGTATTTCAGCAAATATAATTAAAGTGAAAAATGGTGTATAAAACGTACATTACACATGTTTGATAATATCAGAACTTAGAAGTGAATAAAATGCTCAAATTGAGAGGTCAGGGTCAAAACGTGGAACAGAAATGGAGAAAAAACACCAATGTTTTTGTGATACAATCAATTTACTGGGCTTTAATAATGAAGTATGTTTGACCTAAAAGAGACATTTGCATGTTTGTTACTACAATAAAGATGAAGGTTATATCAGCGATTCCATGTAAATAAAATTTATATAAATCTATCGGCCAAATGACATTGTAAAACTGATGATAATTTTGGGGTTGACTTTTAACGGCTTTTGGAGGGAATCTGCTGGGGTCTAGGACGCCAGTATGGATTCCTTCTACATAAATTCGAAATATGATTCTATGGAATTTATCGAGCTGTTGCGAATGCTAAGAAATCATTTGAAACGGTTTCCCACAAAGCAACGATATGTCAGTATCCAAGGGTATGATGAATGGAATTGCCTTTTTTTTTTTTGCGAAACAATACAATTTTCATCAACATTTGCTGAAAACCAGAATCGTTTTTAAAATCGTTTTAGCTTAAACAAAAAATACAATGATGTCACAAAATGTTTCGCTATTCAATGTACATAATTATATCAAAGTTTTTCATTGTATTTGAAATTAAGAAGAATGCTCAAACCGTGATTTTTTTGACGACTTGCTTAACAATTGCATAATATCAACCTTTTCATACACAAAGTACTTGGTTATAAACTAAAAAAGTGTAGAAAGATCATTTTCTTGTATCAGTTTGGCGCATTTTAAGTGTTGCGCATGTGCACTACTGTGTCAGAAATAAGTGAAAAAAATGCAAAATATACATTTGAGCAGTATAAACAATATGTGGAAAGTGGACTAGAAGGTTTTCATGTGTCTAGAGTAAACTATATTTTTACTTTTTTGTAATGGATAAAATGATGCATGTTGGAATAATTAAATATCCTAACCCCTGTGATGCTATGAGCTGTTTTGTTATGCGTAAAACATAACATTTTCAATTGAGTAGAATAGTAACTGAGTGTATCAATAATTTGCACGTCACAGATGCTATTTGTATTTGTAACCCTGAATGAAATGGGGTTAACACTCATATTAGGTTATATTGGGAATGCAATTTCAGATGGAGATGCCATGAAGGGTGAAGGTTTCCATCAGACATGCCTCCGCAAAGGAGCGAACCCATGCGGGGAAGAATATTGGAGATGTAGGATGAATTTTTCCAACATGCATGCTTCGGGAGCGAACCAAAGCCATGGCCATATCCAATGGGTTAGCGAGGCCTCTTTTTTGTAACCAAGCTTGTTATTAACGTTTTGGGAAAATAATAATAGTGATGGATATGCATGTTTTACAAGTGTAGTAATATTAGTGCTACAGCTGAAAACACCAGTTGTGCAAAGTTTATACCAAACATTTTCGTACAAGGGATGTCTGATAGTTAGCTAAATCTATGGATTATCCCACTAGTAGCAAACTAGTCTTCTATCACAATCATCATCTTTTAAATAACATATATACCTTGGTGTTTTCAACAAATAATTTCTTCTCGTAATTGCTTCTCGGAAGTGTGGGCATTGCATGTTAATGAAAGGTTATATACATTATGAACAACCAAAACAATGTAATCAGAGTGTACATTTATAACACTGAATGTGTAACAGGTTTTTGTAGAAAGCATGGAATCTCATGTATGCAGTGCCAAAATGTAAGCTCTATGAATTCTATAGAAATTTAGATTCATTTAAATTAAATTTTTAGTTATTTGAACACTTTTTTCTTACATAAACAAGCAATAATATTAGGTGATGTGAACAAAAGCTCCTTTTTTATTTAAACATATTTTATTGCCATATATGTACAAGTACAATGCAATCGGGTCGGGCCACAAGTGCTACCCATATTAGGCCCTTCCCAAAAGCTCCTACAACTTCGACCAGAGTATTGCGCAAAATTTCATGAATTTTCATGAAAATTGAATTTCATACAGTTACTTTGAACGTGTTTTTAAAACTTATCATACAGTTTCCGGTGATCTTTTTCATTAAAATGTAATTATCACACCTAAAGATAAAACATATTGCACCATTTTAATATAAGCTACCATATATGCTATTTAAATGATTATAGACCCTGTTGTAACGATTGATTGAACACTTTTTCTACCACATATTCAATGAAGTGTATACAATATGTGTATCAACAGGTTATAAATACATGTTTTTCCTTCATTATTTTATATATAAAATTTCCAAATGATGTAAACATGATCCATGGTCGTAACCATTGTATCTAGACATTTATTCAACGGACCTTTTGTTTGCTACAGGTTTTAAAATTGAGCATCTAACAAAATTTCTGATACTATAAAACATTTGGATATATGCATATATAGGATAATATCACTTCAAGTAGATTATGTATATTGAAAATACATCTTAACAATGATTCCTGTTTACAACATTTTTTTATGAAAAAACATTTTGCCACCCGAATATAATGCATTTTTTAACAGTTTACGTCTGATGATGTTTTTGGGGCACATCCTTGCATCTGGCTCTATTGAAAAGCATTATAGATTATCATTTTCTAATTAATTTCCCTACTTCTTTAGCTTAAAGGCCTATACTACGACTGTATTACAGAAATTAACGATTTTATTTTTTTTTTCAACATTTTGCCCCAAAAGCTCACAATGCCGTATGCATGCCATCTTCGGGATGGTTAAAATTGTGTAATATTGATTTTATGAATATTGAGGTCTGCTCAACCCGGGGCTAGAGGGCGTGAGCGGTAGCTAGCATATTTCACTACCGCTCAGTCAAACCGAGACTGCAATATTTCGTATCTGTCGTGCTCGGCCGTTTCCAAAGGTCCATTATTATACTCTTTTTCACATTAACTTACGATACGATGAAACATTTGTATATATAATTGTGAACCATTTTATCACTTCCATTAGATAAGTTTATGTTCAAACATCTTATTACAAAATGATTCCTCTTTTCAGCGTCTTTTTTTATGAAAAACACATATTAGACCCAAAAATAAAGAAATTTATATCGTCGTATGCTAAAGGACTTTTTTCTGGCACATTTCTGTACTTTCACTGTGCAAAACAGTAAGAAACTAAGTTATTACAATTCATTTAGTATTTTTTTAATTTATAGCCTAGCAACACCAAATGTATTACAGAAATCAACGATTTTATTCATTTTTTCCAAGTTTTGCCCCAAAATCTCATATTATTAACCCAATATCCATTTATAAAACCGTGATTTATATGAAGATGTATTTGGAAGAGCATTTTCGCACTGTTAGAAAATTCTAATTTGCTCAAATGATTTTTTATAAAATTATTCCAGTTTCCGGAGATTTTCTCTTAAAAACGCAACTTTTACCCCAGAATTTAGTATTTCCCATCATCTTTATCCAGAGGAGTTTTTTTCTGAAACTCGTTACATGTCAATGATTCTAAAAATCCTAAAATACTTTCTGTTGGAATTTGTTTGACCTTGACTCTTATTTTCGGTTATAATTACTGGCCTATTGATGAAAGTCGGACAGAATTAACTAAAGTCATTGTCACAATATTACTGACAACGAACATCGGACCGACGGTCATGAAATAATATATACTGGCCAGTAGACAGACATGTATATCATTTAGGGAGTGTGTGTATGGGGAATGGGGGCTTGGGTGGTTCCATATGTACCATATGTAAATGGCTTATGGAAAACATGTCTATAGTGGATTTTTTTTTTTCTCAATGGAAAAAATAGGTAACTTTATATGTATATACTTAGGCTATGTTTTGGGACGATTAGATCACTATTTGAACACGTTCTTAATTATAAGAGGAATGAACCTTTCGAAACAAAGATGTAAGATAGTCTGGAGCAAGATTATTGACGCATTTGTAAACCTGCACTGCTTAATGAAATTGTATTCGATCATGGACATTTAACCATGTAAGCTCTTTAAATAAACCTGCGTGCATATATTTAAATGAAAAATAATACAACTTGGGAGATTTTCAAATTTTCCTCGTCATTCTGTCAAAGGTGCCATATAATCTAAAATTAGTGATATGCATCTACAATTAGTGATATGCATCTACAATTTGCTTTGAAAACCACATGCATACATTCAAATAGTCAAGTATTAATATTGATTTACGCCGCGATTTAAACATCATGCAAGATTCAACTTTGAGTTAGTTTTATGTGTATAGCTCTACATATCAAATTCCTTTACCTTTTAGAGTTTGATAAATTATATTTAAATTGATAAACAAAACATCCACACGATTCTTCATTGGGCCGACTGGATCATAACACCAGCATCTTGCTTTGGGAAATATAGAGACAGGCCGAGAAGTCATCTTTTCTTTGGGAAATATAGACAGGCCGAGAAGTCATCTTGCTTTGGGAAATATAGAGACAGGCCGAGAAGTAATCTTGCTTTGGGAAATATAGAGACAGGCCGAAAAGTCATCTTGCTTTGGGAAATGTAGAGACAGGCCGAGGTCATCTTGCTTTGGGAAATATAGAGACAGGCCGAGAAGTCATTGTTCATTTCAGCATTATTTTAGCATATCAAATATATATAAATATAAATAAACTATCAGTTGTGATACCTGCATTACATGTATGCTCAATCAACCCTCTTTAAAACTGTCGTATGCATCACACGTTATGCTCAATCCACCCTCTTTAAAACTGTCGTATGCATCACACGTTATGCTCAATCAACCCTCTTTAAAACTGTCGTATGCATCACATGTTATGCTCAATCAACCCTCTTTAAAACTGCCGTATGCATCACATGTTATGCTCAATCAACCCTCTTTAAAACTGCCGTATGCATCACATGTTATGCTCAATCAACCCTCTTTAAAACTGTCTATACATCTTCCTGGCTTCTAATGATGGTACGAATATATCGGGCCGTAGCCAGTCCCGAAATTTAACTGTGGTAAATCCTTTCCTGGGACCAGAAGCCATGTACCCCGGAAAAAATGTTGAATTATGTATGTGATTTCCTGGATTTTAGAGCATTTCGAGTCAGATTTTCAGTTTTAAGTCAGATAAATATATTCAAGTATAGTGTTTTTATTTGATATTCCATTAGAATACCAGCTTCAGTGTTTGGTACCTTCTCAAAATTCTACCGAGGCAACTGCTTCGGTGTGCCTCAGCGTAGTTACGGGCCCGTATATGATTTATACTTTGATATAAAACGAATGATATACTTTGACTTGTGTAGACTCCGATATTGATTATTCCAATGCAAACTAGAACAAAAGATTTATAATTCCGCCGCCAGATATTCCTATTGAAATATGCGAGCACTTTTTTAAACATCATATCAGTCAGTTTGTCTGACGGATTTTCCAACTAACGTATTTACAAGATGCCGCGATTTCTATATACACACTGAGTTTAAAGCTACACGATCTTTACAAATAGCGCATACAAATACTTGTTATATCAACAACGTTTCTGAATTGTAGGTCTATTGTATATTTTAACCAGGAGAAATATGGTTATAAGATTACTGAATTTCGGTGGGTGGAGGGGTGGGGTGGAGGGGAGGTGTGTGTGTGTGGTGGGTGGGGGGGGGGAGGGGGCAGGTGGGGGAAGCGTCAGTGGGACTTAACCTATATCAGATTCGTTTAAGGTATCTATTTTGAGAGTAAGTTAAACATGAAAAATACATTGTTATCCACATTCGATTTCATTATTTTGTAAAGACATCCTCAAGAATAAAACTAAATTATTTCTGTTCGGGTTCAGTTCCGGGGGCAAGCATCTTTAATTCATTAAAGGTATCAAGATGATGTTTCATAAATAGGTATCTCGTATGAAAATGAAGCTTGGATTGCTGCCAAGTAACTTGTGTAAAGGTCATTGGTACTATTAATAGAAAATTATATTTCTTCTTTATTGCGCTGCTGAACTGATATTTTATAATATTGTTCTTCTGAAAAATTTAGTTACGCACATCCTAAAAAAAAAAGACCGAAGAACACTGACGTACAATGTGAATGGCACATACAGTGATAAACATAACATATACACAACGATGTCAACTTAATCATGTTATAACTACATGTGTCATCGCTAGCACGAATGATTGTTCATCACCATAGTAGTTTTGAAAAAAAGATGTACCATGTTAAAGCATTGACTTTTTTAGTGGGACTAAAGGGCTGGACTGGGTGTAATATTAGCAGGTGTGTATAATATAGTAATAAATATAATATACAAGAAATGTAGAACTGTGTATCAATGATTACTTTTTAATTACCTGGTCATGTGCTATTTATCAATCTGATTATTTCATCTCATTACTACGCTACTGTCAGATGATCTTGTTATTTCAGGGAGAGGGATGTATTTGACTCAAGATTGGCTAGCTTTAAAATAAATCAAACTTTTATTAATATAAACTCTCAAACCGAGTTTGACATGGGATCCAGGGGCAGAGACAAATTTGACCCCAGTATCACCATTTGAACAAAGTTGGTAGAGGATCATAAGCTGAGTGTAAATATAAAATATAAAACCTTTGACTCTTATAGTTTCAGAAAAAGATTTTTTAAAGTTTTTCACTTTATGTAAGTCTATGTAAAACTGCGACAAATTTGACCCCAGTGTCACCATTTGAACAAAACTGGTAGAGGATCCATAAGCTGATTATAAATAAGATTTTTGAAGTTCTTCCCTATAACTCTATGCAAAACTGATCCAACAAGGGCCCCTAAGCTCCATATTAAAGAAAAAATGAACCCAGGAACCAAGGCTTCTTATGAGAAAACAATCAATAAAAAATAATAATTGATCAATAAAAAAATATAAAAATATAAAAATAACTCTATGTAAAACTGATCCAACAAGGGCCTCTAAGCTCCCAATTCAAGAAAAAACAAACCCACGAACAAAGGTTTCTTAAAAGAAAGAAATAAAGTAAAAATGTTTTTGAACATTTAAAAATTCAATTATTTTTTTTTAGAAAAAATGAACCCATGAACTAAGGTTTTTCATGAAAAAAAAAATTAAATTAAAAAAAAATATAAAAAATATTTCTCCTGTGAAATTTGAACCCACAACCTGAATAATTCAAGGGGACAGTTATAAATTTAAGGGCATTACCTCCGGCGTTACTAGAACGATTCCGAAATAAATTTGCCGCGTCACATCCCACTATTGGGATAAACATTATAATCTATTTTAATGAAAATGAAACAGACGATTATCAAGATATGGCTATGGACGGACAGAATTAAGCATTTTTTATCAAGTAAATAACAATAACTCCGGCGTTACTAGGACGATTTCGAAATAAATTTGCCGCGTCACATCCCACTATTGGGATAAACATAATAATGAAATTTAATGAAAATCAAACAAGCGGTTATCAAGATATAGCTGTGGACGGACAACATTAAGCAATTTTTTGCAACTGAAGGGCAATAACTCTGGCGTTACTCGGGCGATTCCGGAAAACAATAGCCGCGTGTCATCCCACTATCAGGATAACAATTATTACCACGTGTAGTGAAAATCCAACTTGCAGTTATGAAGATATGACTCCGGACGGACGGACGGAAGGATAGACGGACAACGCCAAATTAAAATCCCTCTGCTATGCAAATGTTATTGAGTGGAAACTACATCAGTTTCTCCTCGTCATATTACTATAAATGTCTGACGAGGAGAAACTTATATAGCCGTATGAAGAGGAGAAACGTATGAAGTAGTATGACGAGGAGAAACGTATGTAGTAGTATGACGAGGAGAAACCTATGTAGTTATATGAACAGGAAAAGCTTCTGTAGTAGTATGACTAGGAGAAACTCATGTAGTAGTATGACGAGGAGAAACGTATGTAGTAGTATGACGAGGAGAAACTCATGTAGTAGTATGATTAGGAGAAACTCATGTAGTAGTATGACGAGGAGAAACTTATGTAGTAGTATGACGAGGAGAAACGTATGTAGTAGTATGACGAGGAGAAACTCGTGTAGTAGTATGACGAGGAGAAACTCGTGAAGTAGTATGACTAGGAGAAACTCATGTAGTAGTATGACGAGGAGAAACTCGTGTAGTAGTGTGACTAGGAGAAACGTATGTAGTAGTATGACGAGGAGAAACTCGTGAAGTAGTATGACTAGGAGAAACGTATGTAGTAGTATGACGAGGAGAAACTCGTGTAGTAGTATGACTCGGAGAAACTCATGTAGTAGTATGACGAGGAGAAACTCATGTAGTAGTATGACGAGGAGAAACCTATGTAGTAATATGAACAGGAAAAGCTTCTGTAGTAGTATGACTAGGAGAAACTCATGTAGTAGTATGACGAGGAGAAACTTATGTAGTACTATGACTAGGAGAAACTCATGTAGTAGTATGACGACGAGAAACTTATGTAGTAGTATGACGAGGAGAAACATATGTAGCAGTATGACTAGGAGAAACTCATGTAGTAATATGACGAGGAGAAACTTATGTAGTAGAATGAGGAGGAGAAACTTATGTAGTAGTATGAGGAGGAGAAACTTATGTAGTAGTATGACGACGAGAAACTTATGTAGTAGTGTGACGAGGAGAAACTTTTGTAGTAGTATGACGAGGAGAAACTCGTGTAGTAGTATGACTAGGAGAAACTCATGTAGTAGTATGACGAGGAGAAACTCATGTAGTAGTATGACGAGGAGAAACTTAGGTAGTAGTATGACTAGGAGAAACTCATGTAGTAGTATGACGAGGAGAAACTTATGTAGTAGTATGACGAGGAGAAACCTATGTAGTAATATGAACAGGAAAAGCTTCTGTAGTAGTATGACTAGGAGACACTCATGTAGTAGTATGACGAGGAGAAACTTATGTAGTAGTATGACGAGAAGAAACTGATGTTGTAGTATGACGAGGAGAAACATATGTAGTAGTACGAGGAGGAGAAACTTATGTAGTATTATGAACAGGAAAAGCTTCTGTAGTAGTATGACTAGGAGAAACTCATGTAGTAGTATGACGAGGAGAAACTTATGTAGTAGTATGACGAGGAGAAACTCATGTAGTAGTATGACGAAGAGAAACTCATGTAGTAGTATGACTAGTAGAAACTTATGTAGTAGTAAGAGGAGGAGAAACTTATGTAGTATTATGAACAGGAAAAGCTTCTGTAGTAGTATGACTAGGAGAAACTCATGTAGTAGTATGACGAGGAGAAACTTATGTAGTAGTATAACGAGGAGAAATTCATGTAGTAGTATGACTAGGAGAAACTCATGTAGTAATATGACGAGGAGAAACTTATGTAGTAGTATGACGAGGAGAAACTCATGTAGTAGTATGACTAGGAGAAACTCATGTAGTAGTATGACGAGGAGAAACTCATGTAGTAGTATGACTAGGAGAAACTTGTGTAGTAGTATGACGAGGAGAAACCTACGTAGTAGTATGACGAGGAGAAACTTATGTGGTAGTATGACGAGGAGAAACTTATGTGGTAGTATGACGAGGAGAAACGCATGTAGTAGTATAAGGAGGAGAAACGCATGTAGTAATATGACGAGGAGAAACCTATGTAGTAGTATGACGAGGAGAAACTTATGTAGTAGTATGACGACGAGAAACTTATGTAGTAGTATGGCGAGGAGAAACTTAGGTGGTAGTATGAGGAGGAGAAACGCATGTAGTAATATGAGGAGGAGAAACCTATGTAGTAGTATGACGAGGAGAAACTTGTGTAGTAGTATGACGAGTAGAAACGCATGTAGTAGTATGAGGAGGAGAAACTCATGTAGTAAAATGACGAGGAGAAACCTATGTAGTAGTATGACGAGGAGAAACTTATGTAGTAGTATGACGACGAGAAACCTATGTAGTATTATGAACAGGAAAAGCTTCTATAGTAGTATGACTAGGAGAAACTCATGTAGTAGTATGACGATGAGAAACTTATGTAGTAGTATGACGAGAAGAAACCTATGTAGTAGTATGACGAGAAGAAACTCATGTTGTAGTATGACGAGGAGAAACATATGTAGTAGTACGAGGAGGAGAAACGTATGTAGTATTATGAACAGGAAAAGCTTCTGTAGTAGTATGACTAGGAGAAACTCATGTAGTAGTATGACGAGGAGAAACTTATGTAGTAGTATGACTAGGAGAAACTCATGTAGTAGTATGACGAAGATAAACTCATGTAGTAGTATGACTAGGCGAAACTCATGTAGTAGTATGACGATGAGAAACTTAGGTAGTAGTATGACGAGAAGAAACTTATGTAGTAGTATGACGAGGAGAAACTCATGTTGTAGTATGACGAGGAGAAACATATGTAGTAGTACGAGGAGGAGAAACGTATGTAGTATTATGAACAGGAAAAGCTTCTGTAGTAGTATGACTAGGAGAAACTCATGTAGTAGTATGACGAGGAGAAACTTATGTAGTAGTATGACGAGGAGAAACCTATGTAGTAGTATGACGAGGAGAAATTCATGTAGTAGTATGACTAGGAGAAACTCATGTAGTAGTATGATGAGGAGAAACTTATGTAGTAGTATGGCGAGGAGAAACTCATGTAGTAGTATGACGAGGAGAAACTTATGTAGTAGTATGACTAGGAGAAACACATGTAGTAGTATGACGAGGAGAAACTCATGTAGTAGTATGGCTAGGAGAAACTTGTGTAGTAGTATGACGAGGAGAAACCTACGTAGTAGTATGACGAGGAGAAACTTATGTAGTAGTATGACGAGGAGAAACTTATGTAGTAGTATGACGAGGAGAAACTCATGTAGTAGTATGACGACGAGAAACGTTTGTAGTAGTATGACGAGGAGAAACGTATGTAGTAGTATGACGAGGAGAAACGTATGTAGAAGTATGACGAGGAGAAACGTATGTAGTAGTATGCGGAGGAGAAACGTATGTAGAAGTATGAGGAGGAGAAACTTATGTAGTAGTATGACGAGGAGAAACTTATGTAGTAGTATAACGAGGAGAAACTTATGTAGTAGTATGACGAGGAGAAACTTACATAGTAGTATGACTTATGTAGTAGTATGAGGAGGAGAAACTTATGTAGTAGAATGACGAGGAGAATCTTATATAGTAGTATCACGAGGAGGAGAAACGTTTGTAGTAGTATGACGAGGAGAAACGTATGTAGTAGAATGAGGAGGAGAAACTTATGTAGCTGTATGACGAGGAGAAACTTATGTAGTAGTATGACGAGGAGAAACTTATGTAGTAGTATGACGAGGAGAAACTTATGTAGTAGTATGACGAGGAGAAACTTATGTAGTAGAATGACGAGGAGAATCTTATGTAGTAGTATGACGAGGAGAAACTTATGTAGTGGTATGACGAGGAGAAACTTACATAGTAGTATGATTTATGTAGTAGTATGAACAGGAAAAACTTATGTAGTAGTATGACGTTGAGAATCTTATGTAGTAGTATGACGAGGAGAAACTTTTGTAGTAGTATGACGAGGAGAAGCGTATGTAGTAGTATGAGGAGGAGAAACCTATGTAGTAGTATGACGAGGAGCAACTATTGTAGAAGAATGAGGAGATGAAATATATGTAGTAGTATGAGGAGGAGAAACATACGTAGTAGTATGACGAGGAAAAAATAATGTAGTAGTATGACGAGGAGATACTTACGGCGTAGTCTGACGAGGAGAAACATATGTTGTAGCATGACGAGGAGAAACATATGTAGTAGTTCTGAAGGGGAGAAACATATGTCGTAGTATGACGAGGCGAAACATATGTAGTAGTATAATGAGGAGAAACATATGTAGTAGCATGACGAGGAGAAACATATGTAGCAGTATGAGGAGGAGAACCTTATGTCGTAATATGTGGAGGAGAAACATATGCAGTGTTATGACGAGGAGAAACATATGTAGTAGTATGACGAGGAGAAACTTATGTAGTAGTATGAGGAGGAGAAACTTATATAGTAGTAGTATGACGAAGAGAAGCTTATGTAGTATTATGACGAGAAGAAACATATGAGTAGTATGAGGTGAAGAAACTTATGTAGTTGTATGAGGAGGAGAAACATATGTAGTAGTAGTATGACGAAGAGAAGCTGATGTAGTTGTATGATGATGATAAACTTAGGCAGTAGTGTAGTAATATGACAAGGAGAAACTGATGTAGTAGTATGACGATGAGATACATATGTAGTAGTATAACGAGGAAACACTTATGTAGTAGTATCACGAGCAGAAACTTATGTAGTAGTACGACGAGGAGAAACTTATAGTGTAGCAATATGACTAGGAGAAATTACGTAGTAGCATGACGACGAGAAACGTATGCAGTAGTATGAGGAGGAGAAACTTATGTAGTAGTACGACGAGGAAGAACTTATGCAGTAGTATGAGGAGGAGAAACTTATGTAGTAGTATGACTGGGAGAAACGTATGTAGCTGTATGACGTGGAGAAATTGATGTTGTTGTATCGCGATGAAAAACATATGTAGTAGTCCGACAAGGACAAACATATGTAGTAGTATGACGAGGAGAAACAAATGTAGTGGTATGACGAAAAAGACCTTATTTAGTGGTATGACGAGGAGAAACTTATGTAGTAATATGACGAGGAGAAATGTATATAGTAGTATGAGAAGGAGAAACTTATGTAGTAGTAGGAGGAGGAGAAACTTATGTAGTAGTATGACCGGGAGAAACTTATGTAGCTGTATGACGAGGAGAAATTGATGTAGTTGTATAGCGATGAGAAACTTATGTAGTAGTTCGACAAGGATAAACATATGTAGTAGTATGACGAGTAGAAACATCTGTAGTAGTATGACGAGGAGAAACAAATGTAGTGGTATGACGAAAAGGAACTTATGTAGTGGTATGACGAGGAGTAACATATGTAGTAGTATGACGATGAGAAACTTATGTAGTAGTATTTTAATTGCAGAAACTCGTTTAGTAGTATGAGGAGGAGAAAGTTATGAAGTAGTTTGACGAGGAAAAACTTATGTAGTGGTATGACGAGGAGAAATAGTATGACCGGGATAAACTTATGTAGCTGTATGACGAGGAGAAATTGATGTAGTTGTATAGCGATGAGAAACTTATGAAGTAGTTCGACAAGGATAAACATATGTAGTAGTATCACGAGTAGAAACATCTGTAGTAGTATGACGAGGAGAAACAAATGTAGTGGTATGACGAAAAGGAACTTATGTAGTGGTATGACGAGGAGTAACATATGTAGTAGTATGACGATGAGAAACTTATGTAGTAGTATGACGAGCAGAAACTCGTTTAGTAGTATGAGGAGGAGAAAGTTATGAAGTAGTTTGACGAGGAAAAACTTATGTAGTAGTATGACGAGGAGAAACTTATCTAGTAGTATGACGAGGAGAAACCTATGCAGTAGTATGACGAGGAGAAACTTATCTAGTAGTATGACGAGGAGGAACCTATGCAGTAGTAATACGAGGAGTAACTTATGCAGTAGTATGATGAGGACAAAAATATGTAGTAGTATGACGATGAGAAACTCATGTAGTAGTATGCGGAGGAGAAATTGTTGTCGTAGTATGATGAAGAGAAACGTATACAGTAGTATAACGAGGAGAAACATATGAAGTATTATGACGAGGAAAAACATATGTAGTAGTATGACGAGGAGAAACTTATGTAGTAGTATGACGAGGAGTAACTTATGCAGTAGTATGACGAGGAGAAACTTATCTAGTAGTATGACGAGTAGAAACCTATGCAGTAGTAATACGAGGAGTAACTTATGCAGTAGTATGATGAGGAGAAAAATATGTAGTAGTATGACGATGAGAAACTCATGTATTAGTATGACGAGGAGAAACTCATGTAGTAGTATGCGGAGGAGAAATTGTTGTCGTAGTATGATGAAGAGAAACGTATACAGTAGTATGACGAGGAGAAACATATGAAGTATTATGACGAGGAAAAACATATGTAGTAGTATGACGAGGAGAAACTTATGTAGTAGTATGACGAGAAGAAACTTATGTAGTCGTATGACGTAGAGAACCCTATGTAGTAGTATGACGAGAAGAAACGTATGTAGTAGTATGCGGAGGAGAAATTGTTGTCGTAGTATGATGAAGAGAAACGTATACAGTAGTATGACGAGGAGAAACATATGAAGTATTATGACGAGGAGAAACATATGTAGTAGTATGACAACGAGAAACCTATGTAGAAGTACGATGAGAAGAAACTTATGTAGTAGTATGTCGAGGAGAAACTTATGTAGTAGTATGACGAGGAGAAACTTATGTAGTTGTATGACGAGGAGAAACTTATGTAGTAGTATGAGGAGGAGAAACTTATGTAGTAGTATGTCGAGGAGAAACTTATGTAGTAGTATGACGAGGAGAAACTTATGTAGTAGTATGAGGAGGAGAAACTTATGTAATAGTGTGACGAGGAAAATATATGTAGTAGTTTGACGAGGAGAATCTTATGTAGTAGTATGACTAGGAGAAACTTATGTAATAGTATGACGAGGAGTAACTTATGTAGTAGTATGACGAGGAGAAACTTATGTAGTATTATGAGGAGGAGAAACGTTTGTAGTATGATGAGAAGGAGAAACTTATGTTTTAGTATGACCGAGAGAAACTTATGTGTTAGAATGACGAGGAGAAACTGATGTAGCTTCATGGCGAGGAGAAACTTATACAGATGTATGACGAGGAGAAACATATGTAGTAGTATGACGAGGAGAAACTGATGTAGTAGTATGACGAGGAGAAACTTATGTAGTAGTATGACGAGGAGAAACTTATGTAGTAGTATGAGGAGGAGAAACGTTTGTAGTATGATGAGAAGGAGAAACGTATGTATTAGTATGACCGAGAGAAACTTATGTATTAGAATGACGAGGAGAAACTGATGTAGCTTCATGGCGAGGAGAAACTTATGTAGTAGTTTGACGAGAAGAAACATATGTAGTAGTATGACGAGGAGAGACTCGTGTAGTAGTATGACGAGGAAAAAATATGTAGTAGTATGACGAGGAGAAACTTATGTAGTAGTATGACGAGGAAAAAATATGTAGTACTATGACGAGGAGAAACTTATGTAGTAGTATGACTAGGAGAAACGTATACAGATGTATGACGAGGAGAAACATATGTAGTAGTATGACGAGGAGAAACTTATGTAATAGTATGACGAGGAAAAAATATGTAGTAGTATGACGAGGAGAATCTTATGTAGTAGTATGACTAGGAGAAACTTATACAGATGTATGACGAGGAGAAACATATGTAGAAGTATGACGAGGAGAAACTTATGTAGTAGTATGTGGAGGAGAAACGGATGTAGTAGTATGACGAGGAGAAACTTATGTAGTAATATGACGAGGTGGAATATATTTTGTAGTATGCCGAGGAGAAACATATGCAGTAGTATGACGAGGAGAATCTTATGTAGTAGTATGTCGAGGAAAAACGTATTATGAGGAAAAAATATGTTGTAGTATGACGAGGAGAAACTTATGTAGTAGTTTGACTAGGAAAAACATATACAGATGTATGACGAGGAGAAACATATGTAGTAGTATGACGAGGAGAAACATATGTAGAAGTATGACGAGGAGAAACTTATGTAGTAGTATGTGGAGGAGAAACGGATGTAGTAGTATGACGAGGAGAAACTTATGTAGTAATATGACGAGGTGGAATATATTTTGTAGTATGCCGAGGAGAAACATATGCAGTAGTATGACGAGGAGAATCTTATGTAGTAGTATGTCGAGGAAAAACGTATTATGAGGAAAAAATATGTTGTAGTATTACGAGGAGAAACTTATGTAGTAGTTTGACTAGGAAAAACATATACAGATGTACGACGAGGAGAAACTTATGTAGGTGTATGACGAGGAGAAACTTATGTAAGTGTATGACGAGGAGAAACATATGTAGTAGTATGACGATTAGAAACTGATTTAGTAGTATGACGAGGAGAAACGCATATAGTAGTATGTCGAGGAGAAACTTATGTTGTAGTATGACGAAGAGAAACTCATGTAGTAGTGTGACGAGAATAAACTCATGTATTAGTATGACGAGGAGATACTTATGTAGTAGTATGACTAGGAGAAACACATGTAGTAGTATGACGAGAATAAACTCATGTAGTTGTATGGCGAGGAGAATCTTATGTAGCAGTATAACGAGGAGAAACTTAAGTAGTAGAATGAGGAAGAGTAACTTATGTAGTAGTATGACGAAGAGAAACTTATGTAGTAGTATGACGAGGAGAAACATAAGTAGTATTATGACGAGGAAAAAATTATTTAATTGTTTGACGAGGAATGATTTCTGTAGTAGTATGAAGAGAAAAAACTTATGTAGTAGTATGAGGAGGATAAACTTCTATGACGAGGAGAAACATATGAGGAGGAGAAGCTGATGTAGTGGTATGACGAGGAGATATATATGTAGTAGTATGACGAGGAGAAAAGTATGTAGAAGTATGACGAGGAGAAACTGATTTAGTAGTATGACGAAAAGAAATGTATGTAGTAGTATGACGATGAGAAACTCATGTAGTAGTATGACTAGGAAAAACTCATGTAGTAGTATGACGAGGAGAAACTTATGTAGTAGTATGACGAGGAGAAACTTATGTAGTAGTATGACGAGGAGAAACGTATGCAGTAGTATGACGAGGAGAAACATATGTAGTAGTATGAGGAGGAGAAACATATGCAGTAGTATGAGGAGGAGAAACTTGTGTAGTAGTATGACGAGGTGAAACTTGTGTAGTAGTATGAGGAGGAGAAACATTTGTAGTAGTATGAGGAGGAGAAACATATGCAGTAGTATGACAAGGAGAAACTTGTGTAGTAGTAGTAGTATGACGAGGTGAAACTTGTGTAGTAGTATGACGAGGAGTAACTTATGTAGTAGTATGACGAGGAGTAACTTATGTAGTAGTCTGACGATTAGAAACTTGTGTAGTAGTATGACGAAGAGTAACTTATGTAGTAGTATGACGAGGAGAAACTTATGTAGTAGTCTGACGAGAAGAAACTTATGTAGTAGTCTGACGAGGAGAAACTTATGTAGTAGTATGACGCGGAGATACTTACGTAGTAGTATGACGAGAAGTTATTTATGTAGTAGTATGACGAGGAGTAACTTATGTAGTAGTATGACGAGGAGTAACTTATGTAGTAGTATGACGAGGAGTAACTTATGTAGTTGTATGACAAGAAGAAACTTATGTAGTAGTATGACGAGGAGAAACTTATGTATTAATCTGGTCTGACGAGGAGTGACTTATGCAGTAGTATGACGAGGAGAAACTCGTGAAGTATTATGACGAAGAGTAACTAATGTAGTAGTATGACGAGGAGTAACTTATGTAGTTGTATGACTAGAAGAAACTTATGTAGTAGTATGATGAGGAGTAACTTATGTAGTACTCTGGTCTGACGAGGAGTAACTTATGCAGTAGTATGACGAGGAGAAACTCGTGAAGTAGTATGACGAGGAGTAACTTATGTAGTAGTATGACGAGGAGTAACTTATGTAGTAGTATGACGAGGAGTAACTTATGTAGTAGTATGACGAGGAGAAACTCATGAAGTAGTATGACGAGGAGTAACTTATGTAGTAGTCTGGTCTGACGAGGTGTAACTTATGCAGTAGTATGACGAGGGGAAACGCGTGACGTAGTATGACGAGGAGTAACTTATGTAGTAGTATGACGAGAAGAAACTTATGTAGTAGTATGACTAGTAGAAACTCATGTAGTAGTATGTCGAGGAGAAACTTATGTAGTAGTATGACGAGAAGAAACTTATGTAGTAGTATGACGTGGAGATACTTACGTAGTAGTATGACGAGGAGAAACTCATGTAGTAGTATGACTAGGAGAAACTCATGTAGTAGTATGACGAGGAGAAACTTATGTAGTAGTATGACGAGGAGAAACTTATGTAGTAGTATGACGAGGAGAAACGTATGCAGTAGTATGACGAGGAGAAACATATGTAGTAGTATGAGGAGGAGAAACATATGCAGTAGTATGAGGAGGAGAAACTTGTGTAGTAGTATGACGAGGTGAAACTTGTGTAGTAGTATGAGGAGGAGAAACATTTGTAGTAGTATGAGGAGGAGAAACATATGCAGTAGTATGACAAGGAGAAACTTGTGTAGTAGTAGTAGTATGACGAGGTGAAACTTGTGTAGTAGTATGACGAGGAGTAACTTATGTAGTAGTATGACGAGGAGTAACTTATGTAGTAGTCTGACGATTAGAAACTTGTGTAGTAGTATGACGAAGAGTAACTTATGTAGTAGTATGACGAGGAGAAACTTATGTAGTAGTCTGACGAGAAGAAACTTATGTAGTAGTCTGACGAGGAGAAACTTATGTAGTAGTATGACGCGGAGATACTTACGTAGTAGTATGACGAGAAGTTATTTATGTAGTAGTATGACGAGGAGTAACTTATGTAGTAGTATGACGAGGAGTAACTTATGTAGTAGTATGACGAGGAGTAACTTATGTAGTTGTATGACAAGAAGAAACTTATGTAGTAGTATGACGAGGAGAAACTTATGTATTAATCTGGTCTGACGAGGAGTGACTTATGCAGTAGTATGACGAGGAGAAACTCGTGAAGTATTATGACGAAGAGTAACTAATGTAGTAGTATGACGAGGAGTAACTTATGTAGTTGTATGA
This sequence comes from Cyrtodaria siliqua, assembly GCA_037043455.1. Lineage (NCBI taxonomy): Eukaryota > Metazoa > Mollusca > Bivalvia > Adapedonta > Hiatellidae > Cyrtodaria > Cyrtodaria siliqua. Next base: position 266,644 of record JAWPHD010001035.1, read on the forward strand.
CTAGAAGAAACTTATGTAGTAGTATGATGAGGAGTAACTTATGTAGTACTCTGGTCTGACGAGGAGTAACTTATGCAGTAGTATGACGAGGAGAAACTCGTGAAGTAGTATGACGAGGAGTAACTTATGTAGTAGTATGACGAGGAGTAACTTATGTAGTAGTATGACGAGGAGTAACTTATGTAGTAGTATGACGAGGAGAAACTCATGAAGTAGTATGACGAGGAGTAACTTATGTAGTAGTCTGGTCTGACGAGGTGTAACTTATGCAGTAGTATGACGAGGGGAAACGCGTGACGTAGTATGACGAGGAGTAACTTATGTAGTAGTATGACGAGAAGAAACTTATGTAGTAGTATGACGTGGAGATACTTACGTAGTAGTATGACGAGGAGAAACTCATGTAGTAGTATGACTAGGAGAAACTCATGTAGTAGTATGACGAGGAGAAACTTATGTAGTAGTATGACTAGGAGAAACGTATACAGATGTATGACGAGGAGAAACATATGTAGTAGTATGACGAGGAGAAACTTATGTAATAGTATGACGAGGAGAATCTTATGTAGTAGTATGACTAGGAGAAACTTATACAGATGTATGACGAGGAGAAACATATGTAGTAGTATGACGAGGAGAAACTTACGTAGTAGTATGACGAGGAGAAACTCATGTAGTAGTATGACGAGGAGAAACGTATGTAGTAGTATCACGATGAAAAACTTATGTAGTATTATGACGTGGAGAAACATATGTATTAGTATGACGAAGAGAAACTTATGTAGTAGTATGACGAGGAGAAACTTATGTAGAAGTATGACGAGGAGAAACTTATGTAGCAGTATGACAAAAAAAAATGTATGTAGTGGTAAGACGAGAAGAAATTTAAGTAGTAGTATGACGAGGAGAAACGTATGTAGTAGCATTACGATGAAAAACTTATATAGTAGTATGGCGGGGAAAAACTTATGTAGTAGTATGACGATGAGAAACTTATGTAGTTGTATGACTTATGTAGTAATATGAGAAGGAGAAACGTATGTAGTAGTATGACGAGGAGAAACTTATGCAGTAGTATGACGAGGAGAAACTTGTGTAGTAGTATGACGAGGAGAAACTTGTGTAGTAGTATGACGAGGAGAAACTTATGTAGTAGTATGACGAGGAGAAACTTATGTAGTAGTATGACGAGGAGAAACTTATGTAGTAGTATGACAAGGAGAAACTCACGTAGTAGTATGACGAGGAGAAACGTATGTAGTACTATGACGAGGAGTAACTTATGTAGTAGTATGACGAGGAGAAACTTGTGTAGTAGTATGACGAGGAGAACCTTGTGTAGTAGTATGACGAGAAGAAACTTATGCAGTAGTATGACGAGGAGAAACTTGTATAGTAGTATGACGAGGACAAACTTGTGTAGTAGTATGACGAGGAGAAACATATGCATAAAAATGACAAGGAGGAACTTGTGTAGTAGTATGACGAGGAGAAACGTGTGTAGTAGTATGACGAGGAGAAACTTGTGTAGTAGTATGACGAGGAGAAACTTGTGTAGTAGTATGACGAGGAGAAACTTATGTAGTAGTATGACGAGGAAAAAATATGTAGTAGTATGACGAGGAGAAACTTATGTAGTAGTATGACTAGGAGAAACGTATACAGATGTATGACGAGGAGAAACATATGTAGTAGTATGACGAGGAGAAACTTATGTAATAGTATGACGAGGAAAAAATATGTAGTAGTATGACGAGGAGAATCTTATGTAGTAGTATGACTAGGAGAAACTTATACAGATGTATGACGAGGAGAAACATATGTAGTAGTATGACGAGGAGAAACGTATGTAGTAGTATGAGGAGGAGAAACGGATGTAGTAGTATGAGGAGGAGAAACGGATGTAGTAGTATGACGAGGAGAAACATATATAGTAGTATGACGAGGAGAAACTTATGTAATATTATGACGAGGAGAAAATTATTTAATTGTATGACGAGGAGAAACTTATGTAGTAGTATGACGAGGAGAAACTTACGTAGTAGTATGACGAGGAGAAACATATGTAGTAGTATGACGAGCAGAAACTTGTGCAGTAATATGAAGAGGAGATACTCATGTAGTAGTATGACGAGGAGAAACTTATGTAGTAGTATGACGAGGAGAAACTGATGTAGCTTCATGGCGAGGAGAAACTTTTGTTGTAGTTTGACGAGAAGAAACATATGTAGTAGTATGACGAGGAGAGACTCGTGTAGTAGTATGAAGAGGAAAAAATATGTAGTAGTATGACGAGGAAAAACTTATGTAGTAGTATGACGAGGAAAAAATATGTAGAAGTATGACGAGGAGAAACTTATGTAGTAGTATGACTAGGAGAAAAGTATACAGATGTATGACGAGGAGAAACATATGTAGTAGTATGACGAGGAGAAACTTATGTATTAGTATGACGAGGAAAAAATATGTAGTAGTATGACGAGGAGAATCTTATGTAGTAGTATGACGAGGAGAAACTTATGTAGTAGTATGACGAGGAGAAACGTATGCAGTAGTATGACGAGGAGAAACATATGTAGTAGTATGAGGAGGAGAAACATATGCAGTAGTATGAGGAGGAGAAACTTGTGTAGTAGTATGACGAGGTGAAACTTGTGTAGTAGTATGAGGAGGAGAAACATATGTAGTAGTATGAGGAGGAGAAACATATGCAGTAATATGACAAGGAGAAACTTGTGTAGTAGTATGACGAGGTGAAACTTGTGTAGTAGTATGACGAGGAGTAACTTATGTAGTAGTATGACGAGGAGTAACTTATGTAGTAGTCTGACGATTAGAAACTTGTGTAGTAGTATGACGAAGAGTAACTTATGTAGTAGTATGACGAGGAGAAACTTATGTAGTAGTCTGACGAGAAGAAACTTATGTTGTAGTCTGACGAGGAGAAACTTATGTAGTAGTATGACGCGGAGATACTTACGTAGTAGTATGACGAGAAGTTATTTATGTAGTAGTATGACGAGGAGTAACTTATGTAGTAGTATGACGAGGAGTAACTTATGTAGTAGTATGACGAGGAGTAACTTATGTAGTTGTATGACGAGAAGAAACTTATGTAGTAGTATGACGAGGAGAAACTTATGTATTAGTCTGGTCTGACGAGGAGTGACTTATGCAGTAGTATGACGAGGAGAAACTCGTGAAGTAGTATGACGAAGAGTAACTAATGTAGTAGTATGACGAGGAGTAACTTATGTAGTTGTATGACTAGAAGAAACTTATGTAGTAGTATGATGAGGAGTAACTTATGTAGTACTCTGGTCTGACGAGGAGTAACTTATGCAGTAGTATGACGAGGAGAAACTCGTGAAGAAGTATGACGAGGAGTAACGTATGTAGTAGTATGACGAGGAGTAACTTATGTAGCTGTATGACGAGGAGTAACTTATGTAGTAGTATGACGAGAAGAAACTTATGTAGTAGTATGACTAGTAGAAACTCATGTAGTAGTATGTCGAGGAGAAACTTATGTAGTAGTATGACGAGAAGTAACTTATGTAGTAGTATGACGTGGAGATACTTACGTAGTAATATGACGAGAAGTTATTTATGTAGTAGTATGACGAGGAGTAACTTATGTAGTAGTATGACGAGTAGTAACTTATGCAGTAGTATGACGAGGAGAAACTCTTGAAGTAGTATGACGAGGAGTAACGTATGTAGTAGTATGACGAGGAGTAACTTATGTAGTTGTATGACGAGGAGTAACTTATGTAGTAATGACGAGAAGAAACTTATGTAGTAGTATGACTAGTAGAAACTCATGTAGTAGTATGTCGAGGAGAAACTTATGTAGTAGTATGACGAGAAGTAACTTATGTAGTAGTATGACGTGGAGATACTTACGTAGTAATATGACGAGAAGTTATTTATGTAGTAGTATGACGAGGAGTAACTTATGTAGTAGTATGACGAGTAGTAACTTATGTAGTAGTATGACGAGGAGTAACTTATGTAGTAGTATGACGAGGAGTAACTTATGTAGTAGTATGACGAGGAGTAACTTATGCAGAAGTATGACGAGGAGTAACTTTTGTAGTAGTATGACGAGGAGAAACATATGCAGTAGTATGAGGAGGAGAAACTTATGTAGTAGTATGACGAGGAGTAACTTATGTAGTAGTATGACGAGGAGAAACTCATGTAGTAGTATGACGAGGAGAAACTCATGTAGTAGTATGACGAGGAGTAACTTATGTAGTAGTATGACGAGGAGAAACTTATGTAGTAGCAGACGAGGAGAAACTCACGTAGTAGTATGACGAGGTGTAACTTATGTAGTAGTATGACGAGGAGTAACTTATGTAGTAGTATGACGAGGAGTAACTTATGGAGTAGTATGACGAGGAGTAACTTATGTAATAGTGTGACGAGAAGAAACTGATGTAGTAGTCTGGTCTGACGAGGAGTAACTTATGCAGTAGTATGACGATTAGATACTTATGTAGTAGTCTGACGAGGAGATACTTATGTAGTAGTATGAGGCGGAGATACTTATGTAGTAGTATGACGAGAAGTTATTTATGTAGTAGTATGACGAGGAGTAACTTATGTAGTAGTATGACGAGGAGTAACTTATGCAGTAGTATGACGATTAGAAACTTGTGTAGTACTCTGGTCTGACGAGGAGTAACTTATGCAGTAGTATGACGATTAGAAACTTGTGTAGTAGTATGACGAAGAGTACCTTATGTAGTTGTATGACGAGAAGAAACTTATGTAGTAGTATGACGAGGAGTAACGTATGTAGTAGTATGACGAGGAGTAACTTATGTAGTAGTCTGGTCTGACGAGGAGTAACTTATGCAGTAGTATGACGAGGAGAAACACGTGAAGTAGTATGACGAGGTGTAATTTATGTAGTAGTATGACGAGAAGAAACTTATGTAGTAGTATGACGAGGAGAAACTTATGTAGTAGTATGACGAGGAGTAACTTATGTAGTAGTATGACGAGAAGAAACTTATGTAGTAGTATGACGTGGAGATACTTACGTAGTAATATGACGAGATGTTATTTATGTAGTAGTATGAGGAGGAGTAACTTATGTAGTAGTTTGACGAGGAGTAACTTATGTAGTAGTATGACGAGGAGTAACTTATGTTGTAGTATGACGAGGAGTAACTTATGTAGTAGTATGACGAGGAGTAACTTATGTAGTAGTATGACGAGGAGTAACTTATGCAGAAGTATGACGAGGAGTAACTTATGTAGTAGTATGACGAGGAGAAACTTATGTAGTAGTATGACGAGGAGAAACATATGCAGTAGTATGAGGAGAAGAAACTTATGTAGTAGTATGACAAGGAGTAACTTATGTAGTAGTATGACGAGGAGAAACTCATGTAGTAGTATGAAGAGGAGTAACTTATGTAGTAGTATGACGAGGAGTAACTTATGTAGTAATATGACGAGGAGTAACTTATGTAGTATTATGACGAGGAGTAACTTATGAGTATGACGAGGAGTAACTTATGTAGTAGTATGACGAGGAGTAACTTATGTAGTAGTATGACGAGGAGTAACTTATATAGTAGTATGACGAGGAGTAACTTATGTAGTAGTGTGACGAGAAGAAACTTATGTAGTAGTCTGGTCTGACGAGGAGTAACTTATGCAGTAGTATGACGACTAGATACTTATGTAGTAGTCTGACGAGGAGAAACTTATGTAGTAGTATGAGGCGGATATACTTACGTAGTAGTATGACGAGAAGTTATTTATGTAGTAGTATGACGAGGAGTAACTTATGTAGTAGTATGACGAGGAGTAACTTATGCATTAGTATGACGATTAGAAACTTGTGTAGTAGTATGTTGAAGAGTAACTTATGTAGTAGTTTGACGAGGAGTAACTTATGTAGTAGTATGACGTATAAAATTACCTATTCACTGTTTTAATTTTAAAATACGCGAACTTTTTAAGTCGAAATTAAGGGTTTATTTGATACCCCAGCTATCACCATTTTCGCTTCTTGGAGAAGTGGTTGGATGGTGTATGAAAGTTATGTAATGTTGTCTGAAATAATAAACTCCTGGTCAGAAATAAATTAAATAAAAAATGTTTAAAACATTTGTAAACAGATACTTGAGAATAATTCTTACATAAATAAACGAGGAAATACTGTCTACCTCAAAACATGGGATAACAGGGTATTAAATATATTGATACATTTTATAACCACAGATTTTGACAATTTTATACATCTGCACATTTAAACACATTATACAACATCTATAATTCTGAATTCCTTAATTATTATACAATTGTTCAAAGCATACCAAATAGATGGAAATAAGATATACTGAGCGAAAAAGTTGAGCAAGTTTTCGTTGCACCCTGGAAATAATACATTTTTGGTTGTAAAAATCAAGAAACTACTGCCATAGACACAATATTCAATATTGTATTAAACACACATTAATAACAGTCGAACATCTTAATGACGTAACGAATAAATGAACGTAGGGGTCAAGCCCGTAAAGTCCCAAAATGTCAGTATATCTTGTATACAGTATTATTTCATCTAACAAACTTGCTAAACTATTTCCCCTCAGTATATAAACAACACAGAACACATACAAGTAGGGAAATCACTTTACTGCGACCGCTAAGAAAAAACAACTTTAACCATTATACAATTGTTCAAAGCATACCAAAGAGATGGAAACAATATATAAACAAAGACAGAACACATAATCATAGAGAAACCACTTTACTGCAACTGCCAAGAAAACTACTTTAAGTATTATACAATTGTTCAGAGCATACCAAAGAGATGAAAACAATATATAAACAAAGACAGGACACATACTAATAGGGAAATCACTTTACTGCAACCGCTAAGAAAACAAAAGAGTGCAAAAAAATTAAACGCATAAATACAGAATTACCGACTAAACCTCAACTAAAATGGAAAGAACATCTTAACACATAAACACAGAATTACCAACTAAACATCAACTAAAATGGGAAGAACATCTTGCAAACATAAGCTGGAAACGGATACATAGAGGAACTTACATGAGTAGTCATTCATTATTGAATTTATTAAACGAGTTGCCAAAATGATATAATGCGAGGCTCTTGCCGAGCTTTATATCATTTTTGCTAATGAGTTTAATAAATTCAATAATGAATGAGAACGAATGTTATATTCTATTTATCACATAACTCACATATCGACTTTTACTGCATTTTGCCTGTCGCTTTAACACGCGAAACCGACATAAACCGTGGGAATTGGATCATAGTTATGGGAAGCCATAACTGTCAAAATGTGGATATTTACAAACCATTCAATGACAGGCCATTTAATTCAACATGAAGTCATTTGATGACGTACATATTGATTCAATGCGACGAGTAAACTCTGTTCATTCTTTACAAAGTGAATTGATACGGTTCGATTTTTTTTAAAAATCAAAGGCTATAACTCTGATGTGTCTAGTCTGATGCAACTGGTTTTGAACTTGTCCAAGTTCAGTGGCGTAACCTAGAAAACGTCTTCTGCTGCAGGGACAAATAACTTAACAAGGGGCACTACCCGTTGATTTAACTTCCCTATGTCTGTTCCACACATTGAAAAGAAACTTTACTGTAGTATATATTTACTAAAAAAATAAAATACAAATTTATTGGTGGAAAGAAGAATTGAAATTGACTATAAATAAATACGCGGGTAAAAGTGACCATAATTTTGATAAATAAACAACAACAACAAGAAACAGAACAGAACCTAGCTGGACGAAGTAGGTTAAAATTCTGCAGCCATGTGCAGTTTCAAACGGTGTCCGGTTGGGGCCAGATACAATGTCGTATTGTCGTGGGCAACAATGCGACACCCGACAATGCGACATCGCGACATTGCGATATGACAATGCGACATTGCGATACGACAACTCGACATTGAGATACGAGAATGCGACATTGCGATACGACAACTCGACATTGTAATACGACAACGCGACATCGCGATACGACATCGCGACATAATTGTCGAGTATCGCAATGTCGCGATGTCGTATCACAAAGTTGAGTTGTCGCATTGTCGGGTGTCGCATTGTCGCCCACGACAACATGACATTATGTTGCATTGTCATAATGTCGCCCACGACAACGTGACATTCTTACAATAGTTGTAATGTCACCAACGACAACGCGACATTCTTTCAATTGTTGTAATATCGCGATGTTGACCTGGTCATTTATATTCGGTAGTTTGTAACGTAACACTGGCACGAATATAACACGTGAAGAAGGCGGTGCCACCTTAAAAACTATCCAGTATAAATGATTAGGTCGACATCGCGACAATGCGACATTACGACAATTGAAAGAATGTCGCGTTGTCGTTGGCGACATTAGGACAATTGAATTGAAAAAATGTCGCGTTGTCGTATGCGACATTACGACAATGAGACATAATGTCACGTTGTCGTGGGCAACAATGTGACACCCGACAACTCGACATTGCATTACGACATCGCGACATTATCATTATATCGCAAAGATGCTCGTGTATATATAAATACCAAAAACACTAGCACAGAAAACCACAAAGAAGGTACGCAATGACTTGGCAGAAGCCAGAGCATCAAGAGAATAAACCATTGAGGGTACGACAAGACAAGATTGAAGACAAACATCAAACGTCACCGTCCTTTTGGGCTTTAACCAGACGTCATCATAGGGTCCACAGCCTGTCCGGTCATCGCACAATTAAAGAGGAAAGCATAGTGGCGAACTGTAAATGGGTCCACCACCAAGCATGCAGTACGTTGCAAAATGATAGGGTCATAACCTCTTTTGATAAACCTTTTAACAACTTTAACAAAGACAGTATGAAAGTGATCATGACCCAGGATCTTATGAAGTTTGTAAATCACATCACCATAGAAGTCAGGTTGTGATAGTCCTTGTCGCAGAAGAGTTCTTAAAGGGAATGTAGCGCCACAGCCAAACAATCTTTATTATTGAGAGTTCTGAATTTTTTTTAATAAAAGTGAAAGAATTATCAAAATCGGATGATAAACAAAGACGATATGATTATTTGAGGTTCTGTTGAAACATATATGGAAGCCGCCATTTTGAGAGCTATGATATCACAGTTCTATATAATGACCATATGTGGAATATTTATAAATATGACAATTTGCTGATTATTAGGAAAAAATGACAGCAACTGTATGAAAAATATGTATACTAAATGGCTATAATGCTTTATATGACCAGTAAAGGATTTTGCATTCATTTGCAGCGACTTTCTTTGGTTTAAATGATATTGATCAATATTCCATATATGGTAATTTGGTACTATGACGTCATAGTTCTCAAAATGGCGTCTCTCATATTCGTTTTATAACAACCTTCAAATGGTCATTTTGTTTTTGTTTATCATCCGATTTTGATCATTCTTTCACCTTCTTTAATTTTTTTCAGAACTCTCAATAACAAGCTGTTATGCTGTGGAGCTACATTCCCTTTAAATTACTTTTATATTTGGCAAAAAGATCAGGGTTACGATAATAAAATTTTGCAAAGGTTTTAGGAAGTTTATGTAGCCCTGATGGAGTAGCTTTTTAGTTATACGAATATTACGAATATTAAAGTCCTCAACTCGAGTACAAGCTCTAGAACAATTAATAAGTTGAGACACGTAGACCCCATAAGAAGTTGCTCGGGGAAAAAAGCGTTAATATCAGAAATATTAGCTGCTGTCAACCCTTTTGTGTTTGTGATGTCTTTTGCATTTATATTACTTTTGCCTTCTTGTTTTTCTGTTTGCGTGTTTGTTTCTGTGTTTTGTGGTTGACTGTCCTCCTTGAGTGCTACTTTCCCTGTCCGATCTTTTTATATTTCTTTGTTAAGTGGAAGTTCTTGAAAATATATATTATTAACCATTGTAGAAAAGAAAGTGTTGTCAATGTTCAGTATGTCATCCAGATACCGAGAGGTGTCATTAAAGGCTTCAATAACATCTGTCTGTGTATCTGGTGAAAGACGCAACATGAAATCTCTTTCATAGCAATATAAAAACAAATCTTCGACAAGGGGTGCACAATTTGTACCCATAGGGATACCAACTATTTGTCTATTAACGGTAGTTCCAAAGCTAGTTTCTTGTTATAATCACGTCGTATATCTTTTTCAGTTATAAATACTTATTGACCAGCTTTTATCATTTCTAATTCGTAAAAGTTTCCGTCATTCTGTTTTTTGTTTAAATCTTTTATTCTGGATGTTATAGGATTGTAGATTGAATTTCATCAAAAACAAATATTTCTTCCGTCCAAGTTGAAGATAACCATTCTCAAACGTTCTTTTATATTTGCTGATTCTAACCGTGTCTCTTATCTTAAACTTAGTTTAAGATTTATTATTTGTCATATTTCCATACAAATTGAAATATACTTTTTCCTCTCTTTTTCTCATCACTTGCTTTAATCGGTGTCATTTTAATACTACGATGATTTGTATTATTATACTTATCAACTATTGCCTGCAACACGTCTTAATATGTATTTGTATTGTTTGCTGTAAACTATTTCCACAACCTCTCTTTTAATGTTCGATTAAACCGTTCAGTTACCACAGCTTTTCCGAAATTAAAAGCGTGATACATTTTAATATTATCAAGAAACTGTTTGAATGTTATATTATAAAATTCTACACCCTGGTCAACCCAAAGAAATGTACACTGTCTCCCTGTGCTAATAATCGTTTGGAAAGCTTTAGTAATTTCTAAACCAGTTTTATTTTGAACAGGCATAACCCAAGCAAATTTACTAAATACATCAATAACAGTAAGCAATAATTTAATACCTTTATTATACTTTGAAAAGGATTGCATGTCAACTAAATCAGCCGACCATATTTTATCAATTTCATTAACAATCACGAGGCGTCGAGTGAACTTTCTTCGTATAGGTTTATACATTTCTCGGCTAACTTATCAGTCCATCTCAACGCCTTTTCTTGATGTTTGATGCTCCAAGTCGAATATTGTATTTAGTACTAATAACCGGCTTGACTATCAAATTCTTAGCGATTTTTTCTCCATGTGATTAGACGTACTGGTTTTTAAACCAGCCAGCATGTTTTTATCGCACATTGATTTATTGCTAGGATTTCGTCATAACAATAATCATGCACTTTACAAATCATTTGATGGTTCTCCACTGTCAAACGGATTACCTGGACCACAATATTTATAACCAGGAAATGTTAACCCCTGTTTAGATAATAAAGGGAGTAAAGCTTTATGGATATCAATGTTTCCACCTTGTGTTCTTTTAACAAACTGTGTTTTATCGAAAACACTTAAACTTAATATGTCTCCTCTTCGGTTACACGCTGCGTCATGTATATACATTTCATACAATAATCTACATTTCTTAGATCTAAACCATATGTATGTCTTACACCTTTAAATCTTCATTCGGCAACCTCATTCCATGTCCCTTCCAATAATTTTACCAGGATTTTTAATAACGGCTCAAAAGTTTCTTTAATACCTCTTGGATCACCTGTTTTGAGAAATGTTCACGTAACGTCTCCATTCAGACATCGTTTAATTCAACCTAGACGCAGAGTGTTTGCTTCTATAAGTAAGTGCAAAGCTAAGAGGTGCATTTGTTGCAATTATTTATCTTGCAAGCCCACTATTGATTCAACTGTTAATGGTAGAACATTTAATATATGTCTAGCTTCAAATGTTGAGTGACGAACTTCTCAAGTCATTTATGTTTTGACTTGAAATGCTCCACGTTATGGTATTCTCTATGTTGGACAAACAGGGCGTTCCTTAAAAGTTCGATTCCGTGAGCATAAATATAATGCAGGCAATCCCAAAAAGTTAAATAATTACCTGTATCAACACTTTCGTCAGTCAGGTCATAGTTTTAGTAACGTCAATGTTCAACCTGTTGAATATATAATTTATGATAATGATCAAACAACAATCTTTAAAATAAAAGCTAGACATATAGCAGAACTAAAGCGGATGAAAAACTTGCAGACACCATTTCCGCTGGGCCTTAATCACGTAGTACTATGTTAGTTGCTGATTTACATACTATTTTTAAACAGTCTGGAAGGCACTCGATGCTTTCTTGTCTCACTTTTCTATCAATTTCTTCACTTAAGCTGATTGACGAGGAAGCAGACACATTTTTCATTCGAACAGACCCTTTGTATAACTTCTTCCATAATTCAAAGCTATACGCAGCATATTTTCCGACCCCATATTGACAAGGAGTCTGATCACCTCGGATATTTTCTGAAAATTCTTTATCTTAATAAGGGCACTAATTTTACTGATATATCAAGTATTTTTCGAGATAATCGTATTGTTGAATCTATTTCTATTGTGCTAAAGCTTAAGAAACTCTGGGATTCATTTATTTTGGTCTATTAAAAATTCAGACGACGTTCTTGATAACGTCAAGCTTCATCTATAAGTACTTATGGTTTTTCTACACTATATACAACTTTACCACACAACCTTATCAAAGACAAGCTTATTGCTCTCATTCAAAAAACGTTTGCTAGGGAAATACTATAGTTTTGGCCTGTGACAATATTAAAGCGTTTTTTACTAACAGCAGTTTGGACAATTACACTATGTGGACTTGCCATGAAGTTTGTGATAATATTTTCGTCAGGTTTGAAACTACCGTTTGAGTGTTTCACCAGATACCCAGGCAGATGTTATTGAAGCCTTAAATGACACCTCTTGGTATCTGGATGACATATTGAACATTGACAACCCTTTCTTTTCTACTATGGTTAATAATATATATCCTAAAGAACTTCAACTTAACAAAGCTAATATTTCTGATATTAACGCTTTTTTCTCGATTTACATCTCTCTATTGAAAATGGTGAAATAATTAGCAATATCTATGACAAGAGAGATGATTTTAATTTTGACATTGTTAATTATCCCCACTAAGATAGGGATGTTCCCCGTGCAGCTTCTTATAGGGTCTATGTGTCTCAACTTATTCGATTTTCTAGAGCTTGTAGTCGAATTGAGGACTTTAATATTCGTAATCTTTGTATAACTAAAAAGATACTCCTTCAGGGCTACCCTTACCGTAAACTTCGTTAAACCTTTGCAAAATTGTATTATCATAACCCTGATCTTCTTTCCAAATATGAAAGTAATTAAAGAACTCTTCTGCGACAAGGACTATCACAACCTGACTTATATGTGATTAACAAACTTCGTAAGATCCTTGGTCATGATCGCTTTCATACTATCTTTGTTAAAGTTGTTAAAAGGTTTATCAAAAGAGGTTATGATCCTATCATTTTGCAACGCACTGTATGCTTGTGTTTTACTTAAATTGCCTATTAAAGCTGCCTTGTTGGTTAGATAATAGTTCATGGCGGGGATTTCTTTATTTACAATGTCCCGTTTTATTGGGATGACAGTAGGGTAAGTTTGAGGTTTGGTGCACCCTAGACCCTTTTTTAACCCACAGCGGCCTTTTTTTGCCACTGACCGTTCCAAGGCGGAAGCCCTATTGTCAACAATGTTTGTGTTTTTGACGTCATATAACCTTTATTTTTTATTACTATTGTCATTCATGTTTGTCTTTTTGCGTGTTTTGGGGTTTATTGTGTTCTGTAAAAGCTGCATTTCCTGTTCGATTTTTATACTTATTTTTAGTAATACCACAAGAAGCACATGCTGCTTTTAAAATTGTTCTACCATTTTTGCTAACATATACTGAGGATCGACATTTTCCGTAATCATGTTTTCTTTAACGCAGTAACTCATATATAAAATATGATTAGATAAAATAAGATTTTATGATGTTTTTATTTTATATTTGCTTGTAAGGTTTTAGTATTTTATAAAGAATATCATCAATCTTATTTCCGTCTTAAAACTTTTAAATGAAGAATAGGCCGAAATACCCACACAATACACATGTTTATCTTGATACTGAATAGTGTTGTATTTTATGTTAGATATGCAAGTTCAAACTTCTTTCGATGGCTTAGGCCAAACGGATCAAAATAATAAGTATCGCAGTAACAAGTCCAGTGTGTGCCAGGTCAAGTAAAATTATCAAGATTAATAATGCCACATTCTTGTTTATTTTGTTTTGTTTGTAATTTGTTTTTGCTAAACACTACCCTGAGGTTTTGTATACCTAACTGCTTAACCGACTTTATTATGTCTAAGTTAGAAATAGGCTATTTTTTATTTTATTTTTTTATCTTTTTTTTACAAATGGGATACTTCTATATGGTCTAACTTGTGAATCTACTTGTAAAACATTTCCACGGTCAACTCTTAGTCCTTTTCCTGTTCTACCTACTTGCAAACCTGATAAACCACTAAAAAGAGATCCAATTAAAAGAATTCCTAGTGATGCAAGAAGTCCAAGAAATCCTCCGTCTTGTTGTTGTTGCTTTGTGATTTGTTAATTCAATAGGATAACATCCTTTAGACTTGATTATCTTTTTTCTTCGTGATGGCGTCAATTTATTTGTTTATATAGCGCTTGTTTTTATTATGAGGTATAGTTACCATTCCATTTCCAAATAGTTTAACATTTCCAGTACTTGCCAAACCGCTAAGTGCTCCTTTTGCTAGTGGTCCTAATACATTTAGTGCGAATCTAGCAACTGTTGGTAATTTTGTTTTAGTTAACAAACCAGCTAATGCCCCTAAAATGCCTCCATTTTAAGACTGAGACCTCATTTGTGATTTAGATATATATTTATCTCTAAGCCGTGCCCATTTTGCCTAGCCTTGTTAATGGTTTTAATTTGAGTAGCTGTCAGCAGCAATGGAAAATCCCCAGTTAGTTGGTTATACTTTAACCTGATCGTTAATTCACGTTTGTTTTCATATGCTTTTGCTAAACTTTGTTTTTGACCATCTGTTAAATTTACTGAATAAGCTGTGTAATTCATGTATATTATAAGTTAGATTAAACTATAACTAATTAATTTCCGACAGTATCAATAACAACATTTTCTTCATTCATAACCAGAGCATATTAAACTTTATAAGGAGCTGCGGGAGGTATATTTAATTTATATCTCAAATTGAGTTGTTTTAGATCAATGCTGACTTCATCACTTTTATAACTTAAATTAAAATATAACATACCAAAAAGCAGACTAAAATAACCTACGTGAAGTAGTGTTTTTATCATTTTGTTTGTAAGAATAATTAATAATATCTCTAAGTATTCTTGTAATATTATCATAAATGTTTTCAGTTTCTGGATAATATACACTGTTTCCAACTTCCAGTCTAGCTGATTGTAAATAGCAATTAGTATTGTCAGCATTTATACGAAAAGCATATAAAAGATGAAGATTTTGTGTCTGAGAAGAACTCTTGTCTGATCTTTGCATATAAACAAAAACATGTTTTGGATTTTTAACACCAGCCGTTATTCTAAATACGCATTCAGTTAGTTGAGAACTTTCGCTTTCGTGTATCATATAACGAAGATAAGTCCATCTTGTTGATATAATATGAGTTGCCATTACATAGCTTAAACCATCAGAATTAAATATCATTTTAGGTATTCACGAAACTAATTTATCGATACTTACTCTACCATGTTGAACACCACCAGCTTTGAAAATTAACACATTATCATCTGCTAGTTGTAAACTAATTTGAATTTGACTAGGAGAAAGCATGTTTGTTTCTAAACCGCCGAAAAATGAATATATTAATGGAATTATAGAGTTAGCTTTTTTATCAGTTATGATTAAAGCATGACGAACTGCAAACCCTATATTATAACCAAAGTGAATATACAAATCAAAGTGAATATACAAATTATCAATATGATTTGTTATGTTTGGTGTAAATTTAGTTTCTCTAATAACTGCATTTTTGTCAAAGCCAATTAAGGTGTGAAAAGTTGACCCCTTAAATCAAGTATGAAATTATTATGAATGGTAACTAAACAGTTGAAACTTGATAAATCAAATTCAATTCTTATTGGAACAGGTGAGTCAGCAGCTAAATCACCGTTTACAGCTAATGTTTCTTTTATATAATTATCGATATCAGCATCAGCATAACTGTAATTTCCATTTTTAAAAATAATATCTTTCAAATATTTTCCATTAGAATACCTTACCATTTTGTTATTAAAATTCTCACTAATATTATACCATGAATAACTGATAGAATTAATATTATGAAGTCCAATCCCATACTGTTTGTTCTTGTCTAATCTCAATGGTCTGTCACATACAGTTGTAAAATTACTTGGTGTATTTGAGCTATTAATTATTGAAGCTTTTCCTGATGATATTACAATTTTCTTGTTCCATTATACATACTAGTAGATAAAATTAATTACCTAAATAAAAGAGTTTAAAACTTGATTTTTCAAAATTTAGAATTTTTGTAGTGTCCCTTTGTGTGGCCGTACTTAAAGAAATGGCTCCTCCTTCTTTAATATATGCTTCAACTGTTTCTTTTAGTATTCGTCTACTATTTTCCACTTTTGAATATAACTGCTTAATACGAGCGGTTATATTCAAATCAAAACGTTCTACATGTCCTTCTGTATAAAAATAAAATTTATTTCAATTAAGTAGCGCTCGGATTTATGATTTCTAAATGCACCGGTTAAATCCCCAAGGTGATTAACCATAGAATATTTTCTGCAGTATTTATTAATGAATTGGTTACAAAAGTAAACGCTTCGAGAACATATTTACGAATGGTTCTTTGAAGCGTTTTCGTGTTGGGTATGATGCATAACCAACATTATCTTGAATACTACTTATCCCGTCTACACGCCTACTAAACAGTGTCTCCAGCTCAAAAAAGAGCAATCGTAAAATGAGACAAAGCAACTTCCGAGCTAGAGACAATGTCAAGATATGGCTGTCAAAATGTGAGTGTGACCAATGTTTTAGCTATATTTTATTGTTTTAAGACATGAACTGACTAATCAGAGAATGTCCTGCTCCGGGTATAAGCCAGGAACGTCCATAAAACCCACGATTTGTTCCATATAATGGCTTACCTTTGTTGTAGAACTTTTCTCCCGTGACCGGTAAGCTTGTTTACATGACAAATTTCGACATTCTTGTGTAGTTTAGTCCGAGTTCTACGCATTAAACATATTGTAGCATCATATATTGGTCCAATATGATGATAGAAACAAATTAGCACCACAAATACACAGGAAAAGGCATTACTCGGAGAGTTATGCTGTTTTTTTTACAAGTCTCAAGAAGTGTTTTTTGGCGGCTATCAGACTTTTGATTATGATTTTTAAGAAGAGCTATTTCATTATCAAAATCACTGCTTCTATCATCTTTGGTTTCTCTTATTTGATCAGAAGCATCAGCAACAACAGCCGAGAGTTCAAATTTGACAACTATTCGTTTGCTGATGTCTTTAAACTCTTGTGGATATTGTCAACGTTAGTGCTTATCTGTTCATTTAATTGTTTAATTTGAGTTATTTCGGTATCAAAAGCAGTTCTTATTTGTCTTGAAGCATCGGCAATAGTAGCTTCAATTTCATTGTTATCAACTATTTGGTTATTGATATCATCAATCAGTTTATTGAACGGACTCAGTAAAATCATAAACTTCTCTTGTGTTGTGTTTATTACTACCGTAAGATCCTTTACCGTATTTATTCATGTGCACCATGAAACATAGTGCAATTACCCAAAAATCCGTGTTTTATGTTAATGCGACACACGGAAGAACATCGAATTTCGAATAAAAAGGTTTTAATATTTTCCCTTTCAATGAATTTTAAAAGTCTGATTTCCAAGGTAGTATAAACTGGCCAACGTAAAAAAATAGTATGATAATGGACCTTTGGAAACGGCCGAGCACGACACATACGAAATATTGCAGTCTCGGTTTGATTGAGACTGTTCATGAGCGGTAGTGAAATATGCTAGCTACCGCTCACGCCCTCTAGCCCCGGTTGAGCAGAACTCAATATTCATAAAATCAACAGCACAACATTTTAAACATCCCTAAGATGGCATGCATGTGGTGGTTGACATGGAGTTGACGTCTTCCCCAAGTCGTACGGCGTATGGTCCCAGTATCTAATAAAATGAAATGCCCCGAAGAGCGAAATAAACATAATGGAATTTAGTTGGGAGCAGCGGTTATGAAGCCTGCGTATAAAAAGCAGACAACATATCCTATGAGTGGTTAAACAATACCCAGTGCCTTTTATCGGCCGGAGTAGTGGAACCACCGAATCAAAAATAAGTAAGGAAACAAAAGAAATTGAAAATGTACCACCGATAACTAACTATAAGTATCGGGCTCAGCGATCTCCAAAGATCGAATGAATAACAGTACTGATAGTTTGTTAAATAGACAGATGAATGATACAGCATTGTTCTGCGGTTTGTTTATATATCTGTATTGCCGGTTTTATTGATAGTGGCCCGTGTGGTTCCCGGGCAAAAATAGGGTCCCTGCTTATTCAGACCACCCGAATTCATGTTAATTGTGTCAGTTATGCCATGTTCATTGTATCAGTTATGTTCCACCCGAATTCATGTTTATTGTTTCAGTTATGCCATGTTTCATTGTGCTGACTGAGTGGCTCCAACGACAAATGGAGTGTTTATAATAATTTTCAGCAGCTCTGCATTTCTTCAGGAGAAAAGGTTCTAGGTCCATTCGGCATGGAAAGTGGGTCTGGGCTTTTCATTCCTGTTGGCGCCATATAACCATTTTGTGATGGTGCACCGTAGAAACCCCAATTCGACTCAACTTATCTTTATTGATAGTGGATTGAATGTGTTTTTAACTACTTATATTCGTAATTTTCATTGATGTAGCAAAGACAACTTAACTTTGATTGGTTTCCAAGAATTAGTTCCAGAATTGTATCATACGTTTTTTTAGTTATGGAAATTGGATGTGTAGCTAGTTCTGCATATATGTGTAGGTTCCGTTTTGGCTATTTGCATCTCTTTTTTAAAAAATCTGTATGAATGCGTTCTATGATGTCCTCATTTTCGAATCCTCAGACTTCGCAAAGCATATGTTCGGGTCTGTAAAATTGTATGATCAAAAATGTTGGTTGGCGATCTAAGGGAAGTATAAATTATGAGTTTTTTTGTAAAGTAAAAATGTTCTTTTTGGCTTGTTCAACAAAATACAAATGTTTTCGCGCATTAAGCTTCCAGAACTAGAAATTTGACGCCTAGTTATTTATACTTATTAGTGAATTTTATTTTTTCTGGTAGAGGTTAAAAGAGAATCGCGTCGTAGTTCAAGACCAATTACAAACATCTTTGTTTTGCTCGTATTAATATTAATTTTTAGACACAAAGCAGTAAATGGTCAATCGGAAACAATATAGCAATACATACATACATACATACACACACGTACTTTCAAATTACCAGATTACTTCAATTTGATCTCTTTCTCAGTAGAAGTAAGTTAGTCATGAGACTGAAATACATAAGCTGGTGTGTCGTCATAATTAAATAGTTTGAAATCATTGGAGTAAAGATTTCTTAATTCATTCTTATCTTTGAACTCAACACTTCCCCAATATTCCCTAATTGTTGCTGCTTTCATTATCGAGCGAATTTGCTTAGTTGACACGTCACGTGACTTCTTGGCGTGCTGCAACATGCTGTCAAACGTTCTTTCGTCGATTTTGTCTGGTAGGGAATCATTTCCAATGAGTCCTCTGATTTGCAATTTCTTCCAAGCCCTTTGTAATGCGTCTGAAAATGATATACATTTAAGGTAATGCTTCTTGAAGGAGAACGGCTGGGTGAGCGTATCTTTAATGGCGTCCTCTGCCGCCAATTTAATTCCGTCTTCCTTCAAAACCGACGACATATGTTTCAAATTCAGCTTATCCAGAATAACTTCAGAATCTTCAGCAAAATGTTCCATTTTCCCGATAAAATCGTACGCAATTCTACAAAGTCGACAGTTGCTGTCCATCTGAACAAAATGCGGGTCGACGTCCTTGTTAGTTTTGAGAGAATGCACAACGTATTTGATGAATTCGCGGAAAGTGACGTCATGACCACATCGAATGGAGAAACTGCTTGCTTTTGGTCTTGTCAATTTAATAATCTGTGTACCCAGAAGTTTCCAAAAATACGGATTAGGTGCCACCAATTTATCGACATACGTGGACAGAAGTCTCATATAAGGGTCTCTAGTAAACAACACTTTGAAACTTGTCTGATTTTGTAAAGATGTTATAGAGTATCGAGACGCTTCGTATTCCTTGTCAAAAGATATAGCATAAGGGTGTGGTAACTTGGCGTATTTGGCCTCTCGTTGAACCATAAACACTCGTCTCCAAAACGTGCTACCCACTTTGTATAATGGACAGAACATCAGGTCATTCTGTTTGCTATATCGCAAGGTTATGTCTTCAGACCGGCGGATGCTGCTGCTATGGTTTGCGCATGCTTCTTGTGTTGCTTTAGCGTTCTGGTAACCGTCCTGGAAAAATAAAAACAATGTAATTGATTGGTCAAATGAAATAGTAATTAAGGTATTTTCTTTAGAATTATACCTCACACTCAAACGTGTCGTTATAACTGTTATATGTATACTTTCACTTAATTAAAATATACTACTCAAAATTTGCTAAGATCACTTTTATTCTTTCATATACTTTTATTAGAAACTAATTCACAAATAACGATATTAATTTCATTGATACTTCAACAATTCCACAATTTGAATCAAGTCATGAGATCACATGACCATACACTGCCCTAAATAATTTCATGTAAAATAGAAATAATGCTATTTATTTGAGCAAGAAATTTAGACAGCAAAAATGTGATCCTTAGCAAATTTTGAGTAGTATATTTGTAACTAAATTAAATAGCAAAACGAAAATAAATCTACTAATATTTTTTAAAAACAGCATTAGCCCACGAGGCGAGGGACGTAGTCTTTGCGTTCCCGTGTGATCGCTTATCTATATCTTAAACTGTTCGTGTGCGGTCCATAGCTCTAGAATCGCTTGAAATATTGTGATTTGTGAACCCAGGGTTCACTGAGTACAGTTTTCATTCACTTCAAAACTTGGTCTGAGCTATGACCATTTTTCAAAATTGTTATAAATATCGTGACTACACATTTGATATGCACATTATGTTTCTTGTTATATTATGCTAAAGCCATGGCCAGTTTATTCCAATAAATTTAAATTATTTTTATTACTGGGTTTTCTTTCACAGCCCATCTGCAATAATAAATTAAACGGTTGTCTGAATTATCACTAAATGGTGTGCCGAGAACCAAACGCAGGGTCGTATGCTTATAGTCATGCTCTGTTTTTGTCCGTTTCATAACATCCTAATTTGGTTTATGAAACTTGGTGTGTATGTCAGACAGTATATCGAGCACCAAATTGTGTTTCTTATGTTTATAATAGGTGGTCAAAAACACGTTCCTTAACCGGGATTCGAACCCATGGTTTAAACTATCGAGGACACATGGTAGGGAATCAATTATTCGTCATTTACCTGTACCCGGTTACATATACCCCTACCAGAATGAAATTCGCTCCTGACAATGTGTATTTATACAAGAGAACCACTGCTGATGTTTCTCTGGATGTTTAGTTTCAATCTTTTAATGTTTTGTTATTTTCTGTTTAACATTCTTGTTTTGTACAGTATTCATAATAAATAATGTAAAGCACAGAAACGTTAAGGTAACGTAAAATACGTTTAATCTCATAAACGTATTCAATAGACGGCATATCGCACACCAACGTTGGCGTGTTTCGAAGTTACGGGTTAAGGTTATGTAATATTGTGTCTCCGATCTATCAATCCATATTGGAATGCAACTAGACGTGAGAATCATGGCTCTTATGGTGATATGTACCTATCATAGAACCATGATTCTTCCTTCTTTAGTTTTCTTCAGGACCCCGAATCGATCCCGTTCGCACTCTTCCGGCGAGGTTTCTGAAACCAATGCCTGCATAAGCAACCACCGTCTTTCAGTAGAACAAACTTTAAATACCACAACTGCACGAAGAAAACTCACCAAAGAAAGAAAATACAAGCCCAAATTGTCGCTAATCGAAGGCTACTGCTAATATTCGTCTTTCCTTGTTTACGTTCGAAAATGGTTCGAAAATTAATCTCGTTTTCGTGTGACCTCTTGTCTTAACTTAAACTCGCCCACAACTGACACAAATCGACAACGTTAACAGGAAAGCGTCAGATGCGTGAGTAGGGCGGGGCTAAGTTCAGACGAGAAGGTTGTGGGGGAAATCCGTACCGTACATCTACCTGCATGATTCTCTTACGAGTAACCTATGCAGCTGCGTGTCAGTGCAATTAAATGTTAAACGAACTAGATCCTATCCATTTCGGAGGCCTGGTTTGTGCAGTGTGCGTGAAATACATTCA
The DNA here is from genome assembly GCA_037043455.1 of Cyrtodaria siliqua. NCBI lineage: Eukaryota > Metazoa > Mollusca > Bivalvia > Adapedonta > Hiatellidae > Cyrtodaria > Cyrtodaria siliqua. Next base: position 289,113 of record JAWPHD010001035.1, read on the forward strand.
CTAGATAGTGAGTTTAGCTGTTAGTGCAACAGGCTAACTTGTGAAATGACAATATAGGTCAAACAATTTAAAATCTAAAAACTGGTTAAAAACATATGGTCACTTATGGGATAGTGTGGTTGGCGTTGAATTAAGATCAGTGAGCACACTATGTCTGACGGCAGTTTGTTCTATAGCACAAAGGTCATAGGGGAAAAGGAATATTGATAATATCTAGCAGTGGTGTGGATGTGTTGGTATAAGAGAGGATGCATGTGGTGAGTCATTCTGTAAAAGTATGGGGTAATTGGACAGCGGCAATATCATGGACAATTTGGTAGAACATGTTCAGTCGAGTATCAACTTTCCTGTGTTCTAGTGACCTCCAGCGGAGACTAGGTCATGTCAGTGACACGTTCGTATGTGGAGTAGTTGTTTTTTACCCACATTGCAGCTCTGCGCTGGACTATCTCCACCTTTCTTATGTTTTGATGCGTGTGTGGGCTTCATACTGATGAAGCATATTCAACCTGGGGTCTAACAAGAGTTTTGTAAGCTGTCTGTCTTATATTCTCGTTTCTGGCCTTAATGTTCCTACGTAGGAAACCTAAGGTCGTACCTGCAGTGGTTACTGTCCTGTGTATATGATTTTTCCAGCTAAGGTTGGAGCCGAAATCTATACCAAGGTACTTCGCATTGTCTGCAATTTCTAAAATGTGTCCATTGATTGGATTGTGTATGGTGTCTGGACTGAGTGCTTTTGATCTAGTCACACGTAGGACCTGGCATTTACTTGGATTTAAGTACATCTCCCATACAGTTAGTGTGTCACGTCTTGTTGGATGATTTTACTATCACAGGGATTTTCGACTGTGATGTACACAGCTGTGCCATCAGCAAAGAGTCTAACTTGAGATTTATAACAAATGTCCTCTGGCAGGTCATATACATATATATAGCAAGAATAATACGGGACCGCGCATTAAGCCTTGGGACACCCCTGATGTAACATTTATCTGATCTGAGAGCTCCTCCTCAAAAACGACAGATTGTGTGCGATTGGAGAGGCAGGCTTTGATCCAATTTAAGGTATCTCATGTCAATCCGTGTTTTGAAGTTTGTGAAGTACTTTAATGTGGCTTACTTTATCGAACGCCGTGCAGAAATCCAGCAGGATCAGATCAATTTTCGACCATGCAAAACTTTTCTTAATAAATCCTCTACTAGCAGAATAAGTTGTGTCTCGCAGGTTCTTTTTTCCCTAAGTCCGTGCTGGAGATCAAAGCGTATTAGGTGGGCATTAAAATTCCCAGCTTGGATGCAATGATGTGCGTCATTACCTTACTGAGGATGCAGGTAAGCGAAAATACATTCCGAAATATAACGAAGATAGCAGGTGTATGGTACGGATAATACCGAAAGAATTAATTAATAGTTTGGCTTAGTGTATCGAAACTAAAGGAGATTACCAGTATAAGTAGATGTATAATATATATAAAGACAGAAGAAAATGTTAATCCATTTAGTAATATCGTAAATTAGAACAATTAGCATGCATGCACGAAATAAATCCATTGAAAACGAGTACCACTTTTTATAAGTATGTCCCTAATATCGGGAAATACGAAAAGGATAAGTTTGTTAAAATCACAACAGACTGGCGAGTTGAAAAAACTAGGAATGTACATGTATATATTTAGCAAATGACAAACGTGAAAAAAGTGTAGTTAATTAATAGTCTTACTTTTTTACTTGTAACTTAAAGAATGTATAGTTACTATGTATGTCATGTTGTAAATCCATTTTGTATATCCATTTTGTTTAAACATTTACGTTAAAAGATATCCTTTGCAAATACAAACAAACAAAAAAGAAACACACACACTAAAACATAATAAAAATATAACATTTTTTTTGCTGTATTATTATATGTGTGTAATCCTGTTTCCGCAGACATTAATAAATGCTGTTGATGTACACAATATAGACAGTTATTTACTTTGGCCTTGTGCACTGACCCGGGCCGTTCAAATATACATATTCTTTTTCGATCTGTTACAAAACAATTTACATGCATACCTCGTGATATATATAATGGACAATCACGTGAATTTTTGATTTCCTTTTTGTTCATTTATCATTCAAGAAACCGATGGCCAGTTAATTGTGCATCAATTTAAATATGACTATATTGATAAACAATGGGATGTTCCATTTAGATATATATTTGAGAGTACATCTATTCATATCGTGTTCATTTGTTTAATACGTCATTTACTTTATTATTTTCAGCAGCAAAATACTACATTTTTGACTCATATCATGTGCATTTACAACATACTCTTCTCATTGTATTGAAATGTATTCAGTTGTATCCGCCTGTATTGTATTGGCGAAAAACATTGTAATGTTTGTGCCGAATAAAGAATTGAAATTGAAAAACTGAATTGATCTATCAGACGTAATAAGATAAAAATGGAATCCGTGCCGTACCGTGCATTCCGGCTAAGATCATTTGTGTTACAGTTATCACAAATAAAAATGTAATACTAATTAAATCATCATTATTTTATAAATATAAGACCTGGGTTCAATTACATGACCAACCAATTAGTTAAAGTACATGTTACATTGCAAATGAAAGGTGTGACAAACACTTAGGCAGATTTCAAGAGGAATTCACACATTTTAACAACAGCAGAAAGCCAGACATACAGTTTTCCAAACAGGGAATGGTAAGAGTTTGAGCCAAAACCTGTTACGGGATTTTACAAACTAGAAATTCTTATCTGTATAAATAATGTTACATTGTTTTAATCAGACGACTTATATGTACTGTGTTTTATTTATTGTAGGACAGTTATTGTTAATCAGTTCATAACAGGTCTGACCTGATGTGATAACGGATCTTTTAGTATTTCTTTATTTGCGCTTATTAGGTGGATATTCCCCGGGTGCTTATTTACAAATTTCACAGTTTACCTGAACTCATTTTAATGACATTTTAAACTTTGAGTATCATATAATTATGTGATACTCATAAGGTTGATTAACAATAGTTGTCCAATTCTTATCACATTAAATGTATTATTAGTAACTCCTGAACAGGTCAAAATGATAGTTATGCTTTGATATGAATTATTGAATGTTGTATGTTAATGTGCAATAATATCGTCTCCTATAATTCTTTTAGAATGGTGTTTACAATTCATGTTTTATATATGAAATAATGTATATATGTATGCATATTTGATTGTAAACAATGCGACGCAAATACACTATTAAAATAAACTAAACTACATGACTAATATATTTTTCTGTTAGCCTTTAGTAACATCTCGAGCGATGTCTGAGAAAAAGAATTATCACAGCTTGAGTATAGCATAGATGTACATGACAATAGATGCATGATTTAGATAAAATATGTATATAACTATCGTTTTCATTTAAATAAAAACATATCTATACATTATAGCATAATTACAACTAAAGTTAGATAATATTATTTCAGTCATCATATTTGGTCCATATTACATCCTATAGATATCGTTTAGTTCCATTACTCAAAGCTAAATTATTTATTACTACGTTCGGTCACGGATATAAATACTAGGTCTATGGTTCAGTATTCTCCGTACCACGCAGCTACTATTTCCGTCAAGTTTCGGAATGTACGTACCGCTTTTACCACCAACCACACGAGAAACGCGGTTATTCTTCGAACGTAAACAAAACGAATATTGATCAATATAAGAGTAGCCTTCACACAGCGACAATTGGGGTCTGTAATTTCTTTCTTTGGTGAGTTTTCTTCGTGCAGTTGTGGTAGTTAAAGTTTGTTCTACTGAAAGACGGTGGTTGTTTATGCGGGCATTGCGTGATGCCTTCAGAAATCTCACCGGGAGAGAGCAAACGGGGCTCGGTTAGGGGTCTTGAAGAAAACTAAATAAGGAAGAATCATGGCTCTATGCTACTACATACCACCATAAGAGCCATGATTCTCACCTCTATGATGCAACATGATACGTTTATGTATGCATCCTCAGTAGACGGAGTATCCTATACCACATTTAGGGCCGTATGTTTAATGTCAAGGTCACTGGATAAAGTCGTGCAATGTTCATGCTCAGTTAATAACTCACGAAACGCTTGCGATATAAGGATGTATATTGATGATGTTTGCAACATTAAAGGGGTTGATGCACTATAACCAAATAAGATTTATTTAAAATGGCTCTGACAACCTTAAAAATAGATGAACGAATTATCAAAATACCATGAAAAATAAATGAGATATGACTTATTAAAAATGTGCAAAGAACATAAATGGCTTGGAACGATGACGTCATCGCGCCTTCTTACTTTATATGGCATATTGACAAACTATATTATAAAGCAAAGCAAATCACTGCGCATTGTTTAAAAACAGATATACAGATGTGAAATGTATAAATTGTATGCTTATTTTTCATTTCCGGTAATTTTCTTCGCTTTAAAAGACATTTCATGAGTGTATGTGTCATTTAACGACTGTGTGGCGTGTACCAAAATTAGGTTCGCATGTTTAAAGTTAAAATCAAGGGTCAAAGTCATGTAATGTTCGTATCTTGTCCATAACTCATGCACCGCTTAGGATATTATAATAAAACTTGGTAGTTGTGCCATGCACCAAATGTTAATGTTTAGGGGTAAATGTCATGCGTGTCTGTCATTGACTCTTGAATCGCTTGACATATTGGGATGAAACCAAATGTGAAGGATATGTGTATGTGTGTTTGGTGTTTACTATCATTTTCCAGCACATTTTAGGCTATATATGAGTGGTGGAGGTAGACCATCCACTTATTCCTTGGTAGAACCGGTATTGTTTACCACCTGTCATCTGTAAGAAACGACAGTTTCTCAATCGAGCTTCCAGTGGGATTCGAACCCGCAGTGATTTGTGTATATAGTGTTACTAGAAAAGTGTATCCCGTAACTAAATCTGAGTCGTATGTTTAACGCCACGGGCCAAGGGGTCATGTTATTTTCTTTTTGACAAGCATAATAACGTTGACGGTTGACCACAAGTATGTTTATGGTGCGGTGATGGGTGGGATGGGGTTGGGGCAAGGTGTGTCTGCTTGTCAGGTAAACACTTCCTATTTTTCGTTTCCGTTTTAGTTTACTTTTTTTTCACACACAATTTAAATAACAAAATAGCTACATTTCTATGTTAATTGGTTATACGTTTTTCTCTGTGGCAGTACAAATTGTTTCAGGGGGAAGAGATAAGAAAGGGATTTCCTGAGGACCTCTGAGGAAATGTAGATTTTCCAGGTGGCAGGCCAGGATTATATTTTTTTTCTGTAATTCAGGTACTATTGTTTCTTAAATATTCCTTAGAGTCGGGGTAGTGGGTGTGGTTGAGCGGAATGGGGTGATGGGAGAGGGTGAGTACAGCTAACCCATACATGCCTAACAGAATTTCATTTCTGTCTATTGAATCCTCGGATTATGCACGCCCCTCCATTCACTCCCCGCGCACCCTTGAGAATATCCGCGCTTAGTATGTGTTCAAGTAGCTAATACCTCAAAAATAGGATACAGTCGTCAAAATCCACATGAAATCCACGTGGAAAATTAAAGGAATTGCTTCAAAATTCACATGAAATATTAAAAGAATTGTTTCAAAGAAAGGGGCGTAGTTCCCTGTATGTAGAGTATGCAATTGCTTACACATTGTCTGCAAAAAAAATCAATAACAAAATTCGTTGGTAACTTTTAATTCGACGCTCCCGTTTTTGAGTTTGATCTGGCTGGTTAAAGCTGTTTATATTGTTCTATAGAGATTGGATTCTCAACATGTGTAGTTGTATATATACGCCATCAGCAGTAGGTTTAGAAACCGTGTACATATGTTGTAAAATTAGGCTGTTGTTGGCGGGATATCTACTTAAGTCCCTACCCCGTTGTCCGTTCCAACCTAAGGAAGGAAAGTGTGTTGACGGGTGATGGTGATGGGTGGGGATGACCACTTAGAGGGCGTTTTCGGGAAGAAACAAATCCAGGAGTAGTGAGGTATTTTTGCAATTTCCAGAGGACTGGGGTGTTATCAATAAATATTTTCTTTTGGAGGTGATTTTAGGTGACCGAATATGGTAATGAAGCAGGCAGGGATTTCTGGAGTGTTTGTGTGTAGGAGTGTTGGAGGTGAAGGGGCGTAAAGGAAAAACATCCAGGGAGGTATGTCTGGAGTGTGTGGGTGTGGTGGAGGTGGAGGGGCGTAAAGGAAAAACATCCAGGGAGGTATTTCAGAGTTTTGTTTGTATTAAAAGAAATCATGGGTTATTTTGTATATGTTCAAGAGGGTCGGGGTTTCCTCAGCCGCGCCCACCTCACCCCGCCACACACTTGCTCTTGAGCCGCAAATATTGTATAAAATAGAATAAAACTACGATACCCCTACTGTTTATATAAAACAGCACCCCTCCTGTTTATATATTTGTTTATTTATAAGATGTGCGGCTCAAGATTCAGTGTATTGCTATTCGTTTCAAAATCACAGATTCAATCACCGTAAACGTACACAGTACTGCATTGACCACGTTCACATGCATAATAGATGCCAACACAGCGAACAAATCTTATAGCGTGTCTCACGTTATAATGTTTGGTTTGAATTCATTTTATTTGATCATGTGTATGTACTGACAGTCGTTAATTTAATTGACGTCTGTGGAGCAGTCAGTCTTAGAGAACGTAGTGTTTTACTTCATGCGGAATGCTTTGGGCTAACGTATATATTTCCAAAACAAATATATATTTTTTCAACAAAAAAAAAGGAACGTCCGAGAAGTAGTTTTTCTTCATGCGGAATGCTTTGGGATAACGTATGTATTTTCAAAACAAATATTTATTTGTAAAAATATGCTACCAAAAGCTATATTTAGACACTATTTATTCATCGATATTTCATCAATATTTGTGTCTGCAATAAATATTATATATATTTATATCTTCAATATATATTTAGAAAACGGAATAACATATATATTTGCGTTTACAATATATATTTAAGGGACACTTTTTTTCCCGAAGTAACATATATGTTTGCGTGTACAATATATATTTTAGGGACATAATGTATATTTTTCGGAGTAACATATATCTTGCAACATATAGTCACGTATGGCGCCTAATACGTATCGCCGTGTCCAAGGTACCCGTTATATGTCTTTGATATATTCTTGAACGTGTGTAACACACTGTTACAACGCACTTTGTAGTAAAAACAAAAAAGTAATGCAAAGTGTGTCGTTATCACAATGTTGTCGCACTTTGTAATATTTAATTGCAAAAAGGTATTGGCGGCACAATGTGACCGGTTTCGACAACTTGAAAAATAAAACAAGAGATGGCAATATTGAAACTATTTGGTTTGGCAAATGTGAATTCTATTCGATTGATTGGATTGGGTAATTTGCAGAGTACTCAAATGCCAAATTGTCGGAACCAATCAGATGCACTACACGGTATTAAATAGTATATAACAAATGCCACGATCTGCAATCTGATTGGTTCCGAAAATTTGGCATTTGGGCGATCTCTTTGCTAAGTTACAAGGCTTCTGAATACTTCGTCAGCTGTTTCATTTAACTTTTTTAATAAACATATTATGCCTTTAAAGGGACATACGGCAATCTTCAAGTTATCAAGCATTACACTTAGCCTCCCAATATAATACTCGAGTATCATTTTGACTTTAAACCTGCTTGCATATAATTCAATACTCTTTTGAGTTTTGAGTATTCTACGATAGCTTTATTGGTGCAGTATAATCAACAGTTAGTAATATGCAAAAACAATTTGCTTTTTACTATTCTTCAAATTAATAATAATAATGATTGAACAAATGAAATTGATTTAGAAAAGCTATAGTGATGCCGAGTGTTTTACGAAAAATCAAGATTGCCGTGTGTCCTTTAACGTAAATCTGACACCAGCAAAGTAATATAATTGACATAAGCTGAAAATAGCGTTTTTCTTTGACAAACAATGCCCATGTTGCTACAAAGGCTGGTTAAGTCAACTATTAAATAAACATGTATATTTATATTGACCTAAAGAACGGGTTTACAAGAAAACATTGCAATACAACTGTGTATTCAGTGTTAAGCTCCATTTACACAAGCTAATGGAACAGAAAATATACTGACATTGGATACGAATCAAACGGAAGGCTATTTATTTTAACAGTGTAAAATGTAATACTTTATATCAACAATTTACTTAAGATACACACATCACACACCTATTCAAAAATCTTAAACTTTTAAAAGAATGGTATTCTGACCATTTCCGTCCGTCATGGTCATTTTATTACACACTATTAAAGATATTCTGCAACCCACTTATTTTACAAATTATGTATCAGTGAAGTTAGAACGTAGTTCGGAGTTTAACATTGATTTTCAGGTTTGTCGAACGCTAAATTACGAAAGCTAAATTACGAACAACGCTCTAACTTTCCACACAAATCGAAATCCTCACTTTCTAAATATAAGCCTATATTCATAATTTTGATAGAGCATCATCAAAAAAAACCTGACCAATCAGGGACCAGAAATATAAGACTTACCAATACATTCTGGTAGGTGATAAACTCGGTCTTTATCCTAGATGGTCAACCAAGTTTACTGTTAAAATTAAGGTATTTACAGTGTGATTATTTTAAAACCCTGCATATTTCACGCACATGTATGCAAAGTGATTCAATACATATATCTTTCAAAATATAATCTTGAAAATTATCATCTTTTAACTCTGCCAAAGATTTTTATTTTACTATAAAACCTAAGATAAAAACCGAGTAACACAAATGTTATCATCTAGTGAAAATAAATTAAAATCTCAACATTTTGGCAATGGAAAATTATAGATTGCTAAAATAAACACTCCAAAAGTTACCCCACCGAAACCTCCTTTGTAAACTGACATCCGAAAGACTCTAAAGAAAGCCGTATATGCTTTATAAAAGGCCCCCAAAAAATCCCCCCGAACTTCACCGTTCGAACATGTTACAATACTTTTACAATACAACTTCAAGAAGTGCGTTTTTGATATACTTTTAAAGTTCATATCTATATCTATGTTAATTTTTCTTTCTCTTTTACTAGGCTAGTCAGCGTAGAATATCACCTTGAAGTAATTGCAAAAGTTTCAATAAGTATCACCTGCGAAACATCAACCTTAGACATGTATTCAGAAAAAAGTTGCACTTCCGTGGATGATGGGAAATTTGTTTAATTTAAATTTTATTTTCGATATTTATCAATATTTAGGATTCACAATTTATGTCCTGAATGGTACACCATACTCGTACAAAACAAGTTTGCACGCGCCATATTTGAACTTCCGGAATTATGTAAACATCCAAAGGCAACTGTTTTTGCGAGAAATAACAATGAGAAAAGCGTGTTTGGCCATGTAAGTATATTATTTTCTCCATATTATGTATTTATTTTGATTGTATTACGCGTCAGCGTTTATTCTTGTTAAAAAAAAACAGTTGTTATCCAAATCAGTTGAGAAAAGTTAATATCACGAAAATCAACGAAATTTCATATTTATTGTCGTATTGTACCATAATACCCATATAAAGTTACCCGAAATGGCTAAATATGATAAACTAATCAAATAAAAATCGAATTTGGTAATTTAAAATGGAAAAAATAGCAATAGCATAACACTGGTTTTCGCCGATTTTTAAAACTACGGAAGCCCGTACGGGTCATAAATGCGTAATCGCGCGAAATATAGAAACATCATTTATGCGTTTTAAATCACATTTTAACTGCATTTTATTGATGATGTTCTGTTCTTTTGTTCATTCAAACCCCATTTTCTCTTTAAAAGGATGCATGATGTGTAACATCTATATTGGGAAAGCCAGTACGGTAGTCGTTGGAAAGGAGCCATTGTGAAGCTATACCATTTGGAAATATACTTCTAAACAAGAGAATGCCCACATAGTGGTAAGCAATAACTGAATTGATTAATAGCCTGTATTTTATTTCTATTTTATATATTACATTACAAATTTGTTTAGTAAAGAAAATTTCTTTTAAAATGTTGCATTTAGTTTGCATTTGTTTACTTAACATATTTATTACGGATCCTATATAGTTAAAATTGTTTACTGTATCACACTTTTAGGTCCAAGAAAATAAATTGTTTTATGTTAAATCAGTTAACTTTTAAAAAGTAAAATATTGAAATGGCGTATCCTCAGTACATATATCTACTATGATATGATGGTTTGTATTATAATTCAGATACATTTATCAGGAAATGTATCTTTCAAATTCACCCTATTTTTTAGACCAGTATTCAGTGAGACCTAGTCAGATGAAGGCCATGCATCATAAACTCTATCGTTTGGCAGCCAATCCAGTGGCCAGTTCATTTGCTTCTCCAAGGTAAAGTAATGATTGTAAATAAACAATTTATATGATTGTAATTGTTTTAATGCAGGTACTCATTAATAATATTAACAAGTTATGTTATAATAACGGGAAGAATATAAATTATTTGTGAGCTTGAACATCCACAGAAATAAAGATGAGTTAAATTATAATCTCTTATTCTATTGGAATAATGCAGAACTTAATTTTGAAATTTCAGGATGATGGATCATGGGTTATTGCTCAGCAATGTGATGTGACCATAGCCATCTGAAATGGATATTACAGTAAGTGAATTGCATTTTTAATCACACTGAAAATACATGTTGTTTTACTGTCTTTATCATGCATTAGCATGATCAACAATGATGAGATGACACCCTTTTTTCTCTTCATCATACATGTTAAACCAAACAATAAATTACTTCCAGTTATTATTTAATAATAATCCCTAGTCTTTCCAACTTTTTTTGGGGTTAAATTATCAAATTTATGTAACATTTGCATGTTTCGAAAATGAAATAGTTTTTAAATAAATTGTATCTTTTTTTCAGCAAGAGTGTTCTTTCTGCAACTTACCCGTTGATGATAGCAAACCAACTGTTGTACTTCGTGGTAAAGGTTGTGACACCATCAACAGAACCAGCAAGGACAGACTCGCGAATATTCATGTTGTTCCGGGTCAGATAGTCCACACAGACTGTAGACGTGATTTTATTCACCCGAGAAACAGTTCATCAAGCAAATGTGACACTAATAATAATAATAATTATGTAACACGTTCAGTTGTAACATTTGATTTTGAAAACACATGTATTTTTTGTGGACACCATGCCAAAATTAATAATAGGAAAAGAAGTGCTGATGTATATCCCGTTAGAACAATTGAATTTCAAGAAACTATAAAGCAAAAATGTATAGAAAGAAATGATTCATGGTCACTTGAAGTACTTAGCAGAATATCCTCGGTTCTTGACTTACCTGCTGCAGATGCAGTCTACCACCAAAAATGTAATGTTAATTTTAGAACATCAAGGCAACTTCCTCGAATGTATTCAGATACATATGAAACACCACCAAAGAAAAGTCCAGGAAGGCCTGATTGTGTTGACATTAATGAAAGTTTCAATCATGTAATTTCTTATGTTAAGGAACATGAAGGTACCATACTGAACTTTGGTGGGCTCGTCAAGGTAATGGAAAACTCATGTGGAGAGAGGGCATATTCCAAGAAGCATCTGAAGAGCAAGCTTCTTGATTACTTTGGTGATAAAATCTCCATTAGTACTCTGGAAGGAAAGGAAGACAAGGTCTGTCTGAGAAGAACACTTTCAAACATTGTCTACACTCATTCTAAAGAAGAATGTAGCTCTGAAGAAGAAAAAAAGAAGAACTTAATACAAGCAGCAGCAAAAGTTATCAAAACTGAAATTGATTCAATCAAACAAAACAAGGATTACTTTCCAAATGCCAGTTCTATTTCTTCGACTGAAGAGAACAAGAAGTATTTACCAGAAAGTCTGACATTGCTCCTATCTTCACTGTTCTCCACTATTGACGATGTCAAGTTGGCTTCCATTGGTCAAGCTATCATCCAAGCCTGTCATCCCAAGAGCACTCTTGCCCCCTTACAGCTAGGTTTAGGGGTTCAGCTGCATCATCAGTTTGGGTCAAGATATTTGGTTGATCTGCTACACAAGATGGGATTTTCTGCATCTTACACTCTGGTTCAACGATATGAAGCCAATGCTGCAGCTACTTTGAACACCAACTTGCCAGATTTTTTCCCTGGAAAATTTCTACAATTTGTAGCTGACAATGTTGACCATAATGCATGTACCTTAGATGGCCATGGAACATTCCATGGAATGGGCATAATAGCATGTACAAGCCCTGGATCCGATGTGAAGATGGCAGTACCCAAAAAAGAAATATCCTTGGAAGATATTGTAGCGCTTGGCAGGATCAGCATTAAGTATTTTACACACATCGATTCTGATGAGCCTCGCTTGATGTTTGAAGACATACAGACTGACCACTTGGTTGATGAAAGACAGACAAAGAATGAACACTTTGACCTATTTTCGAAAGTCATTTGGTCTCTCAACACAAGAAGGCCAAGCTGGTCAGGGTTCATGCAACTATATTACAGTGCTGAAGAAGAGTATCCGGGAAAAACAGGGATATCATTTATGCCAATGATAAACTTAAACCCAAGCGATGCAACATGTATCAACTCAACCTTGCACTTTGTCTGCTCACAGTCGTCGAAGTATGGAGTTACTCCAGTGCTTACCTTCGACCAGCCATTGTTTCAGAAGGCCACTAACATTGTATCATGTTGCACAAGTTCAGATCCGTTGAAGAAAATAGTTCTCCGATTGGGTGGTTTCCATACCGAGATGAGTTTTCTAGGCAGTATTGGGCACATCATGTCTGGTTCAGGCTTACAGGAATCAATCGAGACGGTGTATGCGCCAAATGCTGTAACACATATGATGAATGGTAAAGCTGTTGCACGTGCCTTACGTGGACATTTCTTGGTAGATACAGTCCTCCACGCTATGCTGTTATCCAAAGCAGTGAATATTGATATACCTGCCATGGAAGAGGATGTTGGTTTGCACACCAGTCAAACAGGAAACTCAACTCCTGGAGAAGCTGATGCTCAAGATTCACGATTGACTAACGAAACCGGCTTGCAAAGACAACTATCTGAGATGTATGAGAAGTTGACACAAAAGGAGATGAGTAGCAATGAGATCGCACAGAGTGAAACTTTGCAAGTAGTAGCAGCTAGAATCATAGAAGAGAAACAGAAACTTACGCACAACAGGACTGCATCTTTGTGGTTTCAGTACATGGATATGGTGTCCATACTCCAGGAATTTATAAGAGCTGAGAGAATCGGTGACTGGAATGGACATCTCATTACTTTGAGCAAAATGTTGCCTTACTTTGCTGCCTCTGGACACAATTTATATTTGAAGTCTGCACGCATCTACATACAGAATATGTTGAAATTAGAGCAAGACCATCCTGAAGTTCATAGGCAGTTTTTAATGGGGAATCACACCTTGCGCAGAAGTGAAAGGCACTGGGCTGGCTTGTCGACAGACCTTGTCATAGAACAAGTACTAATGAGGTCACTGAAAAGCACAGGAGGAGTAACAAGAGGCCGTGGCATGTCAGAAACGCAAATAGCTGTGTGGTTGATGTCATTGCCTGCAAATGCAGAAATAAATAACGCTATGCAACTGTTCACCGGTACAGCATTTGTTACAAGTGACCAGCACAAGGACACCAAACCTGCCCGAACAACAAGGGATGACAAAGACACAAGGACGATACTCGCATTTATGCAAGATCATTCTCCTTTTGATGAAACAGACGGAGTACTGAGAAATATTGAGACTGGGGTAGCAGCAGGTAGCAGGGTAAATGCCGAACAAGCGAAGGCTATTGGAGAGAAGATCGTAGCAAATATGGCAGGACAATTTCTTGATGAATATTCATTTAAAAGATCCAACCAGGTCGTTACCCTTGGTGACAAAACATCAGTCAGAATTGCTGGGGAAGCAGTTGCAATTGACCCTCAACTTCTGTTTCAGCGCCTCACAGCAATAGCAGATAGATATTATGAAGATGTGTCAACATTATTTCAATACGAACTTTCTAGCGTACCGTCATCCCTTTTTGACAACACAGGTTCACCACGATTAGCACAGAAGTCACAGCTGGCTGATGCAATTTGGAAGATTGGCGATTGCGCTCTCGATCCAACTGAAAATGACACTGACAAGAGAAAGCTACATGTTATCGACGGTGGATCATTGTTGCACCGAATTCCATGGACAAAAAATATGACATTTGGTTCCATATTTGATCTATATCTGAACTACCTCACTCAGAGATATACTGAACCAATTGTCGTGTTTGATGGCTACAATGACGGACCTTCTATCAAAGACACAACACATCTACGCCGCTGTAATGGAATTGTTGGAAATCAAGTCAAATTTGGGCCAGACACTCCTTTCAAATCGAAAAAAGACACATTTCTAAGCAACTCTGAAAATAAGCAAACATTCATTGAACAACTTGGTAGCCATCTGTTTGACCATGGAATCACTGTGCGGCATGCACCAGGGGATGCAGATATGCTAATTGTTGAGACAGCCATTGAATTCGCACAACAAGATATAACATACGTCATTGGAGAAGACACAGACCTTCTTGTTCTTCTTTGTTACCATGTGCAACACTCATCAAATAAAGTGTACCTGCGATCCGATATAAGGCAAAGCAGAGCATCACCAAAAAAGATTTGGGACATTCAAAAAACCCAATCTGTTCTAACTAGGAATGTATGTGACCTGTTGCCTTTCCTACATGCGTTGACTGGCTGTGACTCAACGTCTCGAATATATGGAATTGGAAAGGCATCTGCTTTGAAAGCGTTGGTTGGAAATTCAGACCTGCAGGAAGTTGGGAAGCAGTTCATGGGGAGTAGGTCTGAGAAAGATGTAGGTCAACTAGGGGAAAGAGCAATTGTTAGGCTATTAGACGGAGATTCGTGTCTACCTTTAGATACACTGAGATATCACAAGTTCACGGTGAAAGTAATGACAGGAAAATCATTTGTGCAAGTTCATACATTACCTCCAACATCAGACGCAGCATTCTTTCATAGTCAGAGGGTGTATCTTCAGAGCCAGATATGGATCGGAAACACAATGCTGAAACCTGAAGACTGGGGGTATGAACTGACTGATAGCAAGTACACGCCTGTGAAGTGCTCCCTACCGCCTGCACCTGACAGTCTTCTGAATGTCATTCGTTGCAATTGCAAAAGTAATTGCGATAACAAAAGATGCACTTGCCGAAAACATGGCTTGGAATGCTCTCTGAGCTGTGGGTCATGTCGGGGTGTTGGATGTTCTAATTCTCCTACCCTTGCTGAATTAGACCTTGATGAAATTGTTTGAATTTAAGAATCACTTTCAATGTCCTACTACACATAAATGAGTATAAATAGTAAATACTCTGTTAAAATATTCAAGATCAGATTATTCAAAGTGATTTATGAATCTATAATATTTTCGCTTAATGATACTACTTGTATGTTAATACATATTTATTTAAGTATCATGTTACAAACATTTCACCTAAAATAGACAATAATTTCTTTATACCATTTATTACCAAAACCATAATTTAAAACGACAAGCAGAATCAGAATGACATTTGTACATATGCACATGTTTTTGTTAATGTGTACTTGATTATTAACTCAACCAAAATAAAATTGTGTAAGTGTATACTTATTGCATCACTGATTGTATATATAATGGATTTTACTATAATAGTATAATGTTCAATGAACATCTACATATTGTGTTGATGCATTTTCAATACTGTTTATAAAAATAATCATGAAAATATAATAATTTGTTCATTTTTTTCTTATTATAATAAGTGGGTGGGGTAATTTGACCCCTAATTATAGTTTTCCCGGGCTATAATATACACTTGAATCGAACTACGGCCAGGTTTTTACACTTGTAAGTTTTATAACAAGATATGGCACCCTTTTGTGAGACATAGTTTCATAAAACATTGATACATGGTGAAATGTATCCGAAAGCTGTGCATATTCCAAATTTTTACATTTTTATCGGTATGTAAGTTCAAGGGTGATATTTTCAAATTTCCCACCGTTGTTCAGAATGCAACTTTTTTTCTCAAATACTAGTGATATTTTCCTAACAGAAAACATAGAAATGAATTCTTTTGCAATAACTTCACACTTAGATGCTATTTTGGGCTACGTTGACTAGCCTATACATGTTCACTGCCAAGTTGTTACACTGTAAAATGTAATATGATAATTGCCCTAAAGAAGAAAAAAATATATTTATTAACTTTTTTTTTTTTTCATTCCGTCCGTTCGTCCGTTTGTTCGTCCGTCCGGCCTGCCGTGCTTACACATGACTGGTTTTGTACTAAGGGACTAAAGTTAGAATTTTCCAGACACATTGAATAACAGTTGAAAAACAGTGTTTTATATTGTGTCATGTGACCTTTTTGGTTTGTGTATTTAAACAAATACATGGCATTATACTAACAATTATATATTTGTTCGTCCGTCCGGACGTCCGACCGTTCGTCCGTCCGACAACCCATCCATCCATTTAATTATGTAATCACTGTACGGCGACTAATTGCAATTTTGACTGTATATCCTGGAACAACCAAAATACATGTCAGAACACAATACAACCTGATTTTAAACAGTTTCCAAATAGCTATAGTTCCACTTCATGTATGAGGAAATACACACCTGTACGCTTGCTATATTCGCTGTTGGAGTCAGGTTATCTTGAAGAGGGCTGGTCAACACGTTTTTGTAGACTATGGGGCGTTCAATAACGTTTCCATAATCTGTTGAATAAAGATGAACTTACAATTAACATACAATAAAATAAAATAACCGCAAATACACATATTATAATTCTCATGAAAAGATTAATTAATTTCTTAAATCAAAAACTGCGTAGCCCTTAAAGTGACAAAGCAATCGTTTGTTTTACTCCCCATCCCGATTATTTCGAATAACGATTTACATATTTTGAAAAAAAACAAAAAACATCAACAACAACAACAACAACAACAACACCACCAACAACAACAACAAAACAACAACAACAACAACATCAGCAGCAGCAGCAGCAACAACAAGAACAACAAGGTATTATCGAATAAAATGTCATGTTTTCGAAAGAATGAATCGATATTTCGATGTAACGAAAACAAAAAAGTCCATAACAACACGATATATATAGTCAATTATTTAGCTTTTTATAAATCTGAACGAGGCAGCAGGCAAAACATTCTGCGCTTATTTTCACAATATTATCTATGATAACATGTGTCCCAAACTGAGATACCAATTCCGCGGAGAACGAATATCCCACAACCCACCAGGCCACTTTGTAGGATTTCCTTTAAACTCGATATTAGAACAGTCTTCGATTCACCAACAACCTGAGGCGTTTCATACAGTACCGCATTATGCCATTAATATTCAGTGAATCTAGGTAGACCGCATATTCTGTATAGATGAACCCACATGTATACTCTACTCACTTGGGAGGATCACATACTGACTGATATATTTGTTCACCACTAGTGTGCCTTTTATCTTGAGTGTGTAGCTTTAAGTAGTTTAATTTATGGAGAATATGACACAAATTTAAAAATAAATATGCTATGAACATTTGACCGTTTGTACACTCTGTGCAGTTAAGCGACATTACCAAAGAGACAAACTTAAATTAGGTATCAGTCAATGTCCATCAGGTTTTATGCAAATGATTAGTAAAGAAAACTCGACGAGTTTTTGTAGTTTAAAGGGACACATGGCAATCCTGATTTGTCTAAAACTCACTGAGTCCCGTTAGTTTGTCTACATAACCTGCATATGTACAATCATTAATATTAATTATTAAAATAGTTCAAGGCAACTTGTTTTTACATATTACTAACTATTTGTTATATTGCACCAATAATATAAGTAATTCAAAGTACTGCGTACTGAATGGCGAAAACATTAGTAAGCAAATGGTTTTGAACTGTTGAGATTAAAGATTGTATGAATTTGTATGATTGTTATTGGAGAAGTGATTCTTGTTATATGTTATAGATCTCTCAGCTGAGCCAGCTTGCTATGTTGTTTTACTACTGAGAAATAGTCTTGATCATCTGTCGTTTCAAATACAAAACATTACAAGCGTCGCAAAAATCTAGACAAATCGTCGGTAAAATAGGTCTGGTCTTGAAAAATATGGTAACATCCGTGTGGTGCGCTAAAACGATGTATCCGGTCTGTGAGCGATAGCATATGGCTGAAAATGGTAAACCGTTTTCGCCAAAACAATTATAGTAGAATAAGGAAAAACATTTAAATCTCGTTTTCTAGTTGTAAAATCGTAATGGTGCATGATTAATAGATCGAGGTGCTAATTTTAATTCATTCTTGATATACAAGATTGCCGTGTGTCCCTTTAACCCAGAGCAACATTAATTCATACATGTGCGACGTTGAGAAGTGCTTTTTATGATCAAAGTTTAATTAAATTACATTTACATCTTATAACACATTTCAATAACTGAAGTTATCATTATATAATTTCAAAATGTCAGTTCGTCAATAGGTATAATAATTCAATTTATCCCGTAAAATGGCATCGGTGAGTGTAATTTACATGATAAAGGCAACTGTCTGACATTATATCATGTAATGGTGTTTTTTTTTGCTGGATATAATCTCAATTTATGCTAATTCAGGCCCGTAGCCAACCCTGACATTTAACCGAGGCAAATCCCTTCCTATAGTTGGCTTTGGGGATATGCTCCCCACAATCCCATCGCCCACCCACACAGACAAATACTGATTTCCACATGCGATTTCGTGCATTTGAGTGCATTCCAAAGCTGATTTTCAGTTTTAAGTTAGAGAATTGTATTTAAGACGATTTAATTGAGTTTAGTTTTGTATTCCATTAAACTGCCTACTTCAATGTTTGGTACCTTCCCAACTTTCTACCGAGGCATCTGCCTCTGAGTAGCTAAGGGCCTGCTAATTTATTAAATAAGAAGTCGTCGCATCATATTCGGTTTATAATAAGATACATTCAACAATGAATGAGCACGCATTAAGCTCCTGTATTTATGACACAATTGATTAAGAAGTAATTTTAGAACAATGAAATGTGACACACTACCGACAGAACCGACACTACCCACAACTGATTAAGAAGTAATTTTAAAACAATGTTGTGTGACACAATACCCACAACTGACTAAGAAGTAAATTTAGAACAATGATATGTGACACACTACCGACAGAAAAGACACTACCCACAACTGACTAAGAAGTAATTTTAGAACAATGTTGTGCGACACACTACCCACAACTGACTAAGAAGTAAATTTAGAACAATGATATGTGACACACTACCGACAGAAAAGACACTACCCACAACTGACTAAGAAGTAAATTTAGAACAATGATATGTGACACACTACCGACAGAAAAGACACTACCCACAACTGACTAAGAAGTAATTTTAGAACAATGTTGTGTGACACACTACCCACAACTGACTAAGAAGTAAATTTAGAACAATGATATGTGACACACTACCGACAGAACCGACACTACCCACAACTGACTAAGAAGTAATTTTAGAACAATGTTGTATGACACACTACCCACAATTGACTAAGAAGTAATTTTAGAACAATGCTGTGTGACACACTACCCACAACTGACTAAGAAGTAATTTTAGAACAATTCTGTGTGACACACTACCCACAACTGACTAAGAAGTAATTTTAGAACAATGCTGTGTGACTCACTACCCACAACTGACTAAAAAGTAAATTTAGAACAATGATGTGTGACACACTACCCACAACTGAATAAGAAGTACTTTTAGAACAATGATGGGTGACACACTACCCACAACTGACTAAGAAGTACTTTTAGAACAATGCTGTGTGACAAACTACCCACAACTGACTAAGAAGTTCTTTTAGAACAATGATGTGTGACACACTACCCACAACTGACTAAGAAGTACTTTTAGAACAATGATGTGTGACACACTACCCATAACTGACTAAGAAGTACTTTTAGAACAATGATGTGTGACACACTACCCATAACTGACTAAGAAGTAATTTTAGAACAATGCTGTGTGACACACTACCCACACCTGACTAAGAAGTAAATTTAGAACAATGATGTGACACATTACCCACAACTGACTAAGAAGTAATTTTTAGAACAATGCTTTGTGACACACTATCCACAACTGATTAAGAAGTAATTTTAAAACAATGATCCTTGACACACTACCCACAACTGACTTAGAAGTAATTTTAGAACAATGATCTGTGACACACTACCCACAACTGACTTAGAAGTAATTTTAGAACAATAATCTGCGACACACTACCCACAACGGACTAAGAAGTAATTTTAGAACAATGCTGTGTGACACACTACCCACAACTGACTAAGACGTAATTTTAGAACAATGATCTGTGACACACTACCCACGACGGACTAAGAAGTAATTTTAGAACAATGATGTGTGACACACTATCCACAACTGACTAAGAAGTAATTTTAGAACAATGCTGTGTGACACACTACCCACAACTGACTAAGAAGTAATTTAAGAACAATGCTGTGTGACACAATACCCACAACTGACTAAGAAGTAATTTTAGAACAATGCTGTGTGACACACTACCCACAGCTGACTAAGAAGTAAATTTAAAACAATGCTGTGTGACACACTACCCATTACTTACTAAGAGGTAAATTTAGAATAATGCTGTGTGACACACTACTCACAACTGACTAAGAAGTACTTTTAGAACAATGATGTGTTACACACTAGCCACAACTGACTAAGAAGAAATTTTAGAACAATGCTGTGTGACAAACTACCCACAACTGACTAAGAAGTAAATTTAGAACAATGATGTGTGACACACTACCCACAACTGACTAAGAAGTAAATTTAGAACAATGATGTGTGTGTGACACACTACCCACAACTGACTAAGAAGTAATTTTAGAACAACGATGTGTGACACACTACGCACAACTGACTATGAAGTAATTTTAGAACAATGCTGTGTGACACACTATCCACAACCGACTAAGAAGTAATTTTAGAACAATGATGTGTGACACACTACCCACAACTGACTAAGAAGTACTTTTAGAACAATGATGTGTGACACACTACCCACAACTGACTAACAAGTAAATTTAAAACAATGATGTGTGACACACTACCCACAACTGATTAAGAAGTAATTTTCGAACAACAATGTGTGACACACTACCCACACTTGACTAAGAAGTACATTTAGAACAGTGCTGTGTCATGACACACTACCCACAATTGACTAAGAAGTACGTTTAGAACAATGCTGTGTGACACACTACCCACAACTTACTGAGAAGTAATTTTAGAACAATACTGTGTGACACACTATACACAACTGACTAAGAAGGAATTTAAGAACAATGCTGTGTGACACACTACCCACAACTGACTAAGAAGTAATTTAAGAAAAATGCTGTGTGACACACTACCCACAACTGACTAAGAAGTAATTTTAGAACAATGCTGTGTGACACACTACCCACAATTGACTAAGAAGTAATTTTAGAATAATGCTGTGTCATGACACATTACCCACAATTGACTAAGAAGTAATTTTAGAACAATGCTGTGTGACACACTACCCATGACTGACTAAGAAGTAATTTTAGAATAATGCTGTGTCATGACACACTACCCACAATTGACTAAGAAGTAATTTTAGAACAATGCTGTGTGACACACTATCCACAACTGACTAAGAAGTAATTTTAGAACAATGCTGTGTGACACACTACCCACAACTGACTAAGAAGTAATTGTAGAACAATGCTATGTGACACACTACCCACAATTGACTAAGAAGTAATTTTAGAATAATGCTGTGTCATGACACACTACCCACAATTGACTAAGAAGTAATTTTAGAACAATGCTGTGTGACACACTACCCACAACTGACTAAGAAGTAATTTTAGAACAATGCTGTGTGACACACTACCCACAACTGACTAAGAAGTAATTTTAGAACACTGCTGTGTGACACACTACCCACAACTGACTAAGAAGTAATTTTAGAACAATTCTGTGTGACACACTACCCACAACTGTCTAAGAAGTAATTTTAGAACAATGCTGTGTGACACACTACCCACAACTGACTAAGAAGTAATTTTAGAACAATGCTATGTGACACACTGCCCACAGCTGACTAAGAAGTAATTTTAGAACAATGCTGTGTGACACTCTACCCACAACTGAATATGAAGTAATTTAAGAACAATGCTGTGTGACACACTACCCACAACTGACTAAGAAGTAAATTTAGAACAATGATGTGTGACACACTATCCACAACTGACTAGAAGTAATTTTAGAACAATGCTGTGTGACACACTACCCACAACTGACTAAGAAGTAATTTTAGAACAATACTGTGTGACACACTACCCACAACTGACTAAGAAGGTATTTTAGAACAATGCTGTGTGACACACTACCCACAGCTGACTAAGAAGTAATTTTAGAACAATGCTGTGTGACACACTACCCACAACTGACTAAGAAGTAATTTTAGAACAATGCTGTGTGACACACTACCCACAGCTGACTAAGAAGTAATTTTAGAACAATGCTGTGTGACACACTACCCACAGCTGACTAAGAAGTAATTTTAGAACAATGCTGTGTGACACAGTACCCACATCTGACTAAGAAGTAATTTAAGAACAATGATGTGTGACACACTATCCACAACTGACAAAGAAGTAATTTTAGAACAATGCTGTGTGACACACTATCCACAACTGACTAAGAAGTAATTTTAGAACAATGCTGTGTGACACACTACCCACAGCTGACTAAGAAGTAATTTTAGAACAATGCTGTGTGACACACTACCCACAGCTGACTAAGAAGTAATTTAAGAACAATGCTGTGTGACACACTACCCACAACTGACTAAGAAGTAATTTTAGAACAATGCTGTGTGACACACTACCCACAGCTGACTAAGAAGTAATTTTAGAACAATGCTGTGTGACACACTACCCACAACTGACTAAGAAGTAATTTAAGAACAATGCTGTGTGACACACTACCCACAACTGACTAAGAAGTAGTTTTAGAACAATGATGTGTGACACACTACCCAACACTGACTAAGAAGTAAATTTAGAACAATGCTGTGTGACACACTACCCAATACTGACTAAGAAGTAAATTTAGAACAATGATATGTGACACACTACCCACTACTGACTAAGAAGTACATTTAGAACAATGCTGTGTGACACACTACCCACAACTGACTAAGAAGTAAATTTAGAACAATGATGTGTGACACACTATCCACAACTAAGAAGTAATTTTAGAGTAATGCTGGTCCCCCACAGTAATTTAAAATTGTTACGAAATACGATTTGCTAATACAATGACAGATAAATCGCTTCAAGGGCCCCGTTTTAGGAAACAACTCTTCACTATAAAAATTACATGCTTAAATGCTTCACTATAAATTACACTTTTCAAATAAAAAAACGTGATTTTATTTCAATAATGTCTTATACATGTGATATTTCTGCAATACGTGCACCCATAATTGTCTGCATTGAATGCTTAGGTAAAAAGTAAAAAAAAAGTGAACGATTTTAAAATTAAAGTCTTATCGACAGCTACCAACACAAACTGTGTTGCCTGATCAGTGATCTTATACTCTCCAATGCCTGAACTACGAATACCAAATAGTTCCGTGCAATGCATGTGTCATAGTTTTATATTTGGTATGTCGATTTAAGTGAGAGTTCGGTAATTTAATGCAATTTTTACCGGAAATAACATATTATTTAATGACATTTAAATGAATATTTGCCCTTTGTAATGGGTCACGACTTATTTTCCCGCAACGTGGCCGCTAAACAAGTCATTTCGATGACACTTTCAGCGGCTATATGGTTATGGTTGTAACACATGGTTATGGGATTACCGTTAAAAGACAGTTTGTTTGTGTGTTTGTTTGCATGGTGTTTTACGTCATTTTCAACACATGCAGGATTATATATGAAGGTCGATTTTTTGTGGTGGAGGCAGATCACCCACTTTTCCTAGGTAGAACCTGTACCGTACACCCCCGCCATCCGTAAGAATCGACACTTCCTCACTTACAAGTCGAGCTCCCAGTGGTGTTCGAACCGTTTTATTCATCAGTTTATAGCGCTCTAGCTATAGTCTGTTGGTTATTCTTCATCATCTTCAGTTTCATCATTATGAGTTCCATCAAACTCTTCATCATTCCTATCTTTCATGTTCGTTTTATTAACGTTTACCTCATGATCCGGCCATACGGCGATAGAATAAAGTAACTTTTTATGCGTAATATGTCAAATGTAATAATCTATTAACTTATACGAGGTAAACAATGAATCTATTAAAATATGTAATAAGCAAAGAGACTACAGTTTTAAAGGGGCATACAGTAATCTGACGGTTTTATCAAGCATTAGTCAATGTATTATACCAATACCATTTTGCCTTTAAAGGGGCACACGGCAATCTTGATTTTTTAAAAACTCGCAGCGTTTTTTGCATAACTTGCATTTGTTCAATCATTAATATTAATTATAAGCCTAGTACTAAGCATACAGTTTTTGAATATTATTAAATTTTGATTTCTGCACCAATAATTTATTAAAGTAGTAAAATAAGACGAAAAAGTGAATATTTCAAATATGATTTATTTAAATTTAACCAAGTTTAAAGTAAAAATGCTGGATATATACATCGAGACACCCATTTCAAACACAAAAAGATTACCGTGTGTCCCTTTAAACCTGCTTGCATAAAATTAACTATAACATGTATAAGTTTGGGTTTTCCATTTTCCTTTGTTATTCTACCGTACATTTTAATATATTATTGATGAATTATAATAAACAATTAGCAATATTCAAAACGAATTTGCGTTGAACTATTCCAATAATTATTACTGATGATTTTAAAAATAAAAACTGTGAAGAAAAACTAAGGGACGCTGCGAGTTTTAAAATCACGATTGCCGTGTGTCCCTTTAACTTTCAAATGTATGAATCGCATTTAGCATTCCCCGTCGTCCATTTTCCAAATGCAGTTTCCTGTTATTGTTTATGCAAATCAACCTGATCCTCCATGTCCATACGTTACCCGTTGATGTGATGGAAGTAACAACATTTTGTGGTAGAATAACGCCTCAATGTAGTGTAAATTTACACCGAAGGTAAGAAAATGATTATTTGCTTGTTATTATTTATATATTCCAGAAGTGTGACATAGCGCAAGATGTTGTCCATACGTTTTCGAACGCATGTCTGAACGTTGTTCAAGAACACAAAATAGTGTTACTTCCACCACACAATCGGGTAACGTATGGACAGGTACGTGTGATCAGAGTGCTATGCTTGAATTACATATAAAGTTAGAGTACGAATGAATGGTGGAATGTCTTTTTACAGTTAAGACATCAAATAACGTAAATTATGTTTTTATATTAATACAATTATGAAAATAAACACCATAGTATCGTTGTTTTTTGTGTTTCAGAACTCTGAAATCATTCAGCAACAATGTACAGAAAATATATAACATGATACCGTTGGGAAATGTCGTAACGGAGACGGTATGCTATTGCAGTTATATTGAAAACATAAATAAATAATCCCTAGCAGTTTAAACAAGAGGCTAAAGAGGGCCTATTGAGGCTCTATTGGTAAAAGTTCCTTAACGTGGATGCAAGAAAACAGTAAGTTATGACTCGTCCGAGATATTGTGGATATTTAACTACTGGGTATGTTCGGATAAGATCGGATAATACCTGGATGCAATACAGTGTGCTCAAGAAAATGTTTACGGACAGACAGACAGACAGACAGACAGGAAGAACTATTACAGGTTTTGACGGGAAGAACTATTACATGTCTTGACGGGAAGAACTATTACAGGTCTTGACGGGTGACGGAAATAACTGTTACAGGTCTTGACAGGAAAAACTATTACAGGTCTTGATCGGAAGAACTATTACAGGTCTTGACGGTTGACGGGAAGAACTATTACAGGTCTTGACGGGAAGAACAATTACAGGTGTTGATGGGAAGAACTAGTACAGGTCTTGACGGGAAGAACAATTACAGGTGTTGATGGGAAGAACTAGTACAGGTCTTGACGGGAAGAACAATTACAGGTGTTGATGGGAAGAACTAGTACAGGTCTTGACGGGAAGAACAATTACAGGTGTTGACGGGAAGAACTATAACAGGTCTTGACGGGAAGAACTATTACATGTCTTGACGGGAAGAACAATTACAGGTGTTGACGGGAAGAACTATTACAGGTCTTGACGGGAAGAACTATTACATGTCTTGACGGGAAGAACTATTACATGTCTTGACGGGAAGAACTATTACATGTCTTGACGGGAAGAACAATTACAGGTGTTGACGGGAAGAACTATTACAGGTCTTGACGGGAAGAACTATTACATGTCTTGACGGGAAGAACAATTACAGGTCTTGACGGGAAGAACTATTACAGGTCTTGACGGGAAGAACTATTACATGTCTTGACGGGAAGAACAATTACAGGTCTTGACGGGAAGAACTATTACAGGTCTTGACGGGAAAAACTATAACAGGTCTTGACGGGAAGAACTATTACATGTCTTGACGGGAAGAACAATTACAGGTCTTGACGGGAAGAACTATTACAGGTCTTGACGGGAAAAACTATAACAGGTCTTGACGGGAAGAACTATTACAGGTCTTGACGGGAAGAACTATTACATGTCTTGACGGGAAGAACTATTACAGGTCTTGACGGGAAGAACTATTACAGGTCTTGACGGGAAGAACTATAACAGGTCTTGACGGGAAGAACTATTACATGTCTTGACGGGAAGAACTATAACAGGTCTTGACGGGAAGAACTATTACAGGTCTTGACGGGAAGAACTATAACAGGTCTTGACGGGAAGAACTATTACAGGTCTTGACGGGAAGAACTATTACATGTCTTGACGGGAAGAACTATTACATGTCTTGACGGGAAGAACTATTACAGGTCTTGACGGGAAGAACTATTACATGTCTTGACGGGAAGAACTATTACAGGTCTTGACGGGAAGAACTATTACATGTCTTGACGGGAAGAACTATTACAGGTCTTGACGGGAAGAACAATTACAGGTCTTGACGGGAAGAACTATTACATGTCTTGACGGGAAGAACTATTACATGTGTTGACGGGAAGAACAATTACAGGTGTTGACGGGAAGAACTAGTACAGGTCTTGACGGGAAGAACTATTACAGGTCTTGACGGGAAGAACTATTACAGGTCTTGACGGGAAGAACAATTACAGGTGTTGACGGGAAGAACTAGTACAGGTCTTGACGGGAAGAACTATTACATGTCTTGACGGGAAGAACAATTACAGGTGTTGACGGGAAGAACTATTACAGGTGTTGACGGGAAGAACAATTACAGGTGTTGATGGGAAGAACTATTAGAGGTCTTGACGGGAAGAACAATTACAGGTGTTGATGGGAAGAACTATTACAGGTCTTGACGGGAAGAACTATTACAGGTGTTGACGGGAAGAACAATTACAGGTGTTGACCGGAAGAACTATTACATGTCTTGACGGGAAGAACTATTACATGTCTTGACGGGAAGAACAATTACAGGTGTTGACGGGAAGAACTATTACAGGTCTTGACGGGAAGAACTATTACATGTCTTGACGGGAAGAACAATTACAGGTCTTGACGGGAAGAACTATTACAGGTCTTGACGGGAAGAACTATTACATGTCTTGACGGGAAGAACAATTACAGGTCTTGACGGGAAGAACTATTACAGGTCTTGAAGTGAAAAACTATAACAGGTCTTGACGGGAAGAACTATTACAGGTGTTGACGGGAAGAACTATTAAATGTCTTGACGGGAAGAACAATTACAGGTCTTGACGGGAAGAACTATTACAGGTCTTGACGGGAAAAACTATAACAGGTTTTGACGGGAAGAACTATTACAGGTCTTGACGGGAAGAACTATTACATGTCTTGACGGGAAGAACTATTACAGGTCTTGACGGAAAGAACTATTACAGGTCATGACGGGAAGAACTATAACAGGTCTTGACGGGAAGAACTATTACATGTCTTGACGGAAAGAACTATTACAGGTCTTGACGGGAAGAACTATAACATGTCTTGACGGGAAGAACTATTACAGGTCTTGACGGGAAGAACTATTACATGTCTTGACGGGAAGAACTATTACATGTCTTGACGGGAAGAACTATTACATGTCTTGACGGGAAGAACTATTACAGGTCTTGACGGGAAGAACTATTACATGTCTTGACGGGAAGAACTATTACAGGTCTTGACGGGAAGAACTATTACATGTCTTGACGGGAAGAACTATTACAGGTCTTGACGGGAAGAACAATTACAGGTCTTGACGGGAAGAACTATTACAGGTCTTGACGGGAAGAACTATTACATGTCTTGACGGGAAGAACTATTACAGGTGTTGACGGGAAGAACAATTACAGGTGTTGATGGGAAGAACTAGTACAGGTCTTGACGGGAAGAACTATTACATGTCTTGACGGGAAGAACTATTACAGGTCTTGACGGGAAGAACTATTACAGGTCTTGACGGGAAGAACAATTACAGGTGTTGATGGGAAGAACTAGTACAGGTCTTGACGGGAAGAACTATTACATGTCTTGACGGGAAGAACAATTACAGGTGTTGACGGGAAGAACTATTACAGGTGTTGATGGGAAGAACAATTACAGGTGTTGATGGGAAGAACTATTAGAGGTCTTGACGGGAAGAACAATTACAGGTGTTGATGGGAAGAACTATTACAGGTCTTGACGGGAAGAACTATTACAGGTGTTGACGGGAAGAACTATTACAGGTGTTGACGGGAAGAACTATTACATGTCTTGACGGGAAGAACTATTACAGGTGTTGACGGGAAGAACAATTACAGGTGTTGACCGGAAGAACTATTACAGGTGTTGACGGGAAGAACTATTACAGGTGTTGATGGGAAGAACTATTACAGGTGTTGACGGGAAGAACAATTACAGGTGTTGATGGGAAGAACTATTACAGGTGTTGATGGGAAGAACTATTACAGGTCTTGACGGGAAGAACTATTACAGGTGTTGACGGGAAGAACTATTACAGGTGTTGACGGGAAGAACTATTACAGGTGTTGATGGGAAGAACTATTAAAGGTGTTGATGGGAAGAACTATTACAGGTGTTGACGGGAAGAACTATAACAGGTCTTGACGGGAAGAACTATTAGAGGTCTTGACGGGAAAAACTATTACAGGTTTTGACGGGAAGAACTATTACTGGTCTTGACGGGAAGAACTAGGATTACACCACGTCTCTCCGTCCCACTGTTGTTATTTATCTCTGCATTTAAGGATATTGTTTATACTCTGCACACACTACTTGCATGTTTCCACTAGTAATTTTATATGAGACGTAATAGCAACAATATGTCCCTCAATTGGCATTTTCACGAGTGACTTGCTCCTTCCTCTCTTATACTCAGGTGTGTTGTCCCTCCTATAGAATTGTAGCAGCAATATGTCCCTCAATTGGCATTTTCACGAGTGACTTACTTATTCCTCTCTTATACTCAGGTTTTTGTCCCTCCTGTGGAATTGTAGCAGCAATATGTCCCTCCAAAGGAAAGAAGGCATTGGCATATATATCGACATCTGATTTTATGGGTTATTTAGTTCATAATTGTAAATTTTATGGGCATTTGTCTGGGTGTAAAGTATACATACTTTTCAATACACTAATATTAGTTATTCGAATAGTTCAAATTTCCTTTGTGGCGATCAGTCATGATTTCCTTTCAGAGGAATTAAAAGGCAATTAAACAAAAACACGGTTAAACACACTCTTTACCGACCCCCGAGCGTGAAAAATGATATTACAGTTACGTTTATGACACGTGTTTTTATTTTCTCTGTACAGACTATTGAGTGAGAAAATAACATTTTAAAGGGACTGGAGGCGATCTGGAAGAATAATTGGTGTCAATCCAAATACGGGTACAACCTTCATAATGTATATTCACTGTAAATATGCACTAAACAAGGGCCCGTAAACGAATCGAGTTTAATAGTTTTGGGACGATTAGATCACCATTTGAACACGTCCTTAATTATAAGAGGAATGAACCTTTTAAAACAAAGATGTAAGATAGTCTGGAGCAAGATTATTGACGCATTTGTAAACCTGCACTGCTTAATGAAATGGTATTCGATCATGGACATGTAAGCTCTTTAAATAAACCTGCGTGCATATATTTAAATGAAAAATAATACAACTTGGGAGATTTTCAAATTTTCCTCGTCATTCTGTCATAGGTTAACTATATTATTGATGCCATATAATCTAAATTAGTGATATGCATCTACAATTAGTGATAGGCATCTACAATTAGTGATATGCATCTACAATTTGCTTTGAAAACCACATGTATACATTCAAATATTCAAGTATTGATATTGATTTACGCCGCGATTTAAAGATCATGCAAGATTCAACTTTGAGTTAGTTTTATGTGTGATACATTTGTGTATAGCTCTACATATCAAATTCCTTTTCCTTTTAGAGTTTGATAAATTATATTTAAATAGATAAACAAAACATCCACACGATTCTTCATTAGGCCGACTGGATCATAAACACCAGCATC
>JAWPHD010001035.1:322500-365265 GCA_037043455.1 Cyrtodaria siliqua
TTCGTCGGTGTGTTCTTGGGCAAGACACCTTCCCTTAGCCTCGTCCGTCGGATGGGGACGTAAACCGGGCGGTCCCGTGTATCGGTCTATCCTCCGAGTAACCATAGGAATCTATTCGATAACAAGAGTAGGGCACGGTTCCCGGATTCCTATGTATCCTTCCCCTCTCTCTGGGGCGGATAAAGAAAGGCTGTCTACCAAACACAATTGGAACGATTTCTTTACAAACAAAAGGTACGGGCCGATCTAGTTACATTTCTCTTGTGTGAAGTAGAAATGCAATTAGGAATGCCCTTTGGCAGGCAATATAACAAGTAAATTCTCTTGAAACACCTTAAAAGAAATTAACCCGCCAAATAACGGTATTACTACACTATAAAACCGTTTATCAAAATCCTATCAAGGTGTTCAGGCCATATTAGTATATAGTGTCGATTAAAAGTATGGAAAACCTCGGCTGCATTCTGTCGGCCTTTTACATTTTGTGCAGAACGCTTTGTAAGTCGTCTTGTGCATTTTCTAAGTTGTAATGTGAATTTCGTAATTTGTCATGTGCATTTCGTAAGTTGTTATATCCATTTTCTCACTTGTCAAGTGCATTTTCTAAGTTGTTACGTGCATTTTCTAAGTTGTTATGTGCATTCAGTAAGTTGCTATGTGCATTCAGTAAGTTGCTATGTGCATCTTCTAAGTTGTTATGTGCATTTTTTATGTTGTCATGTGCATTTTCTAAGTTGTCTTGTGCATTTTTTTCTAAGTTGTCTTTTGCATTTTCTAAATTATGTGCATTTTCTAAGTTGTCATGATCATTTGCTAAGTTATGTGCTTTTCGTAAATTATTATGTGCATTTAGTAAGTTGCTATGTGCATTTTTTTATGTTGTGATGTGCATTTTCTAAGTTGTTATGTGCGTTCTTTAAGTTGCCATGTGCATTTCGTAAGTTGTTTTATGCATTTTTTAATTTGTCTCGTGCATTTTCTAAGTTGTTTTGTGCATTTTCTAAGTTGTGATGTGCATTTTTAAGTTGTCTTGTGCATTTTCTAAGTTTTTATGTGCTTTTCGTAAGTTGTTATATGTATTTTAGTAACTTGTTATGTGCATTTTTCGTAAGTTGATAGATGTTCATCATATATTAAAAGTCCAGCGTTTTTGTCAGATTTAGTAAGGTTTTACGTAAATAGGAGCGTGAAGACGCCGTCAGATAGCCATTGAACGGAGTTTCGCAGAATATAGTGTCTGCCTGTTTTGATGTGCATAAATGCACTATAACACGACTATTTCAACGTCTGAGAGAGACTGTATTGACCAACAACCGTCCTGAACAAGGACGGCACTATGGCACGACTATTTCTACGTCTGAGAGAGACTGTATTGACCAACAACAGTCCTTAACAAGGACGTCCATGTGTCACACTATAGCGCTTTTCCACTGCGTAGGCACGGCGATGTTTAATTTTCCAGAAAGCCGTGAGATCGCAAGAAAAATCTGATATTTTTCGTGAAGATGGAGATGTCACGGCGTCCTCACAGCGACCAAGGCGTTGCTACGGAGCTCCCATGGCGTTCTATCGCGTTCCTACGGAGTTCTTGTTGGCGATTGTCTGCGCTCTCACGGCGCTTCCACTGCGTGCACTGCGCTTTCACGGCGCTCACACTGCGCTGACGGCGTGTTGAAGACGTTCGTTTGCACTACCTATTATTCATTTATACTATTTTGTTCGTTTTTGTCATGCAAACGCCGATGGACGCGGTAGAAGCGCCTTGGGAGCGCAATGATCGCCGTGACAGCTCCGTACAGTCGTTGTAAGAGCGCATTAAAATAAATAACACTCCGTATAAGCGCCGTAGACGCGCCGTATAAGCGCGGTAGTGACGCAGTGACATCTCAGAGAACGCCGTACAATCTACGTGCAAGCGCCACCGACAACCACAACGTTCGCACTGCGACCTCTGTGCGCGCCCGCGGAGCTCCTGTGGCGTTGTAGGAGACCTTACTGCGCTGCTATGGCGACCTTACGGCGACCCCACTGCGCTCTTATCAGAACGCTGAGCGACGGCGTTTGTTTTGTGCATGCTCAAAGTGCGCGCCGTCGCTTGGCGTTCTATGCGATCCCAATGCGTCTACTGGCGATGCCACTGCGTTGCTGCGGCGATGCTTGCGATCGTACTGCGCGCACCTCGGCGTTCTGCATTTTTCTTGGACGCCGTGGGATCGCCGTGAGAACACGGCCCTAGTGTGACAGGGGTTTTACGTCACGCCAAGATGACGCGTATTACTACGTCAGCGCTCCCACACCCCAGCAAAAACCGTCGTGAACGTAAGGGGTCCTCCTAACAAATGAATATGTGCCAGGACCATTTTTAATCGACTACATTATATTAGAAATATTGCATCCCAGTGAGGGTGACAGCGGATATTGTCAACCTAAGGAAAATAATGTCAACCGAGGCGAAGTCGAGGTTGACATTATTTTTTCGTAGGTTGAGACTATCCACTTTCACCATCTCTGGTATGCAATATTTGTTTTATTATACCAGGGCTCTATTTGTAATTGTCGTCCCAGATTATACCGAACAAAAAATGGCCAGTTAATCTGCTTACGAAATTGTCGCGAATATTCTCGCCATCGTTTGGTAAACCAAGCGCCTTACGACTGACATAACTTCAACTGTATTTTAATAAGCGTCCACCGAT
Organism: Cyrtodaria siliqua; assembly: GCA_037043455.1. Lineage (NCBI taxonomy): Eukaryota > Metazoa > Mollusca > Bivalvia > Adapedonta > Hiatellidae > Cyrtodaria > Cyrtodaria siliqua. Next base: position 325,197 of record JAWPHD010001035.1, read on the forward strand.
TTCCAATTGCGCAAAGCGTGTCGTAATTGGAAAACCCCAAAACCTATTTTTATACTTTCCGTGACGTCACAATCGTGGGATAGTATGTAATATCACATCCTCTTGAGGGTGCCAGTGGATATTATCAACCCGAGAATGTAATGTCGACCGAGGCGATAGCGAATCATCATGATGTGATATTTATTTTATTATATCGAACAAATACTCCTATGTACGATGGCCCATTTGGCTCACATTTACTTCACTTCTATTTCCTGACTTCCGCATTCCGCATTCCGAATTCCGCATTCCGCATTTCGTAGTAATTTTTGCCAGCGCTATATATCACTAGCGGACCCAGAGTGGTGTGTAAACTCAGAGTGGATTACTAGCGGATACAGAGGGAAGCCAGTGGGGGCCGGACTGAGATTTTCTAAATTATATAATATATATTATATTAAGCCCCCTCCTCCCCACACACACACCACCACCACACCCCACACCCGTGAAAAATCGCAAATGTTTGGTTTTTATTGTTAAAACATTTGGTCTAAGTTAGACTCTTTCCCCACGCCTCGAGGTAAAATCCTGGATCCGCGTGTGTGGATCCGTTGATCACATCTATCAAACTCGAGTTAAACAATGTTTTGCTTTTTTAATTATGTTATTTTTAACTTTCGGGTATATATTAAAGCATATTCGCACAACTTAGAACCTCGTATACGGGAATGGTGAACAACACAATGGTACGTATTACAAAATAACAGGCACACGGAGATGTGCATGTAAGATATTTGTCAAACGACGCATTAAACAAATTTCCTTTTGTATTACACATCTCGGATATCTTGCTAATTAGTAAATCGATACTTTAACATTTAAGTATGGTCGGATAGTGTTATTGCTTGATCATCAAATCAATCTATTTAGCTGTTAAAGTAGACCACCGCCTAAGCCGGTGGTAGGGTGTGTGAGAGGTGTGTAGGGTGTGTGAGAGGTGTGTAGGATGTGTGAGAGGTGGGTAGGGTGTTTGAGAGGTGTGTAGGGTGCTTGAGAGGTGTGTAGGGTGTGTGAGAGGTGGGTAGGGTGTGTGAGAGGTGTGTAGGGTGTGTGAGATGGTGTGTAGGGTGTGTGAGAGGTGTGTAAGATGTGTGAGAGGTGTGTAGGGTGTGTGAGAGGTGTGTAGGGTGTGTGAGAGGTGTGTAGGGTGTTGAGAGGTGTGTATGGAGTGTGAGAGGTATGTAGGATGTGTGAGAGGTGTGTAGGGTGTGTGAGAGGTGTGTAGGGTGTTGAGAGGTGTGTATGGTGTGTGAGAGGTGTGTAGGGTGTGTGAGAGGTGTGTATGATGTGTGAGAGGTGTGTAGGGTGTGTGAGAGGTGTGTAGGGTGTGTGAGAGGTGTGTAGGGTGTTGAGAGGTGTGTATGGTGTGTGAGAGGTGTGTAGGGTGTGTGAGAGGTGTGTAGGCTGTTGAGAGGTGTGTAGGGTGTGTGAGAGGTGTGTAGGGTGTTGAGAGGTGTGTATGGTGTGTGAGAGGTGTGTAGGGTGTGTGAGAGGTGTGTAGGCTGTTGAGAGGTTAATGGCTCTCAGCGAGAATGAAAAAAACAACGCAAAAAATAATAATAATAATGCTACTACTATTACTACTACTACTACTACTACTACTACAACTACTACTACTACTTTTACTACTACTACTACTACTACTACTACTTCTACAACTACCACTAATAATAATTCTACTACTACTACTACTACTACTACTTGATCGACTACTACTACTACTACTACTGCTACTACTACTACTACATCTACTACTACTACTACTACTACTACTACTACTACTACTATTGCTACTACTAATGCTACTACTACAACTACTACTACTACTACAACAACTACACTAATAATAATGCTACTACTACTACTACTACTACTACTACTACTAATGCTACTGCTACTTCTACTGCTACTACTACTACTACTATAACTACTACTACAGCACTCACACACATAACAATTTCTTGACTTCTGAATTCCGCATTCCGCATTCCGAATTCCGCATTCCGCATTTAGAAGTAGGTAGTAAGATAATAATAATAATAATAATAATAATAATACTAATAATAATAATAGTATTATTATTAGCTCTACTGGCCAAGGGCTTATGGGATGGTGTGTTGTCCGTTGTCCGTCCGTCCGTCCGTTAACTTTTGCATGTGTACACTCTAGAGGCCACATTTCTGATGCAATCATCATGAAACTTTGTCAGAATGTTTGTCTTAATGAAATCTCGGTCAAGTTCGAAAATGGGTCATGTGGGGTCAAAAACTAGGTCACTAGGTCAAATATTGGAAAAACCTTGTGTACACTCTAGAGGCCATATTTTGGACCCGAGCTTGATGCAACTTTGTCAGAATATTTGCCTTAATTATATCTTGGTCAAGTTTGAAAATGGGTCACATGGGGTTAAAAACTAGGTCACTAGGTCAAATACTTGAAAAACCTTGTGTACACTCTAGAAGCCGTATTTCTGACCTAATCTTAATGAAACTTTGTCAAAATGTTTGTCTTAATTATATCTTGGTCAAGTTAAAAAATGGGTTACATGGTGTTAACAACTAGGTCACTAGGTTAAACTTTGGAAAAACCGTGTGTACACTCTAGAGGCCATACTTTTGACCCGATCTTGATGAAACTTTGTCAGAATGTTTGTCTCAATGAAATCTCACTCAAGTTCAAAAATGGGTCATGTGGGGTCAAAAACTAGGTCACTAGGTCAAATACTTGAAAAAACTTGTGTACACTCTAGAGGTCATATTTGTTACCCAATCTTGATGAAACTTTGTCAAATTGTTTGTCTTAATTATATCTTGATCAAGTACGGAAATGGTTCACATGAAGTTAAAAACTAGGTCACTAGGTCAAATATTGGAAAAACCTTGTGTACACCCTAGAGGCCATATTTTTGACCCGAGCTTGATGCAACTTTGTCAGAATGTTTATCTTAAATGTTTGTCTCAATGAAATCTCGATCAAGTTCGAAAATGGGTCATGTGGGGTCAAAAACTAGGTCACTAGGTCAAATATTGCAAAAACCTTGTGTACACTCTAGAGGCCATATTTTAGACCTGAGCTTGATGCAACTTTGTCAGAATGTTTGTCTTAATTATATCTTGGTCAAGTTTGAAAATGGGTCACATGGGGTGAAAAACTAGGTCACTAGATCAAATACTTGAAAAACCTTGTGTACACACTAGAAGCCGTATTTCTGACCCAATCTTAATGAAACTTTGTCAAAATGTTTGTCTTAATTATATCTTGGTCAAGTTCAAAAATGGGTCACATGGTTTAAAAACTAGGTCACTAGGTCAAACTTTGGAAAAACCGTGTGTACACTCTAGAGGCCATATTTTTGACCCGATCTTGATGAAACTTTGTCAGAATGTTTGTCTCAATAAAATCTCGGTCAAGTTCAAAAATGGGTCATGTGGGTCAAAACTAGGTCACTAGGTCAAATACTTGAAAAAACTTGTGTACACTCTAGAGGTCATATTTGTTACCCAATCTTGATGAAACTTTGTCAAATTGTTTATCTTAATTATATCTTGATCAAGTTCGGAAATGGGTCACATGAAGTTAAAAACTAGGTCACTAGGTCAAATATTGGAAAAACATTGTGTACACTCTAGAGGCCATATTTTTGACCCGAGCTTGATGCAACTTTGTCAGAATGTTTGTCTTAATTATATCTTGGTCAAGTTTGAAAATGGGTCACATGGGGTTAAAAACAAGGTCACTAGGTCAAATACTTGAAAAACGTTGTGTACACTCTAGAAGCCGTATTTCTGACCCAATCTTGATGAAACTTTTGTCAAAATGTTTGTCTTAATTATATCTTGGTCAAGTTCAAAAATGGGTCACATGGTGTTAAAAAGTAGGTCACTAGGTCAAACTTTGGAAAAACCGTGTGTACATTCTAGAGGCCATATTTTTGACCCGATCTTGATGCAATTTTGTCAGAATATTTGTCTCAATTATAGCTTGCTAAAGTTCGAAAATGGGTCACACAGGGTCAAAAACTAGGTCATTAGGTCAAATACTTGAAAAACCTTGTGTACACTCTAGAGGCCATATTTCTGACCCGATCTTGATGAAACTTTGTCGAACTGTTGTCTTAATTATATTTTGGTCAAGTTCGAAAATGGGTCCCATGGTGTCAAAAACTAGGTCACTAGGTCAAATACTTGAAAAACCTTGTGTACACTCTAGACACCATGTAGTACGACTCGATTCATCAATGGTATAACAGCCAGTAGAGCGTTCATAGGCCCTCTTGAGCCTCTTGTTATTAATAATAATGATAATAATTTATGCGTGCACGTGTATGTATGTGTGTTGTGAAATATCAGTGTTACTGTTAAAGACGCAATTACTTCTCATATTTTATATTTAATAACCATGTAATATAAAAGTGTATGTATAAAAGTGTATGAATATTGCCAGTGACCACGATTGTTGTATTTTTACTACTATATAAACCTATTTTTACTACTTATATAAACCCCATAACATTAAGTTAAATTCCCTATAACATGAGTAACCGTGTATACTTTGTATAAATACACCATGAACGTATATATTATTATACCCTATAAATATACACTATTTGAGTATCTGCTTTTCCTTTGTATATACTCATACTATAAACTTCAATATAAAATATAAGCTTTTTAAAAATACTCTTATTTATTATTAGTGCCAATATGAAAAAAAACTTATTTTTTGCTTTTTGTTTATTCATTCTCTCTGAGGCGAAGCCATTACCTTCTCTTAAAATCTAAGTGGTGCGAATAAGCTTTAATAAATACCCGAAACTTAAAAATAACATAATTAAATAAGCAAAACATTTTTTAACTCGAGTCTGATAGATCAACATACGCGGATCATGTATTTTACCTCGAGGCGTGGGGAGAGAGTCTAACTTAGACCAAATCTTTTAACAATAAAAACCAAACATTTGCGACTTTTCACGGGTGTGGGGTGTGGTGGTGGTGTGGGGGGCTTAATATGATATATCTTATATAATTTAGAAAATCTCAGTCAGTCCAGCCCACACGGGCTTCCCTCTGGATCCGCTAGTGATCCACTCTGAGTTTATACATCATCCTGGATCCACTAGTGATATATTGAATTGAAATGGGTTTTAAGGCGCACAAACACATGAAAAGTTATATGGCGCCTAACAGGCATGGACATGCCAGGCTCATCCTCCATGTACATCGAGATAAAATATGGAGAATGGGCCTAGGACCTTCTCATTTTGAACTACAGAGTTGCTGCAAATTCTACTGTAGACACTCCATTTACGTTGGAGCCATGTTTATCGTTTTTCTGCCACTGCTCTTAGTGATGGGAGCGAGATGGCACCTGAAACAATGCAGGGGTCATGATGAAGACCTTTAATGAGCATGAACAAAAAATGACAAAATGAATATGAATGGGGGGAAGGGGGAGGGTGGGGGGGTCCTACCCCTCTACATGTGACGGTGTGTTTGCAGTGGTTGTATTCTACCCCGGCAACCACATGGGGACCACTGGTGATATATAGAGCTGTGATATATAGCGCTGGCAAATATTACTACGAAATGCGGAATGCGGAATTCGGAATGCGGAATGCGGAATTCGGAATGCGGAATGCGCGGAATGCGGAATTCGGAATGCGGAATGCGGAATTCGGAATGCGGAATGCGGAAGTCAAGAAATAGAAGTGAAGTAAATGTGAGCCAAATGGGCCATCGTACCTATGGGAAATCGCATTAATAAGACAGGTCTTTATGAACATATTTATCATAGTCAAAACATTGAAAAGTATTGTTGTTGTTGAAAAAAACGGGGATGATTTTTTGCGCTATCACATGATATGACGCGCTGAGGTTATAGCGCGAAATATCAACCCGGCAGGATATGGGGATTTTACCTAGAGTGTTTACAGTGAGGTATAATAATAAAAATTGTTTACCGGTGAATAGTAAAAAAGAAATCACGCTAAGGGTATGGACAATTTATACAGAAGTGTTTACAAACGTGAGGTATAATATATGACGTAACGCTTGGTTTCGCTTATGAACTTTTATCTGACGCTCAGATGCACACACAACTAACGGAATATTAAAAGGAGACCTAAATACTCAGTGTACTGATATAAAATTATACTTTTTAGTTAAATGCACGTGAAGATATTTGAAGCCGTCAAGATAGTTGATTGTTAATACATAGTTGCGTTTCTTTTTTTCCTTTAGTATACTAGTATGGAAGTTATATATATATATATACCTAGTCAGTGCCGATCAACACACATGTCACACAGACCTGTTAATTGTGCAGGTATTTGTACTTGTTTTCGACTCTAGGTGTAATGACAATACCAGGTTATAAATACAATACATGCATTGCCTAACATATGCCAAATAAAGCAGTCTTGTTTGTTTAAGATACACGCTCTAATCACTGTTTAAAAGATAACCAACAATTATTTAAACAAGGTTGTCATGTTATGTAAGAGATACAGGCCAATCTTTTTTTAATCTCTCGGCTTGGCTGTTTTTTCTATTTGCGAATAATTATAAATACTTTGTTCAATATGTGCAAACTACTAATTTAATATCATCGTGATTTTATAATCGGACCGAAGAGCTACAAAATTGATACATGTATTTAGTAGAGTAATATATTGTTAGAATTCCAAACCAACAAAACGCATCGTTATATATGATACAAGAATGAATGAATGGTGTTTTACGGCACGTCGACACATAAATAGGTCATATTGTGCGCAAAAATTGATGAAAAATGAAGTATTATTTAAAAATTAGTGTAAATATATAAAGATACAACTATTAAAAAATTAGTGATGATAAGGTGTAATATAAACTATGTATGTAAATCAACAAATGCCCGTCAACGGGTATATAAACAAGTAAATATATATAAGAACACATTATAATGATTTATATAGTCTGATCTCTAAAACAAGACTAAAATCTACAGTATCAAATAACTCTTTCATAGTATTAACATTGTAGTACCTTTGACGCATAGGATCAAAGTCTACACATTCCAATAAGATGTGTTTGACCGTTAACGGTGCAAAGCAGGGTATACATTCTGGTAATTGCTCACCTTGTAATAAATATGAATGAGTATAACGTGTATTCCCTATCCTGCACCGGGCTTGGACAACTTCCTCTCGACGATTGGGTCTACTAGAAGAACGCCATTCTCCGAGTAACGGTTTAATTGAATGGTACAGGTAACGTATAATGGTTGCCTTCACTCTTGCCTTAACGTGCATATTCCTGAGTTATGACCCGGACAAGTTTGAACTTTGACCTTTGTCACGACCTTAGGATGGCATGAGTTTTACACGACACATTGCTCCATGGTGATGAACTTTTATTCAAAACATCGTTTTAATCCAAGCATTCAGCCCGGAGATGGTTGATCTTTGAAATTAACCTGACCTTGAACTAATGTTGCCGGGAGTTGTACGGGACACATCGTCTCCATGTGATGACCTTTCTGCAAAACCTGCTTTTGATCCGATCATTCTTTTCGGAGTTATCGCCAGGCAGATTGACCTTTGATATTAGGTTGATATCAGCAGTTGTTCGCGACATCACAAAATTATTTTTATTCTTGACCCAATTATTCTGTGCAGAGTTATGAACCGGACAAGAATTTGACCGTTGACCTTCAACGCGACCTCGACACTATTAGTTATTGGGTTTGTTACCGACCCCTACAGAAATATGTAGGGTCAGTAAGTATTATAAGGGGCGAGGCAATAGCCTATATATCTGACTGCCCCCACATATTTCTGTAGGGGGTCAGTAACAAACCCAATAACTGATTTATTGCATCGAGCACCTTTTTAAGGCAAATGGCGATATTGAACCCATTTTAATGGAACGTCAACGTCATGAAAACATTATTTATTTACTTATTATGTTTGTTACTAACGCCTTAAAGAACTATTTGCAAATGATTTAAACTTTGAATCGGAATTGTAGTCCATATTGTTTTATGTCTATGAAATCTACTGGCCCACTATAGAAGGTGTCAGACCAGTCAGGAAGTACTTCCGGGTCGTAGGGTGCTGAAATAGTTCCTTGAAAGAATCCAAAGTTTCTAGTTTGCATGTGTTTTTCCCAAGATTAGTTTTTATTTCATTGTTAAATCTAACCTGAGGTTAAAGTAGTATGTCTTTTGTCATGAATAGTAAGTATTTTACTGTGTTTGTCAGGATTATTTCTTTGGAGAGTATGAGCACAGAGGTTAGGTAAAGATGTGGTTTTGACAGATGTTTATTTCAAAATACGCGTAGTGTGAATGAATGACGCGAAATGTTGAAAAACTGAATCGGTGTTTTATTCCAGATATGAGACCGTTTGCTAGCCACATGTGTTTAATACACAGAATAAAAGTGTATTTAAGCGAACGAATGTTGTGGAACTTGTGACGATCTCCAAATATAGCCTATATTGCATTGTGTTCAATGGGATGATTTTGCCAGTCTGACACCAGAATAATAGAGGGTAACCATGTGACCGCTCTAATCCAATGGAATTCCTTGGATTTTGTGAGAGGTGCAATACATCGTCTGTATTCTTCAAACAATCGTTCATTACCGAGTTGTGACCCGGGCACGAAAGCGCGACGGACGCGACGGGCGACGTACGGCCTTCACTGCGACAGTGCCATTGACTCTTGGTTACCGGAAGTTATATGTCAAAATGTCAATTATACTAAATATTTAATTGCTGTTTCATGTTTCAAAATATTTTTCCGAACTTTGGCATATATACATGTCTATGAGATTCTTACGGATGGCGGCAGGTATACAGTACTTGGTCTACCCAGGAAAAATGGGATGGCACCTGGGTAGAACCATGACGTTCCGCAAGCCGCTTTACAAATTAATTGAACTTAATTGGATTTTATAGTCGCACCAACAGCTAAGGTCATATGGCGACGTTCCAGCTTCCATCTGTAGAGGAAGATGACAGGTCCCCCTTCGTGCAATTTTCATGCACAGGCGGGCACCAGTGTAGAACCACAGACATTTTGCAAATGAAGTGGTGCAGTACTAAAACAAGAGGCCCAAGTGGGCCTGTTGACGCTCTACTGGTATGATGTGACTCAAAAACATAAACATGATAGAGGCCAACCCAAGAAACATGTTTCCTATATATAACTTTGGGTTATCGTGGCGGCCATTTTGAATATTTGACGACAACGAAAGACACACAATTGATAGAGGCCAACAACACATGTATATGATATTTAACTAGAATGGAAAAAGTGGTAATATGTCGTTTGATAAATGTCCTTAAATTTGACCTAAGTTTAGCCATGGTGGCCAGCATGGATGACCGGAGGCCCCAAAAACACAAATCTGAGGGGGACTAACCCAAAGATCATTGTGATCAAGTTTCATCAAAATCCTTTAAGCGGTTTCAGAGATGTCATTTTTAACGTTTTCCTATATAACTCTATGTAAACTTTGGTTCGCCGTGGTGGCCATTTTGATTATTCGACGATAAAGAAAAACACAAACTTGATAGAGGCCAACCCAAGGTACAAGTATATGATATTTCAGAAGAATGGAATAAGAGGTTTCAGAGAAGATGTCATTTTTAAACCTTTCCTATATAACTCTATGTAAACTTTGGGTCGCTGTGGCGGCCATTTTGATTAATTGACGATAACGAAAGAAAAAAAACTTGATAGAGGCTAACCAAAGGAACATGTTTATGATATTTCACAAGAATGGAATAAGCGGTTTCGGAAGAGATGTTGTTTGACATTTCCTTAAATTTGAAATAATTTTAGCCATGGCGGCCATCTTGGATGACTGGCAGCCGCGAAAAACACTATTCTGAGGGAGACTTTCCTACAGATCATTGTAGTAAAGTTTCATCAAAATCCTTCAAGCGGTTTCAGAAAAGATGTTTTTTTTAGCCTTTTCCTATATAACTCTATGTAAACTTTGGATCGTCGTGGCGGCCATTTTGATTATTCGACGATAACGAAAAACAAAAACTTGATAGAGGCTAACCCAAGGAACATGTTTATGATATTTCACAAGAATGGAATAAGTGGTTTCGGAGATGTCGTTTAAAATTTCCTTAAAGTTGGCCTAGTTTTAGACATGGCGGCAATCTTGGATGACTGGCAGCCGCGATAAACACAAATCTGAGAGGGACTATCCCAAAGATCATTGTGATATAAGTTTCATCATAATCCTTCAAGCGGTTTCAAAGAAGATGCCATTTTTAATGTTTTCCTATATAACTCTATGTAAACTTTGGGTCGCTGTGTCGGCCATTTTGAATATTTGACGATAACGAAAAACACAAACTTGATAGAGGCCAACCCAAGGAACATGTTTATGGTATTTCACAATAATGGAATAAGTGGTTTCGGAGGAGATGTCGTTTGAATTTCCTTAAATTTGACCTAATTTTAGCCATGATGGCCATCTTGGATGACAGGCGGCCGAAAAAAACACAAATCTGAGGGGGACTATCCTAAAGATCATTGTTATGAAGTTTCATCAAAATCCTTCAAGCGGTTTTAAAGAAGATGTCATTTTTAGCCTTTTCCTATATAACTCTATGTAAGCTTTGAGTCGCCATGGCGGTCATTTTGATTATTCGACGATAACGAAAAACATTAACTTGATAGAGGCCAACCCAAGGAACATATTTATGGTATTTCACAATAATGGAATAAGTGGTTTCGGAGGAGATGTCGTTTGAAAATTCCTTTAATTTGACCTAGTTTTAGCCATGGCGGCCATCTTGGATGACTGGCAGCCGCAAAAAACATAAATCTGAGAGAGACTATCCCAAAGATCATTGTGATTTAAGTTTCATCAAAATCCTTCAAGCGGTTTCAGAGAAGATGTCATTTTTAAACCTTTCCTATAAAACTCTATGTAAACTTTGGGTCGCTGTGGCGGCCATTTTTATTAATTGACGATAACGAAAGAAAAAAAACTTGATAGAAGCTAACCAAAGGAACATGTTTATGATATTTCACAAGAATGGAATAAGCGGTTTCGGAAGAGATGTTGTTTGAAATTTCCTTAAATTTGAACTAATTTTAGCCATGGCGGCCATCTTGGATGACTGGCAGCCGCGAAAAACAAAATTCTGAGGGAGACTTTCCTAAAGATCATTGTAGTAAAGTTTCATCAAAATCCTTCAAGCTGTTTCAGAAAAGATGTTTTTTTTTAGCCTTTTCCTATATAACTGTATGTAAACTTTGGATCGTCGTGGCGGCCATTTTGATTATTCGACGATAACGAAAAACACAAACTTGATAGAGGCTAACCCAAGGAACATGTTTATGTTATTTTACAAGAATGGAATAAGTGGTTTCGGAGATGTCGTTTGAAATTTCCTTAAAGTTGGCCTAGTTTTAGACATGGCGGCAATCTTGGATGACTGGCAGCCGCGATAAACATAAATCTGAGAGGGACTATCCCAAAGATCATTGTGATATAAGTTTCATCATAATCCTTCAAGCGGTTTCAAAGAAGATGTCATTTTTAATGTTTTCCTATATAACTCTATGTAAATTTTGGGTCGCTGTGTCGGCCATTTTGAATATTCGACGATAACGAAAAACACAAACTTGATAGAGGCCAACCCAAGGAACATGTTTATGGTATTTCACAATAATGGAATGAGTGGTTTCGGAGGAGATGTCGTTTGAATTTCCTTAAATTTTACCTAATTTTAGCCATGATGGCCATCTTGGATTAGAGGCGGCCGCAAAAAACACAAATCTGAGGGGGACTATCCTAAAGATCATTGTTATGAAGTTTCATCTAAATCCTTCAAGCGGTTTCAAAGAAGATGTCATTTTTAGCCTTTTCCTATATAACTCTATGTAAGCTTTGGGTCGCCGTGGCGGTCATTTTGATTATTCGACGATAACGAAAAACACCAACTTGATAGAGGCCAACCCAAGGAACATATTTATGGTATTTCACAATAATGATATAAGTGGTTTCGGAGGAGATGTCGTTTGAAAATTCCTTTAATTTGACCTAGTTTTAGCCATGGCGGCCATCTTGGATGACTGGCAGCCGCAAAAAACACAAATCTGAGAGGGAACTATCCCAAAGATCATTGTGATTTAAGTTTCATCAAAATCCTTCAAGCGGTTTCAGAGAAGATGTCATTTTTAATGTTTTCCTATATAACTCTATGTAAACTTTGGGTCGCTTTGGCGGCCATTTTGATTATTCGACGATATCGAAAAACACAAACTTGATAGAGGTCAACCCAAGGAACATATTTGTGGTATTTCACAATAATGGAATAAGTGGTTTCGGAGGAGATGTCGTTTGAAAATTCCTTTAATTTGACCTAGTTTTAGCCATGGCGGCCATCTTGGATGACTGGCAGCCGCAAAAAACACAAATCTGAGAGGGAACTATCCCAAAGATCATTGTGATTTAAGTTTCATCAAAATCCTTCAAGCGGTTTCAGAGAAGATGTCATTTTTAATGTTTTCCTATATAACTCTATGTAAACTTTGGGTCGCTTTGGCGGCCATTTTGATTATTCGACGATATCGAAAAACACAAACTTGATAGAGGTCAACCCAAGGAACGTGTTTATGATATTTCACAAGAATGGAATAAGTGGTTTCGGAGGAGATATCGTTTGAAATTTCCTTAAATTTGACCTCATTTAGCCATGGTGGCCATCTTGGATGACTGGCGGCCGCGAAAAACATAATTCTGAGGAGGACTATACCAAAGATCATTGCAATGAAGTTTCATCAAAATCCTTCAAGCGGTTTCAAAGAAGATGTCATTTTTAGCCTTTTCCTATATAACTCCAAGTAAACTTTGAGTCGCCGAAAAACACACACTTGATAGAGGCTAACCCAAGGAACATGTTTATGGTATTTTAATTGAATAAGTGGTTTCGGAGGAGATGTCGTTTGAAAATTCCTTAAATTTGACCTAGTTTTAGCCATGGCGGCCATCTTGGATGACAGGCGGCCATGAAAAACATAAATCTGAGAGAGGCCCTCCCAAGTAACATTGTGATGAAGTTTCATCAAAATACTTCAAGCTGTTTCAGAGGAGATTTCGATTTTATAAAATTGCTAACAGACAGACAGACAGACGGACGACGGAAGAAAAGTGATCACATAAGCTCAAAACTATATTCTGGTAAAATAGCGTTTGCCTAGCTTATCCGATATTCGTTCATACAACTTGGTTAGAGATTAAATCATGGCGTGAATTTTTTTATTTACACTGTCCTGTTTTAATGGGATGACAGTAGTGTAAGTGTGAGATTTGGTGCACCCTAGAACCGGTTTTAACCCCCAGTGGCCTACTTTGCCACTGACCGTTCCAAGGCTGTAGCCCTATTGTCAAACCTTTTGTGTTTGTGATGTCGTTTGTATTTATTATTACTTTTGCCTTCTTGTTTGTCTGTTTGCGTGTTTGTTTCTGTGTTTTGTGGTTGACTGTCCTCCTTGAATGCTACTTTCCCTGTCCGATCTTTTTATATATTTTTTAATTAAGTTACATTACACTCGCTAGTAAGTTACTTTGCATACTTTTATCTTAAACGTACCATTTTATAAAAAAAAACACACAAAAAAACACACGCACACAAAACAGCTGTACTATATTCAAGTACGTATATTCAAGCACTTTCGTTGTATATGTGCGTATCAGATTAGTATTGAACTGGCTACCAATAACACCTGTTACCGTGGCAGGGTTATAATATAGCAGCCCAACCTGTGACAGAGCGTAACAAAAGAAGTAGGCCTTAATCTTAATAGCATAATCGTTAAAACAAATATACGGATTCAAATAAGTGTAGCAAGTAAATAACACCGTCAATCCACTTAAGCAAGTAAAAAACATCGTCAATCCACTTAAGCAAGTAAATAACATCCACAAACCCATTGAATATTGGATATTATAGTCGCACCAACAGCTAAGGTCAGATGGCGACTTTTCCAGCTTCCACCGGTGGAGGAAGACCCAAGGTGTCCCTCCGGGCCATTTTCGTGCACGGGCGGGCATCTTTGTAGAACCACCGACGTTCCACAAGCCAGCTGGGTAGCTTCCTCACCTAAAGATTCCTGGTCCATGAGGACTCGGGCCCACAGAGGTGAGGGGCAAGTGATTTCAAGTCAAGAGACTCTAACCACTCGACCACGTACTTATTTCGAAAGGAAGGCAATTTTAAAACGTTGTTTCGTTATTTCACTATAATGAAAGGGTTTGCGTTTTTTAATACATGAGGCGCAGAATATGTATCTATTAAATATTAACTATGTTCTTGATAATAAGTTTATATTTTGGTCAGCGCCAGACAATTGTATCGACATATGAATAAAGAAGGAGATACAATAGTCTTGCGCTCAACCATCGATACCATTTTTTCTGTTAGATGTGCAAACCGTTTGGTTTAAACATATTTTATTGCCATATATGTACAAGTACAATGCAATCGGGTCGGGCCACATGTGCTACCCACATTAGTTACGGCCCTTCCCTAAAATGGAGTTTTAACAAATATAATGAATGGCAATTGCTATTAACACGTATCAATAAACTGGATAGAACATGTTAAGATAATAAGAAAATAGAAAAAAAAAATAAAGAAAAGGTAGAAGTGGAAGAAAGCAAAATGCAACACATTTAGCATTGCTCGGGTTGATTAGACAGATAAAATGTAATGGCAAACCTAAGTAAATCGATGACTATATCGAATAAAGTTTTGAACAGAATTAAAAATCATACCATTTTCTTGTGTTGTAAGATCTAACCTTCCAAACAATAATGTATTTGAGCTCAAAGGATGAAACGAATGTGTTGACTGGAATAGTTCGAGCCTTTCAACATTGAATTGTATACATTCAAAGAAGAAAAGATTTGCATCTTCAAGTTTATTTTTTTCTTATTCGCTGCAGCCATCCCAAACAATAGCAGGATATTCTAAAAGACAGTTAAAAATATCGGAAAGGGAAAGCATCATTCAAGGACGACAGTCAACCACAAAACACAAAAACAAACACGCAAACAGACAAATGAGAAGGCAAAAGTAATAAAAAATGCAAACGACATCACAAACACAAAAGGGTTGATAGTAGGGCTACCGCCTAAGATTGGACGGACATACGATACATAAATTTGATTTAATGCCTTACGACTTAGTGTACATTTCAAAAGCCTCATAGTTCCAATGATTTTGGAAGCCGAAAGAGAGATATTTTCGATATGCATATGCCATTTGCCATCATGCCTCAAAGTAAGGCCTAAATGTTTATGGTGTTCAACAAACGATAACTGGGTGTTGTCTAAAATAAGATTAGGCCGACGCTGTTCATTGTTTTTTGAAAAAAATAATGCTTCAGTTTTACTGGCGTTTAACTGAACTAACCATGTTTTTGACCAATTTGAAACAATGTTTAAATCATGGTTGAGAATACCCTCCATATCATCAATTCTTGAAGTGGATACTGAAAAAGAACTATCATCGGCAAACAAACGAGCTCTGCTTAACATATTTTCGGATATATCATTAACATATATTAAAGACAAAAGGGTCCGAGCACAAAGGCTTGAGGAACGCCCGCGGTTATGTTTTTGATTTCAGAATACGCGTTTCCGACAAATACTTGTTGCCTTCTATTATTAAGATATCTTTCAATCCAAGAAAGTAATTTACCATGAACTCTATTTTGCTTAAGTTTAAATAAAAGCGCATTATGCCATACCCTATCAAAAGCTCTAGAGATATCTGCGAATACAATACATGTATATTGTTTGGCGTCGAAAGCTTGACAAATATTATGATACATATCGATAAGTTGATGAACTGTCGAATGGCCTGTGAGAAAACCAGATTGATTTTTGAAAAATAAGTTATTAATAAGTAAATAGTTATAATTAAACTTATAAACGACCCTTTCAAAAACTTTGCCTGCAGAACTTAGCAGCGAGATCGGTCTATAATAAGTCGAAATATATGTAAGACCTCTTTTGAAATGTGGCATAACGTTTGCAAATTTCCAAATGTCCGGAAAATAAGATTCGTTCAACGATCTATTATATAAAATACAAAGAGGTTTGCAAATCGTTACAGCTGTTTCTTTCATTACTTTTTGACTTATTAGATCGTTTCCTGTTGCTTTGTTAACGTCTAATATTTTTTAAAATATCCATAATTTCTGATTCGGTAACAGAAATATTGTCTAAACAGGCATCTGTTTTTGCAACAAAATTAAGTAAAACTGCGTTCGTTTCATCGATTGAGGCAATTGAAACAAAAAAATCATTTAAAAAGTTTGCTTTATCAACATCAGATACAGAATATATTATTTTTCCGTTCGATAATGTAGTTTTTAATGGGGGTATAGTTTCAGATTGTTTATTTGACTTAATAAGGTGTTTTAAAATTATCCAATATTGACGAGGATTGTTTGAGCTGGATTCGATTAATGTACTTTCTATATTATTGGAAAAAAACGTTCTTTAGCATATTTTTTTAAATTATTAACTTTATTTCTGAGACGTTTGTATGATATCCAATCCGAATTAGAACGAGATTTAATTGCGATACGTTTTTTTCGGTCACGTTGTCTTGAAGATCGACGAATCTCAGAATCATACCAAGGCTTATCATTCGGTCGTATAGTTACTTGTTTAGAGGGTATGCATATTTGAATTAATTCCATAAACTTACTCGTAAAATCATTGATCGCAACATCTAAATCATTATTATGAAGAAAGGACCAATCAGTATCTTCTATGAGTCTGTTTAATTTGATAAAATCGCCAATTTTATAATTCCAAAATTGTCTTGTGAATGATGATGTAATAACTTGATTCAAATTAAAACAAACGTATGTACCGAAATGGTCAGTTACGTCCCGTGGTGTTATAACAATACCAAAGTCATGTGCTTTAACAGAATCTGACATAACTACTGGATCAATTAAAGTTGAAGAATTGTCAGTGACTCGGGTTGGTTCTGTAATTACATTGGTGAGATTATTAATCAACATTATATCTCTCAGTTGGTGATTATTCAAGTTTAACTGGTCCTCATTTACATCTCCAACTATAATTATACTCTTTGCTCTTTCTAACGATTGATCAATACTTAAATTAAATCTGTTCCAGAAGTCTACATAACTATTAGGTTTACGATACACGGTACATGTAAGTATGGTTTCGCTACGATTTTTAATTTCAATCCATATATATTCTGGTAAAATATGTTCGAGTTCATGTACTCTGTTGGATGTTATATTTGGCGAAACATACAATAAAATACCTCCAGAATGAGCAGTGCTGTCTTTCCTATAAGTAGTAACAAAATGTTCAATAAGTAAGAAATCGTCAGTTATTTCATGTGTAAGATGTGTCTCGGTAAAACACAACATATCAAAGTCAGTATAATTATCCTTAATAAATTCAAGTTTATTTCGAATGCTTCTCATATTAAGAAGAAATAAAGTTAAGCTAGTATCAGTTGACATGGATGGACCTGGATTTAGTTCTACATCATCAGAAGTAATGATTAATGATAAAGCAACTAGGGCAAATTCTAAATTTAAAATACTCAAATTTAAATACTCCGTGACATTTTTTAACGTAATACGCAAACATTTAGTTAAACTTGATAGTATATAAACAAAAAAGTTTAACGGTGTCGTTATAAATGTCATTTTCTTGGGAATGCCACTACAGATACAATGAAAGAGGCCAATAGCCATCCTCCAACACATTATATCGTTACCCATTGGGCAATAAAGACACTCTCAACATGTAACACATGTATATGGAGGGTGGCCAACCTAGTACAACCAAGACGCCTGAGTCAACAAACCAAGCAAGGAAATGTGCATCTACAAGGAAAGGGAAAAGAATAGAGATAGAGAGTATCGTAAAAAAACAAACATGTAATGCAAACAAGTTTATACTACTTATCGAACTCGAAACGAGCGAAGATCATACAGAAAATCAGATAACTTAAGTTAAGTTGGTGCATTCACTAAATACTTAATAATGTGACATTTAACTAATATAAAGACTGACTTGTCATTATCGTCATCAAAACATATAAACATAGTCATCATCCATAATCACGAAACAATAAAAATCATCATAATCATTAATATTATCGTCACCTAATTGGCAATACCATTATCATCACATCAATCCAATCATCACCACATTAACATCATTATCATTTTCAACATCATAATCATCACTACATCAACACAATCACTTTCTCATCAAAATATTTTTCATTACATAATCATCATCCCTTAAACACAATTTTCAGTCTGTCAACATGATTATCATCACAATCAACAACATCATTTCGCTGACATCTATCAAATCATCAACATATTAATATAACTTTCATTTTCATTTGAATATCACCGTTATCATCGATTGCATCAACATTAATAATAATAATAAGAGTAAAGATCAAATCATCAGCATTATCATCATTGCATCAACATTATCATCATATTCATCACCGTTTTTTTTAACCATCTTTGCATTAATAAAATCCTTATGATCATCATCAACATCATCACATTAACTTAATCCTAATCATCAATTCATCATAATCATCAATTCATCCCCGTAAACCTAATCAAAATTATCACCATAATTATCAATTTCGTAAATAAAATTATCATAATCATCATTGCAGTAAGCTAATATCATCATAATCATCGCCACTGTCATCAACATAATCACTATTACATCAAACTAAACATCACTACATCAACATAATCATCATTACATCAACATAACCACATTTCATCAACATAACCACCACTACATCAACATCATCACCACTACATTAACATAACCACCATTACATCAACATAATTGTCATCGCAATAAACCACGATCAGCATCGTTACATCATCTTCATAACCATCACCATGGTATCAACAAAGCATTATACTCATCATCATACTCATCAATGTGTCTGTAAAATTATCATAATCATCACCATACACCTAATGCTTGCAAATAGTTATAAACGTTATTATATATTACTAATAATACCATCAATACCATTAATTGTGTATACTAATATTATCGTAAAAAGAAAAGAAAAAAATATATCAATATACAGTTACATATGTATAAACTTTAGTTTGAACAACAACAACAAAAGAACTGTCAAAAACTGGTCAAGCAAGTTTAGCTATATATAAAGCGTGCCGATTTTAAAATAGACTTAGCAGTGACAGTTTTGATTCAAAAATAGCATTTGGATTTTCCGCAATATTGTAAAATGGCAAGGCACTTAATCACGGGACGGCGAAATAGATATATATTGGTCTCAACAAAAAAACACAACAAAAACAACACGTCATTATATAACAACGAAGTTAGTTAGATTGTGGGGGGGAAAACGAAGAGGAATAAACAAAATATACTTCATTTACACGATAAGTATGTCATAAGACAGTTTAGAAAACAGTTGAAATAGCGCGAAGTTCGTTGGAACAGATATCAAAGTCTATTTAGTCAGACTCAACAAAGAAACTGATTTGATCTTGTGTGCGAAGACGTACTGGTTTATCTGTCTCGGCCTTCTTCGCGAAAATATTTCCGTCTCTTGTCCAGAAAGCATGAATTTCCTTTCTTGTCTTAGCATTTATAAAATGTCTAACAAGTTCATGATTAAATGGCGTCAGATCCTCTGTGATGAAGACTCTATTTGGATTGTTTTTGAGATTTTTTCTCGACATAAAAATGGCGTTTTTGACAGGGTATCTCGTAAATTTTATAATTAATTTTATTTGGCTCTGCCTACAGGATGGCAACGTTCGACATTATCGGTCGTGATTGAACTGTCCTTCAAACTTGAATTGTTAATATAACCAACGACGTAGTTGGTTAGATTAGCTTCAGCTTGACCGGTTGGTACAGCGAGGTTGTTAAATCGAGTGGAATTCCTGCGACCATATTGATGGAGATCATTCAGTTCAAGTTGTAGGTCGTAATGTTTATTGCGCAATGAACTTAACTGGTGTTCACATTCATTGATGGCTTTGGACTTCTCCTCAATGACGACATTTTGCTGCATCAATTGTTCATCTTGAGCATTGATGGTTTCCATCATTTTATTGTTCGTTTCCACAAGCGGTTTTACGACGGACTCGTTGAAAGCGGCAATAGCAACATCCATAGCTGATTTCACGACGGGACCCAATACTTTGGTTAAAATGGGTGTAACATTAGTAAGAAACGTTTCTTCTACAAATGTTTGTGCAACCATGTCTGCAAATGATGGGCCTTTCTTGCAAACAGTACTGCTAAACGTTTTTTTGACAGTATATTTATCAATAACAAGAAAAGCTATAATACATGTATTATAGCATGGGGAGTATGGACATGTTTGAAAGGCAGTGAAAGGGTGATATTATCATTTTTAGCATGACAAATTAGTAAGAGTTTGACCAATCAAATATCAGTCAAGTGACACATCTCCAAAATTGTGGAGATGACAAAAATTTTGTTTGCCGACTTCAGTACTATATACATAAAACAATGATTGTATTAAAAGCATTATATTTTAATTATCTTTTTTCTTTTGGTTTTGTCTGATTCCAAACTTCCAGTTTGGATGAATGTATTATTTACAGTAACACACATTTTGATATTTCATGATAAGGGTAACACTATACAACGTAAGCCCGCTTTACTTTTATGAAATCGCATAATATATTATGGAAAGATGTTTAAACACTAGTATAATTGTGTAATGAACAATTTTATCATTTATGTATTTTAAAGTTGTAGTTATCCCAGAACAAAGTTTATACAGATCAGTAAGTGTGCCAGGATCCCCGCCAGGACTCAAACCTGAATCTCTTTTCTCGAAAGAAAAGCATGTCTCCTTACACTACATAGATGTACATAGATGTTCCCAACAGCACAGAGCGTACCAAAAAAATTAATCAGCCAAGTTAAATTTAGATTATACATATTTTACTTCAAATAAACTACAACTTACACTGTATATTTACATAATTATAACCATCCATTCCGGGCACTGATGTTAACTCTTAAAGTATGGCCTCCTTTGAATAGGCCAGATGAAGCTGCAGGTTATGCTTATAAATTTATTCCAACATTTCATTAACAAGAAACCCAGTGAAAGCAAATTCAGCTAATCACAAGTCCCCTATAGGTGTAACCACCTATCTTAAAACTGCACAATGGATACCCCTCAATCCTGCCAAATTTCATAAGACAGCCCTCAAGGGAAAGTAAAGTTATTAGGATTTTATATTAACAGCAACATTGAACTTTGACCAACCGACCTGAATAACAATCCAGTGCTTCCTTTCAATGATCGAGCTGCATATTTTTTATGAATGTTTGTGAAACGCATTTGCATAAATGACCCGAATAACAATCACATGCTTAGTTCTCCATGACCACACCTTGCGAATAACAATCACATGCTTAGTTCTCTATGCGCCATACCTTGCGGTAAGGTTTTTACTAAATCCCTCAAGGGATACTAAAGTTACTAAGCGAAAAGAAGTGTACCTTGTGGTTAAGTCTTGTTAAAATCACTCAATGAGAAATAAGTAATAGATAGAGTATGGTCTCATTGAGTTCGTTAATTTAAACATCGAGATGGGCGTAGCCTATCGAGGTGTTTAAATTAACCAACGAGATGAACCCATGCTCTATTTGTTTTGTAGCTTGTCCATTTCAGCTCCCTGCCATACTCTAACTTCCAATAACTGGTAGTTATAGTACACCATTTATTCTGACATGTGTTATTTTCAATTAAACGAGTACAATGACACCTGTGCTATTACAAATGGAATTTTCAGTGACCATGCTATAAATTTATTGAGTGGAAACCATTTTTTATTTATAGTAAAAATGACCTTGAGGCTTGATCTTTTGACAAAACGCCCTGAATAACAATCCCGAACTGCCTTTCCACAAGCCACACCTTGAGTGAGGTTTCCTTGAAATCCTGCTAGGGAAAAACAATTTACTTTGTAGTAACCAATTTTACATATACACTAACAGTGACCTTGCTCCAAAATCATAGATTACCTAAATAACAATCCCGAGATTCATTTAAGTGAAGTTTCGGTAGATTCCTTAAGGGAAGGTGAATTTATTCAGCAGATATCAATTTTTATCTGTAGTAACAGTGATCTCAACCTTTGGACAAAAGACCTGAATGACAATCTCATGTTTAATTCCCTTGAGGTGATTTTTTTTGTTAAATCCGTCAAGGCAAACTAAAGTTATTGAGTGGAAAACAATGTCCTATATTAACAATGACCTTGACTTAAAATCAAACTACCTAAATAACAATCCCGAGCTTCCATTCCATGAGACGCACTTTGTGGTGAAGTTTTATTAAAATTCCTTCAGACAAAATAAATCTATTCAGCAACAAGAGGTCAATGAACTTGAAGCTCTACTGATAGGTTTTGATAGCTAGATCAGCATTCCTGTGAAGTTTCATGAACATCTGTCAAGTAGTTTCAGAGGAGTATCTTGAATTTCCGGCCTGCTTGAAATGTTTCTAGGATCAACTAGACATCCAGAGCAACATTTCTGTTAAGTTTCATGAAAAGTTAGTTTCCGAGGAGTAGTCGCTACAAGTGTTTACTATATTTTTTACTATATAACTCTATGTAACAAGGACGGCCGCTGTCAGCCATGTTTAATGACAAATCAAAATGATTTTGGACAAGTACCAACATCATGTCATGCTGATCATTTCGAAAAAGTCCCATATCAATATCACTTATAGTTTTCAAGAAGTAGGTGCTACAAATGTGTTGTTGTTTTTAAATCTATTTTTAGCGTGAGGGCCATCTTGATTTTCCGGCCTGAAATTTTGCTAGGATCAACTAGACATCAAGAGTAACATTCCTGTGAAGCTTCATAAAATCCACCAAGTAGTTTCAGAGGAGTAGTCGGTACACGCTTTTACTATATAACTCTATGTAAACAAAGATGTCTGCTGGCAGCCATGTTTAACGGTGAATCAAAATAATTTTCAACAATGACCAACATCATATCATGCTGATCAGTTTTATTTAGGAGGTAAAATACCCTTTGACAAAGAAGTTTGTCTAGAGCTCTGTAATTACAATAACAAACTCATATGTTGTTTTCTTTTAATTGTCTTACAATAGCGAATTATACACTCGCTTGTTTTCAAAACATGACTATTTACTAACTCTGTCGGCCATTTTAAAGATTATGTAGTCAGTCACATGAGTATTGATTGTAAACACTTTCTCTATAAGTTACCTATTATTCATGTCATACACAAAAATTTCGAAACTGCATCGGTTCGGAGATAATCAGCTCCCAAATATGTATCACACAATGTATTTCGTCTGCACGCTTAATTCCAAGGTGTTTTGAATAATGATTTAATTGATTGATTTCTTCCGGAACATATGGAAAATGTGTTCCGTTTCTAAGACCATGACAAAAAATAATCCATTCGCAACTTCTCGTACACTACTTCGCAGCATTATTCAAATGTATATCGAATGTCACCATATTGGTCTAGTCATAATAGCTTGAACCTCATTCCAAAATTATGTTTCTGCTATTTGCTGGAAACTGACGTACTCAAGAAATTTGATTGAACTACTTACACCATAATGCAGAACATAATTACGAATTATGACGTCAGTAGTTCAGTCGCAATATCTTGATTGCATCCGATTGCCGAAAATAACAGAAATGTTACCCAGATATCCAGACAAATGACGAGTATATTTACATGTAAATTGCACTTTGGTGAAATCTCGGCGAGTTGACAAGAGATTGTAGAAAGAGTGGCATTGTCAGATAGGAAATTCATTTCTGCATGCGACAGTGTACAAGGTGTATGTATTTAATACATTTGTAAAACGTCTACTTAACCTCAGACACAACATCACTAAATATCCTCTTACAGTCCTTTATAAATAATTATAATAAATTCTAAGGTAATAATCAAAAGATGCAATTTCCTGTGCCACGCCTCCTCCACACCTGAAATTATATCTGAAATATTTTTTAGTTAATGTGATGGATATAAGTTTGTTTTTTATTCCATTCATTTGTTGTTCAATAAACGATTTAACTTTCTCATTTTCATAACTTCATACTTTTACTTCCGTGTCATAAGTAGATATGGTTTAATTTTGATTGGTTCCCAGTTTCGCGTTCGGTAGTAAATTGACACAAACGATGGTTCAAATCAGTGTCTTGTTTAAGAATAGGCTGATTTGTTGATAACTTTTGACTTTGACTTCACTGTGGTTCGATCAATGGAAAGTTACTTCAGGTTAGTAGCGTTATAAAATTAAAGGCCTATCTGTCCATTCCTTTTTTTTTTGTCTTCTTACTGTTGGGACCCACAGTTGCTCAAGTTATACTGCGACTGAGCACGCAGTTGCGTGAGACGCTCAGTGTATATCTATTCTCCGGCGTGGGGTTACGTACCTCGGTACTGGGAAAATTACGGTACTGTTGGACGAGTCGAAGTGAGACTGAGCAGCTCAGCTACTGAATTAGTGTGAGCTGGTATAAATATTCAGTTGAATGCCTGTGACCTACTTTCAACTATATCTATCCAATACATTACCTCAACACTTACAACATAAACCCATATCTACCTTTCGTCACGAACTTTTCCACAATCTTTACACACGAGCATTTATGCAATAAGTTTAAAATGCTCAATGACAATGAGGTTGCTCTACTGTCCAGCAAAAAAAGCCTTCCTCTAATTTTCACGGAATATGTCTGCGCATGCGCGGTAAAAATAAACCGGATATCAACACCAGTTATATATATATATATACAATTAGAATACATCCATAAGATAGCAACTTATGTAATGGCCAAATTTAACGTCCAGTTCATGTATCTTTATCCACTACTGTCTTTCCGTAGGTAGGTAGGTAGGTAGGTAGGTAGGTAAGTAGGTAGGACGGTAGGTAGGTAGGTAGGCAGGCAGGCAGGCAGGCAGGCAGGCAGGCAAGGCAGGCAGGCAGGCAGGCAGGCAGGCAGGCAGGCAGGCAGACAGACAGACAGACAGACAGACAGACAGACAGACAGATAGATAGATAGATTCACTCCAAATGCCTAGGCCCATGATTACACAGTTGCATTTTTAACAGTATACACATATATCAATAGGTGGTGATACAGATAAGTATATATTTTCAATAGAGAATATTTCTATAATATACTGACGGTCAACGAAAACGCAGCAGTAGATTATATGTGTGTTAAATTGTATTGCTTTAATAATTATAATAATAAGTGCATATTTTGAAATTGGAAAACATAAGTTAACAATTACAGGCACTTAGTGTCTCAAAATTCCTTCACATAAAGTATAGTGTTCAATGAAAGTCACACGGGTAGAAAACAAAAGTCACACATTTTTAATACCATTATTTCCAACCGTTTTACCGCAAAACAATATCCTGACCTCGCGTATTTTTTGAAAAAGATAACGACGTAAATTCAACAAGTGTTACCTATATCTCAATGTTTACATGTTGCATTGCATGTTTATTATTGATTTGGCATTGACTGAAAAACAGTTATGTAAACATGTTTACCATTTATGCAAATTAGTTATGCAAATTCATGTATGATGATTTAGACTGTTCTCATTGGACTGTTTATTGGGAAAGCTTTTGGAATAATCTTTGGCAGTATATAAACAGACTCTGGGAGCATCTCAGCAGTTCAGTTCAGGAGATTAGTATTCAGTAAAAAGTTAATTTTAAATCGGGTGCTTTAAAAATATAAAATATATTTGTGAGAGGATTTACTTATTATTGTGCTCATTCATAATAACAGCGAAATTGGATATTTGGACTAAATCGAAAATATTGGAAATTAATTTGGACTGAAAGGACAATAACCATTTGGATTAAAGATAGACTTTCTGTTTTGGATTAAAGAGACACTTACTGTTTTGGATTAAAGAGACACTTTCTCTTTTGGATTAAAGAGGCACTTCCTGTTTTGGATAACATAGACACTTGCTAATGGGAATTAAAGGAACATTGGATAATCTTATTTGGACTTAATTAAAAAAAGTGGATATTTATGAAAAACTGGCTTTGTGTATTCTGTAAGCGACTATTTTATGTAAATAAATGTGTTAATTATATTTTCTCGTTGCTGGTTTTACTTCCTTTCTCGTTACATTTAAAAGTTGTAACAAAAATTGTGGGCTCGTTCGGGATAGAAAGTTTCGGTGCTTTAATCATTTATACATTGCTTTTGGTAATAATAAAATAATAATAAATAATAAAAGCACAACATTAATTGTACATTTTGTATATTTTCAATATTATAAAGAGTGAAACCAGTTAGAGTCAAAATGTTTTTTGAACATGAGAGATTTGTTGCTACGCCTACCCAGGAGGAGTTTGATTCTCTTAAAAAAGATGAATTGCTCTCGCTTGCAAAACATTATACGTTATCAAAATGTAAATCTTCTATGAGAAAACCATGTGCAAATTTTAGTGCCTGAATACCTGAAATACCTGATTTGTCTCCGGCTTGTGCAGTTACTCGAGCTATGGCAGAAAGAGCCATTGAAATTGATATTTTTTCTGACATTAACTTGGCTGATACTTTTATTGGTCATTCTTATAATACAGAATCTCAGACGGACTACAGTGGAAATAACATTCACTTCTATAAGTTTGAATGACAAAGATCATGACAAACTATATTTGATAGTGACATCAGTGAAGATGAATCTTCACAAGCCCCAGTTTGTTATTTTACTAAACATGGGATCCTGATGAGAAAATGGAGATGTCCCCGCTGATGATGAATGGACTGTCAATTACCAAATTGTGGTTCCTAATTCATATAGTCAGGAAATTCTCAGTTTAGCCAGGAAACTCCTTTGTCTGGTCATTTATGTGTCAGTAAGACATATCACACGATTCTGTGTCATTGTTATTGGCCAAAAATCAAAGAGGATGTTTCAAAATACTGTAGGTCTTCTCATACATGTCAAATGGTAGGAAAACCCAATCATAAGATTCCAAAAGCCAATCTTCAACCCATTCCAGCATTTGACGAACCTTTCAGTAGAATAATCGTGCACTATGTTTTGGCCCCTTGCCTAAGACCAACTTTGGTAATAAATATATGTTGACGATTATGTGTGCGTCAAAAGATTTCCTGAAGCTATGCCACTTATGAATATTAAGACAAAGTCTATCATGAAGGCTCTGTTTAAGAATTTCAAATTAGTTGGCCTTCCAAAATATGTCCAGTTTGATCAAGGGTCAACTTTCATGTCTGGTGTATTTCAACAGGTCATGCATGAGTTAGGAATTCAACAGTTTAAGTCTTCGGCTTATCATCCGGAGAGTCAAGGTGCTCGAGAAAGATTTCACGAGACACTGAAAAACATGATTGGGTCATATTGTTTTGACACCAATAAGGACTGGGATTTTTTTATTTTTCGCCGTTAGGAAGTCAGTCCAAAAATCGCTTGGCTTCAGGCCATTTGAACTAGTTTTTGGTCACACTGTTCGTGGACCATTTAAGTTACTTAAAGAGAAAATGCTCTCTCCAGAAGACACTTCTTTGAATCTTCTACAGTACGCGTCTGATTTTAGATAGGCATAAACTGTCAAAAGCTTGTGAGGTAGCTCAGTCTAATCTCAAGTCATCTCAATCTAAATTTAAAACAACGTATGATTTGACTGCTCAAGAAAGAAATTACAAACCTGATTATAACGTTCTTTCTTTATAACCTATTCCTTGAAAGTCTTTACAGGCTAGGTATCACGGTCATTATACAGTAGAGAAAATTATCAGTGATTTAAATTATATTGTCAATACTCCTGGAAGGCGAAAGCAACGTCAACTTTTACATATCAATATGTTAAAAGAATACATTGACAGAGATAGCCTTTCTTCACATTTATTTAATGTAGTTTGCTTTGTTCCAATTGAAAATCATTTTAGTGACGGATTAATGAATTAAAATGAAAAGTTTGACAAATATGATCCTGGTTTAGCGAAATTACAAAAGAGTGACATTTTGAAAAATCTTGACGAGGAACTGTGACATCTAGAACCATCACAGAGACATGTGCTGATACAGTTAATACATGAATATGCGCATTTACTTTCTGATGTTCCAACAAGAACTGACACAATTTATCATGACGTCGATGTTGGAAATTCTTCTCCAATAAAAGAGCATCCATATAGAATGAATCCTTCTAAACAACAGTATCTCAAAGAAGAAATTGGATACTTATTGGACAATGATTTTATTGAACCAAGTAAAAGTGACTGGAGTTCACCATGTATTCTTGTATCAAAACCGGATAATACATACCGGATGTGTACTGACTATAAAAAAGTCAACAGTGTCACACAATCTGATTCATTTCCAATTCCACGTATTGATGACTGTATTGATAAAATTGTAAATGTAAAACATGTTACACAATTTGATCTTTTGAAAGGATTTTGGCAAGCTCCTCTTAGAGAAAGAGCGAAGGAGTTTCAGCAAATATAACTCCAGATGGGCCGTTTCAATATACAGTTATGCCATTTGGAATGAAAAACTTTCCAGCAACGTTTCAACGTCTCGTCAAAATGTTAATTTCCGATTTAAATGGATGTGACGCGTACATCGATGATTTCATTTTTCGATCGTCTTATAGATGCAGTCAACCTCAACAAAAGTGAATTTTGTCGTGCTATTGTCACATCTTTAGGATATGAAGTTGTACAAGGTCAGGTTAAACCTATTGAAGCTAAGATCAAAGAAATATAAAAAGATATTTATTAATATATAGTAGTTTTAGAAAATGGCTGACGTGATCAGACTCCTTGTCAATATGGGGTCGGAGAACATTTTGTGTGTAGTTTTGAACTATGGAAGCAGTGTTATACAAGGGATCTGTACGAATGAACATTTTATCGGCTTCCTCGTCGATCAACTTTAGTGAAGAAATGGACAAAGAGGTAAGCCGTGAAAGCATAGAGTGCTTTCCAGACTGTTTAAAAATAGTATGTAAATCAGCGACAGAAACAATTACACGCGATTTACGTTTGAACGTTTGATGTTACCATTACGCCTAAGACCATGAGACCTAGAGATACGCTTTCGAATAGAAAATATAGAAAACATGTCAATATTAGGATCTTTAGAAATATTTCCTTCTTGATAAATATTGTCATTAAGGCCGAGTGGATAAGGTGTCTGTAAGTTTTTCATCCACTTAAGTTCTGCAATATGTCTAGCTTTTATTTTAAAGCTTTTAGTAGCATCATTATCAAACATTATATATTCAACCGGTTGAACAGTTACGTTATTAAAAGTATGACCTGACTGACGAAAGTGTTGGTACAAGTATTTCTTAACTTTTTAGGATTACTTGCATTATATTTGTGTTCACGAAATCGAACTTTTAAGGAAGGCCTGTTTATCCAACATATTGTATACCGCAACGCGGTGCATTTCAAGACAGAACATAAATGACGTGAAATGTTCGTCAATCAACATTTGAAGCTAGACATACATTAAACAATCTACCATTAACAGCTGATTTAATGGTGGACTTGCAAGATAAATTATTGCAACAACTGCACCTCCTAGCATTGCACTTATTAATAGAGGGAAACACCCTGCGTCTTTCTGAATGATTTCTGAAAGGAGACTTTATATGGTATTTACACAAAACAGGTGATCCTAGAGGAGTTACGAAAACTTTTGAGCCATTATTAAAAATCCCAGTAACATTATTAGAAGGAACATGAAACGAGGTTGCCGATTTAAATGAAGATTTAAAGGTGTAAGGCGTACATATGGTTTAGTTCTAAGAAATGAAGAGTTATTTTGTGGAATTTGTATTGATGACGCAGAGTATAACCGAAGAGGTGAAAGATTTATTTTCAGAGTTTTAACTAATAGACTCATAATTGTTTTAAGATCATAGACAAACATCAAACGCCACCGTCCCAATGGGCTTTAGTTAGGCGTCATCATGGGGTCAACATCATGTCCGGTCATCGTACAATTAAAGAGGAAAGCATAGCAAGCCTATTTCTGAATTTCCTGTACCGAATTGTAAAAAGCAATGATGCGTTATGGCTGGTTATTATAGAAAATGTTGTCATAACTTTTCAGTCATTGCTGAACATTTGACAAATTTATTGAGTAAAAGAAATACATTTGTTTCGACTTAAAAATGCCAACAGTCATTTGACAAATTAAAAGCCATACTGATGAGTGTTTTGAATATAAATTATTTCTTGGAGTGCATATAGGGAATATGCCACCCCTGTTGACCAAATAATCAAGTTCTGAAAAAATCAAACTCATTTCAGTAAGGCCATTGTATGGGCTAACTTTTGGATTAATTTACATAGTTCTGTATTGAATGGCTATCTGGAAACAAAAGCATGCTATACTTAGTGGTAGTATTCACACCTCCTTGCAAAATATACTTTGACACCGTTTGAGATGTTTAATGTTCGGGTGACAGTAACCGGCTAAAACAGCCCGGATCACTATATGCGTTCTGTGTAAATTTTGGTACTTCTTGGATTGTTTTCAACAATAATTGAGGTTTGTATTGTCGAAGTAGTGCATAACAGGCCTATATATTCAACATTGTTATAATGCGGGCCCGGAATTAGATGGATATTTCCTGCATGCAAAATGATACTTTGGTACAATTATTTAAAGATTAAAGTATATTGAAACCTTATATTGTTGTGCATATATGTACTATAAGAAAAGAAAAAAAACAGCTCTTTTTATAGCAATTTTCAAGGTTTGTCTTTGCCAAACTACCAAAAGTCCCAGCGGAATCACAGCCAATCAAAGAATGCATAGTAACAGAAAATTTGACAAAGAAGGGGTTAGGGTACGAGCAACTGATGTCATGTACGTATATGTCGAAACAGCCGTTTGTCTAACTACTATATTATATAAGCGAAGAGCTGCGACATGTTGGTAAATTTGGGGAAATAAATAAGTACATACTACCAGTACTTCTGTGTGAGAGGACTCATTGATGATTGTGGGCAAAGTCTGAGTAGCGTGTGATGAATGTAGGTGTAATCGGATCGGAAAAAATACACATAAATATTTAGGCACTCAGCGGGTTTGAACTCGGGACCCCTTGCATGTGAGGCGGATGCTCTACCGATATCGCCATTAAAGCTAGCTCTGCGGCGAGATAGTAGTAACCCGCTTATAAACCTATTTATTTACATACCCCACAACTGAGTCCTATTACAAACCTCCAAGCCTTTTTATTTTTTGATATTTGAAACCTTCAAATATCGCACAATACATATAGCCAACAACATAATATACAATGATCTAGACATCTGGGAATAACCTCATACAGTGCCTACCCGGATTTTCCACCAAGGTAATCGGACCGGAAAAAATACACATAAATATTTAGGCACTCAGCGGGTTTGAACTCGGGACCCCTTGCGGACGCTCTACCGATATCGCCATAAAAAAGCTAGCTCTGCCAGCTGAGTCCTATTACAGCAGGAGCATCCATGTATCAGCTTCTTCTTGACTGCAGAAGAGTTTTTTTACAATCCTCGACACAATCACAGGGTGCCTTCTGGTTAGCATTAACATCGTCAAAACTATCTGCACGATAAAGACTTCCCTGTAGGTATTATTTGTGTGGCTTTTTACTCCACTACTTGGGAAAACATTGCTAAGCTGGTTTTAATTCCGTAATCCTGTATGAACTTCGTTCATTTTGAAAGCATAGTATGGGGGCCATGAATGTATATATGGACGCCTGTTAAACGCTGTCGTATTAGTCTCTCATAGCTTTTGATGGAATACTGTATGTAATACCTGCCGAAACCACATTTACCTGGTTACATGTGTCTATGGCTAGCAGCTTTAAAACAATATGTAGCAACAATTCTGCATATTCACCGAAAGTGCTTTCCAATGGAGGTTTACATTTATGCACCAAAAAATCCATAACACAAAATATCCAAGTTAAATGGAATGCCAACACCGGAAGTGTATCGCAAACAGTTAGATCTCCTTCCATCAAACGCATGAGCTTACTATTTGTCGATTTTCGAAGGGTCCCATAGATATACGCCAGTGAATATGGGACAGGAGTGCGCTCATGAGCAAGGATAAGCTTCAGGTCATCTTGATTGGCCACAACAAGTAAGCGCCTCGAAAGTCATGATTAACGCTGATTGTCTTGTCGACTGAGCACCAATCACTTTCACTGATGTTCTATGATCATTTAATGTCTTCAGCCAAACGTAAAGTAATGATATCGGTAAGGCATTTGTTTGGAGGTCTGACGTCACATCGTTCGACAATTCCTCAATTGATGTCAAAAGGCAGAAGCAATATTCATGACAAGGTTATTTTTATGGGACTCTGTCAAGAATGGATTTAAGATTTGCTCAAGCAAAGTTTTAAATATAGATTCAAATTTGGATTCATCCCTTTTAACACGCGTCAACCCACCCTCCTTGTGACATTCTTGCTCACTTCGTTCTGCGTTAGATCGTACAATTCCACATATATCTTTCGCAGATAGGATGCCAGCGCGGATGCGCGACGTTAGAAACCAACGATCTACTTCAGATGCATGCATTGTAGCGCAAATGACACATCCCTTACTTTTGCTGTACATATTTATCGATTGTTGTAATGCTAAATCAGTCCATACCTGGTTGAAAATGCTTACCACACCCTTGATGGAATGGTTTCCATTAACCAACTCTGCATATTCTTCTGGGGCAGTCACATTGAGCATTATTCATATCAGAAACGTAAACAGTAGCCCAACGAGAATAGTTGATTCGGTCATATGCAATGAAGTATGGTAGAATTTCTGAGATTTCTTCAACGTACAGCTCTCATACTTTGTCTATTTCTGCTCTGCTAAATCATAAATAAATTTTAACTGTCTCTACAAATCATTTCAGAACGTAAAGGTATCTATCAGACAATGGTTTGGTAGAATCGACGAAGTTAAAGAATTTCTCGTTGATTTTATTACTGTTCATGGCAATGACTTCCATGTGGTGTATACATTCAGCTTCATATTTTAGATCAAAAGTTTCCCTGAGCAGTTGAACAATTGTTTTAAGATAAGACTTGACCGCTGCTCCCAACTAAATTCAATTATGTTTATTTCGCTCTTCGGGGCATTTAATTTTATTAGATACTGGGACTATACGCCGTACGACATGGGGAAGCATATAACTCCATGTCCACCGCCGTATGCATGCCATCTTTGGGATGGTTAATATTGTGTACTATTGATTTTATGAATATTGAGTTCTGCTCAACCCGGGGCTAGAGGGCGTGAGCGGTAGCTAGCATATTTCACTACCGCTCATGAACAGTCTCAATCAAACCGAGACTGCAATATTTCGTATGTGTCGTGCTCGGCCGTTTCCAAGGGTCCATTATCATACTTTTTTTATAGCACAGTGGCGTTGCTTGTGCAGTGTGGCGGCAGTAAAATGTCTCCCCGCGCTTGCAATCAGTACTGTTATTCATTCGATCTTTGGAGATCGCTAAGCCCGATACTTATATTTAGTTATCGGTGGTACATTTTCAATTTCTTTTGTTTTCTTACTTAATTTTTGATTCGGTGATTCCACAACTCCTGCCTATAAAAGGCTCTAGGTATTGTTTAACCACTTATAGGATATGTTGTCTGCTTTTTAATTTAGTCTTTTGGCTGTTACTTGTGATACGCAGGCTTCATAACCGCTGCTCCCAACTAAATTCCATTATGTTTATTTCGCTCTTCGGGGCATTTAATTTTATTAGATACTGGGACTATACGCCGTACGACATGGGGAAGCATATAACTCCATGTCCACCGCCGTATGCATGCCATCTTTGGGATGGTTAAAATTGTGTACTATTGATTTTATGAATATTGAGTTCTGCTCAACCCGGGGCTAGAGGGCGTAAGCGGTAGCTAGCATATTTCACTACCGCTCATGAACAGTCTCAATCAAACCGAGACTGCAATATTTCGTATGTGTCGTGCTCGGCCGTTTCCAAAGGTCCATTATCATACTTTTTTTATAGCACAGTGGCGTTGCTTGTGCAGTGTGGCGGCAGTAAAACGTCTCCCCGCGCTTGCAATCAGTACTGTTA
This sequence comes from Cyrtodaria siliqua, assembly GCA_037043455.1. Taxonomy (NCBI): domain Eukaryota; kingdom Metazoa; phylum Mollusca; class Bivalvia; order Adapedonta; family Hiatellidae; genus Cyrtodaria; species Cyrtodaria siliqua. The sequence continues at coordinate 359,465 of JAWPHD010001035.1, forward strand.
TTCATTCGATCTTTGGAGATCGCTAAGCCCGATACTTATATTTAGTTATCGGTGGTACATTTTCAATTTCTTTTGTTTTCTTACTTAATTTTTGATTCGGTGATTCCACAACTCCTGCCTATAAAAGGCTCTAGGTATTGTTTAACCACTTATAGGATATGTTGTCTGTTTTTAATTTAGTCTTTTGGCTGTTACTTGTGATACGCAGGCTTCATAACCGCTGCTCCCAACTAAATTCCATTATGTTTATTTCGCTCTTCGGGGCATTTAATTTTATTAGATACTGGGACTATACGCCGTACGACATGGGGAAGCATATAACTCCATGTCCACCGCCGTATGCATGCCATCTTTGGGATGGTTAAAATTGTGAACTATTGATTTTATGAATATTGAGTTCTGCTCAACCCGGGGCTAGAGGGCGTGAGCGGTAGCTAGCATATTTCACTACCGCTCATGAACAGTCTCAATCAAACCGAGACTGCAATATTTCGTATGTGTCGTGCTCGGCCGTTTCCAAAGGTCCATTATCATACTTTTTTTTGAGTTCATTTTTGTTTTGAATTTGAAACACTAAAGAAGACAACCAAAGGCGACTTAAAGCTTTCATCACAAGTTTCATATCATTATGGTAGCTCTTGTCATTCATGATACCAATGATTGAGCTTCTTCCGTACACTATTGACCCGATAAGAAGATCTGCTAAACCACTGTCTTTGTATCGTTTCTTATCAAGGGCAAAAAAGGTTAGAGAAGTGTGAAATCAACCTAGTCTCAACCAGAGATGTAATAAACTAGAGATTTGCAACGTATGCTTTCAGATAGAAGTACTGGACAATTCAGGTATTCACTTTCATTTGCTATTCTAAAGAAATTGACATTTCAACTGTCTGCACATGGTCTCAAATTAAAGACATTTATGTTTAAAACGTACTGGTATTTTTAGAATATTCCTATGTTTACTACAAATGTCAACAAATGTTATTTTAAAAGTCCGACTATGGCCTATTTTATGCTATTTCCTGTTATTGATGTAGTTTTGCTGAAATTTTAACCTGTATAGAATTCATCATCTTTCCGCGACTGGACTCAAATTAAAGAGAGTTATATCCTGCGTGTAGTGATATTATTATATTCCCTGGCCTTGCAATATATATCTTCATCAAACGTAATGACTGAATGCTTTTGCGCCAAAGTGTCCACCATTTTCAGCATTGTTTTCTTGACAGTATATATTGTACTCTGTTGGAGAGGTGGGTATAATTGAAGACTAACCTACCGCTGTAACTTTGGATACTTTAGAAACAGTCATAGAAACTGAAGTGTTGAAAGAAATCCAACCGGCCTGGAGATTCAACCTTTGTCAAGGAAACACAAAAAGGTATTGGTGGAAACAACAACAGAATACCATGTTAAGTGATTTAGCTGTTGAGTTCACAACTGATTCTTCCTCTAAAACAGAATCCTGTGCGTTTAAAAGGAAATCTGGATATCTAAGCTCAAAATGTTATGAGATGCAGGCTGTTCAGATAGTCGACGGCGTTTTCTTGACACGTTTGTGGGAATGTCTGTAGCAAATGATCCAGTTGAATTTATCTGGTGTAAGAACAAGGTGGTAGCATGTGGTTTACCCATCTATTGCCTCCTCACTGAAGTCAAACTTGTCTGACGCCGCTTGCACAAATCTCCAAGAAGTTATTTGTCAAAGGATTACTACACCACCCTCAGAAGATTGATGAAGCAGTTGCTCTTCACGGCAGTTGTCAAAGGAAGTAATTTGGTGATAGCTGACACAATGACCAAACCTGTTGAATATGATAATTTTTGTTATGGAGTTCTATCGACCGAGTTAGGAGTTTAGACGATAGTGCTTTGGAGTAAAAATACTCCTATTACAAGCATATATAAGGTGTTGTGATAAAGACAATATCGCCTATGTAGAAGAGTTTTTTTTTACTTTTCTCTTTCGAAAGATAAATATTGTCCTATTTGAGGCTTCTTCCAAAAGTCAACGCAGAAACATATACAGCAGGTCTGGAACAAGGGGTTTAGCGTACTCTTCATCGATAGAAGTGTTTCACCCGGGCAGTTGTCACTTGCTATTCTTTCCAGTTCATTTTAAACGTTTTACCGTGACCTACTATGTCGTCATCAATGTCCTCTATAACCGAATGAATGCAACAGAAAACGGAACCTTCGTTACGTCTCCGCTTGTAGAGCCTCTTTTTACACTTTGGAGCTTCTATAAATTACTCTAAGTAGTATTCAGATCAGAGATTAAAATCAGTCATCTCAAAAGCACCATCTTTACTTTCAACATCCGGAAACATTTCTTGGAATTAAGTTATGAGCAATATCCTACCTTGTTTTACATTAATGTTCTTAACAAAATAGACACACAGACATAAAGAAGTAGTAATTCGTGAAGCAGTATTTTACTTACGGATCCCTGATTCAAAGCAGTAGATGTTTCATGTTTACTCTTGGCTACTTTGGGTTACCTTGTATATAATACTATTTGGTTTGATGATCCCAGAGGACCAGTAAGTAATACCACTACTGATTTGTAGTCTGGGCGGCTTTTTATTGCCGCCACACAGCACTACTGAGAATGCATGTAGCGTTTGTATTAGGAAGACATAAGATACAGACAGGTAGATTTTGTGTTGTACTTAAAGACGTTTTAGAGAAAGACGGTGTAGGGAAAGGAGACTGGTACTCTCTAGTGTTTCTCATGATGCTCACGGACGAGCCACCAAATAAAAACAGGTGGAGAAAAAAAATGTTCCTCAACCGGGACTCGAACCCACGCTCTAACAACTGGTCTATCGAGAACATACGGTTAGGGATCGATTATTCACCATTTACCTGTACCCGGTTACAATAATATCGCTTAGAAATCTCCTTTCGCATTATATTATATATCTTCGGCTATATAGGACAATGCTATATTTTTACGGATTAATGCAGTATAAGTGAAAAGTAAAGAGTTTGAAGTTTATTGACGTTTTATCAGAGTAGTGGAGTGCGTGGTTCAGTGGTAGAGCGCCGAACTCTAGTTCGAGAGGTCGTGGGTTCGATCCTCTCTGCGGCCACGTTATTTATCCTCGAGCAAGATAATTAATCCACATTGCTTAGTACTGGTTCTACCCAGGAAGCCATCGAGAGTGATTAATCTAAGTTGCAAGAACTTGTTTCGCAATCGATGTAAATTAAATATGTTTAAAATCAGAATACAATACTATATGCAACGACACATAGATTATCAGCTATACTATACAATAGCCACACGTTTCGTAATATTACGTTAAGAGTTGCATTACGCGATAGGACCTGAACCTAATCCAAGCAGCGTCACCTGACTCACATATGGCTCAAATGCATTTCTTGGAACCAATCATATTTATTAGAGTTGGGGGTCATGTGGTTTCAAAAATGCCTTGCTTCGAGCGAAAATTGTCTTCATATTTACTGTAACAGTATACGCATTTTCATGCAACAGCGTATTTTTCTGAACTTTATGCCATAGCATAGAGTGTGAGATTATTATTTTATAGTTTATTTGTAAATCTGACAACAGACAATATAATGGAATGCAATACTGAAAAGTCTGTTTGCGCCATAGTAAATAAAAATCCGCGCAATAAAAATTAAACGGTAAAGAAAGGTCTACTCTTCGTGACGATTCTACCGGTTTGCGCGACGATGTGATCCCCCATCTTGTAAATTTACCATTCAATACCGATGTTGAAAACTGAGAAAAAAAAACGCCGAAAAGTGCGAATCAATTATTGTGTTACATAGAATAATTAACGTTCGCTTAAATATAGTAAACACAGGGTATATTAAAATCGTCCGTCCGTTACCGCATCTCCTCCTAAACCGCTGAACGGAATTCAACCAATCTCAGGGTATGACTTCACCATATGATGGGGCCCTCAGTGTGTGGGTGTGTGGGGGGCGTCAAAAGGTCAAATACACAAAGAATCAGTTAACTTGGTATATGTAATCGTCTATGAAAGATAAAAAACACATCAAACGATGTTATTATTTCGCAAACTCAGACGTCTGCCCGGGTGCCCAGGGTGGATGGCGGTGTGTTTATGGGGGGTATTGGGAAGTAAGGGGGGGGGGGGGGGGGGGGGGGGGGTATTTTTAAAAAAATAAAATGTAATTATGTCTCAAATGAAACATTATGATGATTGCTCGCACCCAGGGTCCCTCAGGGGGGTCAAAATGTCAAATACACTAAAAATTCAATTACACTGTCATGTTTCTATATTCTTAATATAAGTATGTAATCGTCTATAAAAGATAAACAACATATCAAACGGTTTTATTATTTCAAACTTGGACGTCTGTCCGGGGGCCCAGGGTGGGGATTGTGTGTGTGGGGGGGTGGGGGTAGATTAGGAGTTGTTGTTTTTTTGTTGTTGTTTTTTATAATTATGTCTCAAATGAAACATTATGATGATGGAATTACACTGTATACATTTGGGGCCTGGAGGAAGTGGCATAAAATACACTAATCATTCAATTACGGTGTCATTGTTCATACTTTTGCACATTAATTGATATAATAGTCGCCTATGAAAGAGATACACAGCATGTGAAATTTTTTATTATTTAAAACTCGAACGTCTTCCCAGTGATTGGGGTTGGAGGGGGTGGGTGGTGGTTGGAGGGTAACAGGGGGTATATTTTGAAATATGTATCTTTATGAGCATTTGATGAAGGGATTACAGTGTATATACTATGGCGCTGGGTATGTTGGGGTGTGGGGGTGGGGTAGGGTGGTGGGGAGGGTGTGGTAGGGCGGGATGGGTTGAGAGGTAAATTTGGTCAAATATCTATTTTTCATGTCGAGCTCCCAGTGGGATTCAGTCTGTAGCGGTGAGAGGCGAGAGGCTCGTATTATCAATCGGACAACTGTGGTTAATCGGTTTATATCGGATCTGAGTCGGTGTAATAGTTCATTCGCGTTGTTTGTTTGTAATTTAATATATTATTTCATCGATATGACCCTACTGTACATGTAAATTAAAAAATACGAGCTTTAAACAAATTATATTTACATTAACTTGATTGCTTCTGTCAGGAAATGGTGTCTTAATTTGAATACATTTCTATTTACTGCGCATGCTTTTTAATTTAAAGGATGTCCCACTTGAAAATACACTGACGATAGTTGTCTCTATTGCACTAGTTTTATTATAATTCTTCCAAGCCACGTTCTTGTTGGTACTAAAACGACAGGAAACAAATGTAAATACTAGATCGACGCGCCATCACACAATACCCACGTCAGGTTCACACAGGTCAATTCCCTTTAACCCTGTATCCATTTTACATGTACTTGTTTTGATCGTTCTTTGATACTCAGATCAGGAATAGTATTATCTATGCTTTTCTGTATACACGTATGACACTGTAATAAGATAAAGTATTATATTTCTTTTCAGTTATATATTTATATATATATGAATTATTAATACTGTTACCGAAATATGTCATTGTTGTTACTTTTGTAATGGTAACAGTATTGACGATTCTCACATAAATATCCAAGTTGAAGGTCACAATGAAGTGTCACTTAACAATTTGAACAACAATCTAACAGATAACCTCAATGCAGACATAGAATATACCTCAACATTACTAAAATATTTTATTAACAAACATATTTCATGAAAACTTCAGTCTTCAAATATCATTTTTGTTTTAATTCAGGAAGCACTACTGCTGACACATTCAGTCTTTTTTATTGTGAGAGGTAACTCTCAATAAACTACATTTTAAGT